>VFIW01000104.1:0-148806 GCA_006386115.1 Globisporangium splendens
GCGGAGTGAATCGCGACTCCAGGAGCAGAGATGTCAGGCTTCACCTGTCCCTTCACTCCTGGTCCTTTACTGCTGAATGGCGCCAGCAAGTCGTCACTGTCAGTCGCTCCAACGCCGATCACATTGGGCAAATCACCTGGTGAGCGGGTGAAATCGCATCCAAAATCACCATTGTTACCGATCCCGAAGATCGGGATAATCCCCACTGCATGCCACGCATTCACTGCCGCTTGGTAGGAATTGTCGTTAGACAGGTACACCCAGCTGTTGCTGACAAGGTGTGGAGCCTTCGAGCAGTCCTTGTTGTTGCCAGCAGGATCAGTCGGACAGGTCATAAACTCAGCGCACTTGAGAAGGTCTGATAGGACACAGCCGCTCGCAGTGCACCCTTTGCAGGTCATCAAAGTCGCACCTGGGGCGACACCAACACCATTCGAGCCGACGAGAATGCCCGCAGTGAACGTGCCATGACCACCAGAGTCGTATGGCGAAGCCCCACCTTGAGGGTCAAACCAGTTGTAGCTGCTGCGGAAGTTGTCTTTGAGAATCTCGTGCGTCGAAATCACTCCTGAATCAATAGTACCGACAACAACGTTCTGGCCAATGTTGCCAGTCGCCCAGATTTCAGGGATCTTGATCTTTTGCAGACCCCACTCCGTTGTCGTCAGGTTACTTGCGTTCACCATCGCCGTCGCTCCAATGAGATGCGGAATCTCGGCCACAGGTTCTTCGATGATGCTTGCGATGGACGGATCCACCACGAGCTTTTCGAGGAGTTCAAACGTTGCGTCCTTGACGTACACTTGGTTACTGATCCAAAAGCTCTTGTATTCGGAGAACAGTGGCTCGGCGGACGAAGCTTCTTGGGATAGCAGGTTTGCCAACGTCTTTTGGGATTCTTGGGAGTTGCGCTCAAGCGATTCCACCAAACTCGCGATCTTCTGACCGCGGTCAGCGAAGTCAGACTCCTTGACGCTCGCCACCACTTTCTCGGTGCCTTCTTTCATCGAGATGATGAGGTTGACGGTACCTTGCGCTCTGAGCGCGCGGTGCACATTCGAGTGGACTTGAGGCGCAGCAGCGGACGGAGCGACAAAAGCCGCGAGCAGAGCAGTCAACGCAACGAGCGGCGCGAACTTGACGAGCACCATAATACTTGGACGACCTGGTCACCAGCGTGAAGAATTGCGAAATGAACGGAGACAGCGAGCGATACTTTGCACTCGCCTTTCGGTGCTGAAATGCAATTCAGACGCGTGGTTGACCGTTGTCATGTCGAGAGCGAGCAAAATCTGATTATACTGTGCAAAAACATGTGCAACCAGTCAAAGAGTTGGATGAGCACTGCTGCATCTTTCTCGTCTGCTTGATTCTCCAATGCTCGAATGGCATTCGGGCATTGGAGAATCAAGCAGACTCCTTGTGGAGACTGCGTTTCCCTCATTCGTATCTCACGAGAGGTTTTCTGGAGCTGCTACGAGAATGAGGCAATCATGCAAGACTCAAAACGCGGGAAGTCGACTCGCAATACGGCTGGGTGTGGTGGCGCCATGCCTCCTGCAGTTCGTACGGTGCGTCAGGATGTACACTGTCAGTAATCCATTAATCAGACCTTGCACTCGACAGCGGGAAACGTCGATGAAGGTGCGCAAGATTTGCAACGTGGACTGTGGCTTCTCAATTTACTTGAACTTTGGAATGCACCTTGTCAGTGTGCACTGTGCAATCATCCACCTCTGATCACCAGAGGATCATAAAGGTGCCGTACACCGGAAGGTGACAGACAAAGTCATGCTTTTCGGCGCTAACATTGCACCAAGCATCGATGCTTGAGTCGAGACTCGTCTATAATGGGCCAACTCATTGCTACTTGTATGGTTGATACCTTGTACCTTGTGCATTAGGTCATCAGAGTTGAAGAAGAGTGTGAAGATTTGCTTTCTGGTTGGTAACTGAGAAGTTTTTTTCAAGCTTATGCTATTATTTGTCTACATACCGATAGACTGACTGACTACGTACGATCTCTGGTGTCGTCTGCAACATCATCACGAAATTACTTAGTGGCCGCGATACTCTCCCGGGAGACGACCGAGTCGTTGCCAACAAGGAGGTCGCCGCTCTCCTCTGGCTCCGAGGACGACATGCCAAAGTTCATCTTTCTCAAGACGAACGTGAACGCGATCATGTTGACGACGCTCACAGCTCCCACCGTGAAGAACATGTACTCCAAGTTGCCTTCGTTCAGGTTGTCCGATGGCAAGTACGGACGGAACATGATCGTGAACACCGACGTCATGATACTGCCCATGCACACCATCAGCAAGTTGGTCGCTTGAGCCGTACTCTTCAACGACAACGGTACAGTCGAGTAGAATAGATCGTAGGCTGTGACGTTGATCAGACATTCAGCGAGGGCGATGAACACGTAGTTTGGAATCGCGCCAGCCCAGTACATCTTGTTCATTGGCTGATCACTGCCCTTGTCAAGAATTGGACCGCCGTCTGGACCAACAAGAGCACCCGAGTTACGACGAAGGATTTCGAAGATACCCGACCAGAAGATACCGGTTGCCGCAAGCACCAAACCAGTCAACGCTTTGCCAAATTGACTTGGAGCCTTGCCAACCTTCTTCGTGTAGAACGGGTAGATGATCGAGTCCAAGATCGGGATGCAAATGACAATCACAATTGGATCGAAGACACCGAGCATCGCACCTGGGATCTGGGATGAGTCTGGGTCGCTCGTGTCGAGACGCAAGTCGCACTGCTGGGTGATCGACTGGAAGTTGGCATCGGTCTGGTCGTACGCGCACTGCCAGATGATAGTGAATGCAGCAAACGGAAGCACTTTCACCAGACGCTTGTAGCCATCGACACGTTCGTCGTCGAAGTTGCCACCGCGGGAGATCTTGGACGCGTCAAGGAACGAACCATCCATACCAACGTAAACCCATCCGATCACACCGAAAACCACAAAGATACCGGCAATGTACGAAAACGCTTCACCAGTCTTTCCGTGGCTCGCAGTGAAAGCAGCAATGATGTTCACCACGAAAGCAATCATGAAGCACCCAGTGCTGTACAAGAGAATCTTTCCCTTTTGGGTAACGCCGGCGTTCGAAAACACAAGCTTGACGAGACCGGAGAGCGCCTTATCCTTGGGTTGCATGTGGACATAGCGTGGGTACCCAATGCAGAGGAAGATGATGGCAATCGCCATCACGACAGCACAGATCATGTACGTCGCAAAGTAACCGTACTCCGCAGGAATCAAACTGGAACCATCGACGCACAACGTCGAAAAGTAGCCATATGAGACGATCGAGCCGAGGTTAATGCAGAAGTAGAAGTAACTGAAGTACGTGCTCTTGAGTTTCATTTCTTCCGGGTCGTTTGGGTCAAACTGGTCGGCACCAAGCGTGATCACATTCGACTTGATCGCACCAGTACCGATACCGATACCGATGAACAGACCAATGACGAAGATCGGGTTCACGACCGAACTGTTCGTCATGATGCTCGGGTACGCAGCGATGGCGACCAAGAAGTCACCGATGCAGTACCAGATACCGAAGGTCAAGATCACACGGAAACGACCCCAGCGTTCATCAGCCAAGTAGGCTCCGAAGATCGGTGACATGTAGCAAATGGACGTCCAGGTCGACTTGAGGGAAGAAGCTGAGACGGAGCTCCAGCCGATGCGCATCATGAAGTTCTTGAGACCCTGGTTGATACCGTAGTAACTGAGACGCTCGGCGAGCTCCATCATGAGGATGAAGAGCGTGACCTCGAGCAGCACATTCTTGTATTTGCGCGGGCGGTTGTCCCAGACGGTGGCATAGGCGGTGGCAGGCGTGCCAAGCGGCGTCTTGAGAGGTGAGTCGAGTCCCATTGCGCAGGGCAGAGGAAATTGAAAAGTGAGCAGGTTGGTGGTGGTGGTGGCGGGTCTCGACAAAGTGACACGTTGCAAGACCGAAAACGAAAGATATCGTAGCGAAATAGGAGTCGTGGCAGTGTCGCAGAGCTGGCATCAACCACTTGCATGTCTGTGTGCGCCTCCCAGCTGGAGTGCAGGATTCAGTAAAAAAAAGCTGCATGTAAGAGCAGTGATGGCATCGCTTAAGCGAAGATCACGGTAATTTTCAAAGATTTGAGCTCCCAGTCCTGTCTGTATCTATCACACTCGACACCCACAAGCAGCAAACGAAAGATGGATCACTTTGCACACACCGCACTGCCGAATATTCGCTTGGTAGACGAGATTTAGACGCAAACGAATGTGCCAGTACGACACAAACATCGCGACCAAGCACTTTAGCAGATCGGTAGTGCCTATGAAAGCGACGAGTGCAGATCGAGAACAAAATCTAAGGACTTTTTCGTCGAGGGATGATGGCGCACACTTTAAATCTGTAAAGAGGTGCACCAGCCGCGCCTGACAACCAGAATGGTTGACTGCTGCTCTCAAATGGACTTTCTCTCGATTGACTTTCTTTCGCGGTACTTTCTTTTCCCCTCGTCAGGTTCCATGCAGTGTTTGCCGAGATGAACAACCGCACAACCCAGATATTCGAGCTGGCGACGCTGTGCTTTTAACTTGAGAAATACTACGCCAGATTAATATATAGCGACTTGGCTAAGCGGTCTCATTTCACTTTTGTGCAGCAGCTCCATGGAGAGTTCGACGTCCATCAACCGCAGAGATCAGGGGGATGCGGCTGGTGCTTCGCAACGAAACACGCGGCCGTTCGTTTCCATATCATTTCGAGAGTGGACCGTGCTCCACTCAGACTCGGACCACCTTGCATTCACAATTGGTGTTTGGCGTTCCAATCAAACGCAGGATCGGCGATCTCCGCGTTGACGTGGTGCAATGGCGCGCTGTCATTGGCGCTCGCTTGGCGCGATGTGTTGTCATGCAGACAATGAGTCTACCACATGGTTTAGTCTGAGGAGGTCCAACCGGCCAGCCTTTCTCATCTAGCTGACCTGATCTCTTCGTTACCCTGGTCTCAAGAGAGACGGTTCATAGTACCGTAAATATCGTACAAAAGAGATACACACTCTACTTGATTTCTTGGTGGTATCTCAAGCCGACAGCTTTTTGCTTTCATAGAAACTTTCAGTAGACATCCAATCACGAGCATTGGACGCTTGTGCCAGACGAACTTCAACGGCGCCACCTTGGTGTGCGTGTTGATTTGATGGGAGCTAATGAGGAGGAGAAGAGACTGCGGAACTCTATGAAGACGAAGTCACATGATGCGAGTCACCTGAGACCGCTGCGTGTGACTAATAATGAGACCGTGTCTTTTCCTGTTTTGTGTCGCATAGAAACAAGTCAAAACAGATCCAAGTCAGCCAGAACCAGCTCTTGCCTAACGTTTGCGTTTAAACAAGCGCCGTCAACCACAGAACAGGGTTGCATCATGAAATTCATGAAAAAAAGAAATGGATCCAGCAACAGCTTACACATCAGCAGGTGAGACTAAAAACTGGAAGTTTGGACAAGGAACCACGCAACCACAGAACGCGGCGCAATCACGAGAAGTGATGAGTTTGCTCGATTCGGCAGCAATGCAGACAAACAAAAGCAGTAAACAAGGCTTCACGTTTACTCGTACTCAACAGCACTCGCTTTATTTTCAAAGTACGAACATGCACAATCAATGACCTAGATACACAGTCGCCTATTTGCCAGCGGCAATGCTTTCGCGGGAGACGATCGAGTCGTTACCAGCACGCAGGTCGCCGCTGTCCTCGTACGTCTTCGAGGTCGAAAAGCCAAAGTCCATCTTCTTCATCACGAACACAAAACCAATGAGGTTGACGACGCTCACAGCTCCCACCGTGAAGAACATGTACTCCAGGTTGCCTTCGTTCAGGTCGTCCGATGGCAAGTACGGACGGAACATGATCGTGAACACCGACGTCATGATACTGCCCATGCACACCATCAGCAAGTTGGTCGCTTGAGCCGTACTCTTCAACGACAACGGCACAGTCGAGTAGAATAGATCGTAGGCTGTGACGTTGATCAGACATTCAGCGAGGGCGATGAACACGTAGTTTGGAATCGCGCCAGCCCAGTACATCTTGTTCATTGGCTGATCACTGCCCTTGTCAAGAATTGGACCGCCGTCTGGACCAACAAGAGCACCCGAGTTACGACGAAGTACCTCGAAAATACCCGACCAGAAGATGCCGACAGCAGCGAGAATGAGACCAGCCAACGCTTTGCCAAATTGACTTGGAGCCTTGCCAACCTTCTTCGTGTAGAACGGGTAGATGATCGAGTCCAAGATCGGGATGCAAATGACAATCACAATTGGATCGAAGACACCGAGCATCGCACCTGGGATCTGGGATGAGTCTGGGTCGCTCGTGTCGAGACGCAAGTCGCACTGCTGGGTGATCGACTGGAAGTTGGCATCGGTCTGGTCGTACGCACAGTTCCAGATAACCGTGAAAGCGGCGAATGGGAGCACGCGAACGAGACGCTTGTAGCCATCGACACGTTCGTCGTCGAAGTTGCCACCGCGGGAGATCTTGGACGCGTCAAGGAAAGAGTTGTCCAGACCGACGTAGATCCAACCGACAACACCAAGCAAGATGAAAGCGCCAGCAATGTACGAGAAGTCTTCACCAGTCTTTCCGTGGCTCGCAGTGAAAGCAGCAATGATGTTCACAATGAAACCCATGAAGAGCGATCCAGTCGAAGCCAAAAGCAACTTTCCCTTCGTGGTGACACTAGCATTGGAGAAGGCGAGTTTGACGAATCCAGACAACGCCTTGTCCGTTGGCTTCATGTGCACGTAACGAGGGTAACCAATGAGCAGGAACACAATCGCAATCGCCATCACAGCAGCACAGATCATGTACGTCGCAAAGTAACCGTACTCCGCAGGAATCAAACTGGAACCGTCAACACACAACGTCGAAAAGTAGCCGTACGACACCGTCGCACCAGCGTTGATGCAGAAGTAGAAGTAACTGAAGTACGTGTTCTTCTGGACGACTTCCTTTGGATCGTTTGGGTCAAACTGGTCGGCACCAAGCGTGATCACATTCGACTTGATCGCACCAGTACCGATACCGATACCGATGAACAGACCAATGACGAAGATCGGGTTCACGACCGAACTGTTCGTCATGATGCTCGGGTACGCAGCGATAGCGACCAAGAAGTCACCGATGCAGTACCAGATACCGAAGGTCAAGATCACACGGAAACGACCCCAGCGTTCATCAGCCATGTACGCGCCAAAGATCGGTGACATGTAGCAAATGGACGTCCAGGTCGACTTGAGCGCGGACGCCGAGACGGAGCTCCAGCCGATGCGCATCATGAAGTTCTTGAGACCCTGGTTGATACCGTAGTAACTGAGACGCTCGGCGAGCTCCATCATGAGGATGAAGAGCGTGACCTCGAGCAGCACATTCTTGTATTTGCGCGGACGGTTGTCCCAGACACTGGCGTAGGGAGCGGCAGGCGTGCCGAGCGGCGACTTGAGTGGTGATCCCTTGTCCATCGTTGCTCACGAGACTGAAAATTGGAAAGTGAGCTGCGGGGGCGAACGGGACGATCGGAGCTGCTCGTTGCACGTCGACTGGCTGCAGTCGATGGCAGTCACGCACTGCAGTACCTACAGTGCGATCTGAGGTGGGGAGCGCACTTATGCGCCTGGTATATCGGGAGACCGCGCCGAGGATGTGCGCTCCATTCCGCTCGAGTACGGTTTCGTGCACATTCGTACATCCCTCCCACCGCACAAAGGTGAGCCCCTCACGTTGTGCAAGCAAACACTCGGATGCTGTGAGAAAGGACAGCCAGTAGATCTCATGGCCTTTCTCTGCTCGTGACAAGAGAACGGTCTCAGGTTGTCATGATGTGAAAAGCTGACAGCCAATCATACTGCTCTGTGAGGTCGTGTCATTATGACGAGCTCCCGTACGCGTATTTTATTGGCTGACATTGTCGTACTAACACGGGGTAGGTCTAATTGCTTGTCATTCTCGCAACACCGTGATTGGACAAGCTCCTTTTTTGCACAGATGGTTGAGAGGTTGACTGGGTGTGCAGAGCAGGGGCAACCGTTTCGTGTTGTGTCATCTGACTGACAACGGTTAATCGAGTCTCATCATGACGCTGTGGACGTCAAAACAACAACAAAAAGCTCATGTGAAAGAAGCGCAGTCGAGCTGTTCATTACATGGCACGCTTTACAAACCACTACAAACCCTATGAAAGGAGAAAGAGATTCGTCAACTGCTACACAACCGCCTACTTAGTGGCACCGATGCTCTCCCGGGAGATCACCGAGTCATTGGCGATCAAGTTGTTCTCGTCGTTGTTCTCTGGGGACGACGCAAAGCCAAAGTCCATCTTCTTCATCACCAGCACGAACGCAATCATGTTGACGACGCTCACAGCTCCGACCGTGAAGAACATGTACTCCAAGTTGCCTTCGTTCAGGTCGTCCGATGGCAAGTACGGACGGAACATGATCGTGAACACCGACGTCATGATACTGCCCATGCACACCATCAGCAAGTTGGTCGCTTGAGCCGTACTCTTCAACGACAACGGCACAGTCGAGTAGAAAACGTCATACGCCGTGACATTGATCAGACATTCAGCGAGGGCGATGAACACGTAGTTTGGAATCGCGCCAGCCCAGTACATCTTGTTCATTGGCTGATCACTGCCCTTGTCAAGAATTGGACCGCCGTCTGGACCAACAAGAGCACCCGAGTTACGACGAAGTACCTCGAAAATACCCGACCAGAAGATGCCGACAGCAGCGAGAATGAGACCAGTCAACGCTTTGCCGAACGCACTTGGAGCCTTGCCAACCTTCTTCGTGTAGAACGGGTAGATGATCGAGTCCAAGATCGGGATACAAATGACAATCACAATTGGATCGAAGACACCGAGCATCGCACCTGGGACCTGGGATGAGTCTGGGTCGCTCGTGTCGAGACGCAAGTCGCACTGCTGGGTGATCGACTGGAAGTTGGCATCGGTCTGGTCGTACGCGCACTGCCAGATGATAGTGAACGCAGCAAACGGAAGTACGCGAACGAGACGCTTGTAGCCATCGACACGTTCGTCGTCGAAGTTGCCACCGCGGGAGATCTTGGACGCGTCTAGAAAAGAGTTGTCCAGACCGACGTAGATCCAACCGACAACAGCGATGACCACAAAGACACCAGCGATGTACGAGAAGGTCTCACCCGTTTTGCCTTTGCTCGCAGTGAAAGCAGCAATGATGTTCACAATGAACGCGATAAAGAAGCATCCAGTACTTGCCAGAAGAAGCATTCCCCTGCGAGTCACTCCGGCGTTGGACAACACAAGCTTGACGAATCCAGACAACGCCTTGTCCGTTGGCTTCATGTGCACGTAACGAGGATAACCAATGAGCAGGAACACAATCGCAATCGCCATCACAGCAGCACAGATCATGTACGTCGCAAAGTAACCGTACTCCGCAGGAATCAAACTGGAACCGTCAACGCACAACGTCGAAAAGTAGCCGTACGACACCGTCGCACCAGCGTTGATGCAGAAGTAGAAGTAACTGAAGTACGTGTTCTTCTGGACGACTTCCTTTGGATCGTTTGGGTCAAACTGGTCGGCACCAAGCGTGATCACATTCGACTTGATCGCACCAGTACCGATACCGATACCGATGAACAGACCAATGACGAAGATCGGGTTCACGACCGAACTGTTCGTCATGATGCTCGGGTACGCAGCGATGGCGACCAAGAAGTCACCGATGCAGTACCAGATACCGAAGGTCAAGATCACACGGAAACGACCCCAGCGTTCATCAGCCAAGTAGGCTCCGAAAATCGGTGACATGTAGCAAATGGACGTCCAGGTCGACTTGAGCGCGGACGCCGAGACGGAGCTCCAGCCGATGCGCATCATGAAGTTCTTGAGACCCTGGTTGATACCGTAGTAACTGAGACGCTCGGCGAGCTCCATCATGAGGATGAAGAGCGTGACCTCGAGCAGCACATTCTTGTATTTGCGCGGACGGTTGTCCCAGACACTGGCGTAGGGAGCGGCAGGCGTGCCAAGCGGCGACTTGAGTGGTGATCCCTTGTCCATCGTTGCTCACGAGACTGAAAATTGGAAAGTGAGCTGCGGGGGCGAACGGGACGATCGGAGCTGCTCGTTTCGCCCTCGAGCCTTGTGGATCAAGTCGGGAGCGATACTGTATGCGTGCGAAAATGGCTCAACGAAATCCACTCATCCATCGTCCAATCCATACGAATTGAGCCACGCATCCTTCTCCTGTGCGAAGTACGAGGCGTCCCGGCTAGGCTGGGATGTCCAAGTGAAATAAATGTATGGTGGTTCAACCGTAAAAAGAACGGGAGGGAACGGTACTTTAATCTTTTAATCCTTTCTGGTTCCAAAATTAACACGGTACCTGTGTTGCTGCTTAGGGAAAGGGTTGTGGCTAAACATCTGGTGCAGGTAGAAACGGTACAGAAGTGAACGTAAATGAGACGTGCACTGCAAAAAAGAGCACTCAGCAGCGGCTTGCCTCTGTCCGAGGTTTTTGGTTCCGTTTTTTATGTCCTGTCCCGAGTGTGCTGACAGAAAGACACAGAAAAGCGAAACGTGTCTTGCAGGTGCGCTCGATTGTGAATGATGCCTGTCTTTCGTGGTCTTCTTGCTGCAACGGGGGGATGCGCAAGAAACGAAGTCAATCTCCCACCCCGAACCACTCAACAACCTCGCCTCTCTCCCTCCCTTGTGATCAAGAGTCCACTCATCCGTCGGGCGAAAGCCAATCAAACCGAGTCGAGTGTGGATGAACGAGCGTGCGTGGACTCCGAGGGAGATCTCTGAGCATGTCCACACGCATTTAGCGAAGCGAAAAGTGTAGGTTCCTTCGAGCAACGAAGGAAAGAAAGAGGCGGAGCGTCTTGACTTCGTACGAATCGGTGAAGACGAACGAAGATCAGCCATACTGTAGATGCTGTTAGGATGGGTCTTGATGGCGGCGAATTTGTAATTCGTCAAGTCTCTGTTGCTAACAGAGACTCGAATACACTGACAGAGAGCGCTTTAGCTGTAGTTGATAGGAGCCTTGACAGGATTTTCCTGCGAAGAAATCACCACAAACTCTCAATCGAAACAAACTTTGGCTGCGGTTGAGATGCGCCAATGTAAGGGGTAAACTGGGCGGAAGCGGTGAGGGGGAGTGAGCGGTTCTCATTTTGCTCCCAGCTGCAACAGTTTTTCTTCATCCAAAGTGTGATTTTAGGTGTCGACTTGGTTATTTGGGGGGTAATGTTAAAATTCGGTAGCTCCGGAACAGTCATTATGGGTTTTGTCATGTTGATGATTTCTTACCAATCAACGGTATCAGGCAATCATGAACCAGCGAACCAAACAGCGTGATTTTGTTGCGTCATAATTATCGACACAGTGATTGGCGGAATTATTCAAATAACCAAACTGGCCTACCCCTTGTGCATCACATGTCGGGGACACAAACGCGACGTTGAAGTGGCATGTCATGAGCTCTTTGCAGCATGCAGAAGTCGATGCCTCGCACTCTCTCCTCTCTCTCTCTCTCTCTTGGGAGGAGAGGAGAGGAGGCGAGTCTGTCTATTGCTGATATATAATGTCGTGATGCGTCTCTTTTCCGCGCTGCACTGGCACCGTGATCTTGGCACGGCAAGGGTTTATCCAAGTGACTCAGCGCCAGCCTCACTCATCACGGCGGTGCTGCCGCATGGCATCTGCGTCCGTGAGGTTGGTTGCATCTGCCAGTCTCTTTGACAGCGCTGACTGCTCTATAACGTTGCAGCCGTAGCGAGTGTCGCGAAATCGGCCTTCAATCTGAGGTGAGCCCTGTCGTTCATACGAAAGCAGCCATCAGTCAGCCACGCTAAAGTGTGTCTTCGTCATACTGACGGCAGCGTGATAAGAAACATCCTGATCACGCTCCCTTGCTTGAGCTCTCGCGGGAATCTGCTGCGTCAGGTTGACATGTTTCTGCTCCAGGTGACCCCGCGCATGTCGGTACACATTCATTCCTGCTGCATCCATTTGGTTGACTGGATCGGACATAAGTGTGTTTGCTACGAGAGAGAAGATCCAACTGAGAAAGGCGCTCGGGGATCATCGGCGGAATGGCTTGCTGGAGTGGTGAACGGCTGCTGCTTTACCGAAGAGAGCCCCGCCGTCTCTATTTGGATTTTGACTTTCCAGGTTGCACTTGGCAGCATCTTCTTGGCTGCACAGATTACTGTACAGCGAACTTCATGGCTGCCTTCTTGTTCAAGGTGTCTGCAACACAGAGTGTTGTTTTGCAAACATTTTGAGGGAGGATGGTCTCAGTGTTGCTTGCTGCGTGTGCTTTGCATACTCATACGACCTGCCCAGCCTTCGGTCTTCGACAACAACACAAATGATTGCCTTGAAGCCATCATTCTTACTCTTATTGTACAAAGCAAACCCATTCTGTTTGTTCGCATGTGTTGTTTTGCTTGATGCCACCGTTCGACAAGCAATCATTCCCTTCGTTCTAAATATCGTTGGAACGGGTACATGCTTCCCACCGATGTCCTCTGTTCGATGGTGCAAGTTAATTCTCAAAACGATGAACAATTGTTTTTGTTTGCTTGCTGCGTTGCGGCGTTTCGCGAGCCAACGAGGATTGCGAAGCGAAAATCTCAATCCAGCAACCATTGTCGCGGCGCGAATCCGAATTAACGATTTCACAGCGTCACCATCGATTTTGTTCGTCTCATGCATCTGTGGACGATTGGTCCGGAGGATGTCAGTCACTAAGCTGCTATGCAGATCTTCCACTTGTCAGATCTTGAGAAGTGACCCACAAGGGAGTCGAACCGCACGCACAAGATTGCTCTACAAATCTGGAAAATACGACTCAGTTTGCATGAAGTATCAATTCGTACAACAACTCTGGAACTCTGGTCGTATAGCTTTATTCCCCATTTTTGCGGTGAGTACGACACAAATCGTGCTCAACAAAACCCCACCGAATGTGGATTACATTCATATTATCTGCTGTTCCCTCGCTAGTGCTTCATACCTCTAAAAAGGTACTTCGAAGTGTGAAGCGACGTCTCGTTCTGAAAGATCAGAGGTTTTCCTCACTCCGCTGTTGTGTCCAGTCAAAGGATACAGCACCATATTTATTGTATACCCTGTTAAAAACAACGAGAGCAAATTTTCAAACGCAGTGTTGAGGTCTCTTGGGTACAAATGAAAAGAGAGTCTCTGCCCCAAAGCCCTGCCTTTGGCGACACGATCGTAAGCCACAACAACTTCGGCGCCGCAGTGAGCAAGATGAGTCCAGGTGATACTGTCGTTGCTGCTTACGGAACCGCCAAGCTTTCGCCATCATCGTTACCGCTGCCGACGCAATTAATCCATGAACAACTTCCGAAGTCCTTAGCTCCTGTCCAGATCCGCATCCAGCGCGTCTACCTCTCGGTGATATCATTGACGATACTGACAGCGATCATTGTGCTCATGAGTCTGTGTGCGAACGGAGGAATCACGTTGGAGACTTTCGACTCGACAGAAAAAGACAGCGCCTCACAGACGACGTTGGTGAGCCAGTACAACTCGTACTCTGGGTACTTGGTGTCCGCGCTCACGCAGCCGATCGAACTCTTCTTCCCGATGGTCATCGCTGTCGCGTTTCTCTGTTTTTGGACCGAGTTCAGTTTGGATCGATCCACGGCGTTGCAGTCCAAGTACGTGGTCTTGGTAGCCACGATGGTCGCCATGTACCTGCTCAACACTGGTTTCAGTGCGATCAACGTGCAGGTCGCACCTCAGTCTCCGCAATTGTTCATATCGGCTCGCGATCTCACTCAAAGTATGCTTGACAACGATGTGGACTTGGCGGTGTACAGCGGCGTCCAGCGCATGCCGTTCGCGACAACGTCCAACAAGAGTCTCCGAGAAGATAGTGCGAAGAACTTGCTCACGAACACGCTGCTACGGAACAGCTTTTTACACGAGGAGCTCAGTCCAAAACCGCAATGTATGCATTCCCAGGGATCGAACTGGATACGTTCTTTAGCGAACTATGGTTTCCCTTCGCGCACATGGCACAGCAACACCCTCAAAGAATCTATCGCGCCGATTCAATCCGTCAAATTTGTTCTTCAGAACTCGATCACCATCAAGTTTATCGATGGCACCACGCACTCTGGGAATGCACCTCAAACACTACCCATGGGAAAACACAAAGCCTTCAGTTTAGCACTCCACAACGTTCTGATGGCGCAGGAGTTGATTAATCAGCGGGATATCAACGGATTGGCGCTCCTGACCAATTTTGCACAAGATGCGATCAACGAGTTCTTTGTTCCTGCCGACGAAGTCATTCATTCGTCGACAAACTATCCTATCCCAATGCACACCGCGAGGATTTGTACGAGTTTCCATTGCTGGATCTCTTGAAATCTGGTCCACTTTCCAACAGCAGCACAGACGAGGATGTTCTGAAGTACGTGAACAAAACCTTACCTCAATTGCTCAGCCAAGCTGCGAATGTATCCGCGACCGAAGTTGAAGTGGAGTTTACACAAACGAACCTCACAGAGGGTATCACATTTGATGCGATCACCCTCGAAATCCCATTGCTCCATAATCTTCTTAGTCGCCAGATTGAGTACAACGATTCACAAGACGGATGGGAAGTTGACGAGACCCCACCGACAGCTATTGCGACATGATTGCTTATGATAGCTGTAGCCCAAGCGCGTGCGCACTGCCAGACGACGGCGAGCGGGTTTACGTCTGACCACACGCCATGGCGCTCGCGGCTTGTTGGAACATCAAACTGCGAGAAGACCCAAGCGTGAGATTTGCACAGAAGACTAACTGGTCCACCACCTCAACGTTGAGACCCTTTGTCTTTTGCTCGAACATGTCGGCCACATCAATGTACAGCATCAGCCTCGGAAAACGCATTAAAGGTGACAAAATCACATCTCGATCGGTTCAAACACGTTTGGGTGAAACAACCATTGTATCGCTGAAAAACGCACACAAGCTGTACTCGATCACAGTCGGTTCGCTCTCCTGGGAGACGCGCGATCTCGCTGATTGGTACGGTGCGAAATGTCTACGAAGCTACGACACGATGCGTCGTGGATTGAGCTACAAGCTTCAGTCCACAAACCCGGAACAACATCTTCTTGTTGGCAGCAGACGATTGTCCGTACACAGTTTAGAACCAAGGGACTATGCCGAACAGGTAGCAGATTACATGGTCTCGTTGGCGACGACGGCCGATATCTGCAGCCAGAATGACAAGATCAAGCGTGAAGTGATTCGTCCCCGAAACTTTGAGAATGTGAGCTGGCCCAATACTTCAGATGTCGATACTGAAAATTGCTCCATGGATGCTGAAGATTTCGTGCAGCGTACGGCAATGAGCCATCTCTACATCGAAAAGACTCTGCAGCCAGTGTACACGGCGGCGCTCTTCTACCTCTTCCAAGATGCTGCTGTGCACAATGTTCTCAACAACTCAGCGAACAGTTCCCTTGGGAGTTCGGTCGCTCTCGCCTTTGTCAAGAATGTCCAGCTCATTGACTCACACTGTCGAGTCCGCTGTGGAAAGCCATTTCCACGTTGTGTACCGCCTGTATTCTCTTTGGGATCGCTATTGCGATCGTGATAATCAAGGGGAGACAAAACTACAGCAAGCGCTGGACGCACACAGCGTTATCGAAGCCCTGATTAACGAGAGGAAATTCCCACCCTTGCTCTTCAAGTCGACGATTGACGCACGTGAAGGTGCCAAGGATAACAGTGGACTTCCTCAAAATGATGATGAGAAGCCTGCAAAGAACTCGTCTTTGGATGGGTTTCGCCTTGAACGTGGAGTGCTGACCCACGCAGACGGGAGACATGTTGTTCTCGATCTCAACCAAATAGCACTAGTTTGACACACTGTTGGAGAACACTATCCCGAACGGTCGAAAGTATTGTGACTATCGAGAGAGAATTTTGTAGACACTTGCACTCAGTCACGTGGGCACACTGCATCGAAACAACAAAATGCACACCAAACATTTGGATGTCATTCGTGGCATGGCTTGTGGTATACGGAGGGGCGCTGGATTTCTAATGCACTCATCTTCGCCTTACGTTACGTTGAGGGAACTGCTTGAAATCATTACCACATTTAACTTCGGCCAGTAGCAAGCTGCTGCTTTCACACGATCCTGCTAAATACTCTCGAACTTGGGTTGGCATCATTGGTGTTTTCTACTCTTCTCCCGTTTTCCTCAAACTATCTGGTCGCCAACCTCGCGAAATGGGATGGGTTGGCTCTAATTTCTAATACTGAACGCCAGATCCGTTTTTGCCATACTTAACTCACGCATTGAAATGGATCTGCTTGGCATCGAAGAGCGACACTCGGTTACCTGTCGTTGTGTCCTGCAGTGTGATCGCCGATGCGCGAAAGTCGCTTAGCGGCACTTTCTTCCCTGCCATCGAGGAGCTACGATCGGGTTGATGCTCAATGGACTTGCCCAGCAGCAGCGTTGGGAATTTGTAGTCGTTCACCATCACTTCGGCGACCAGATGCGCGTTCTCGTCTTTTCGCAGCGAGTCCTCAATTCGTTTCCCAAAGAGAATGACACCTCCGCTGAAGAGGACAAGCAGCACACAACCCCCGATCGTGAATCCGATATTGAGCGTCGGAATGGACGCACGAACATCAATCTCTTGGATGTTCCCCAGGAACGCGAGCGTGTATCCAAAGAACCCTTCGGTGTTTTGCAGCGGCTGAAGGTCGCGCACGACTGCATTCTGGAACAAAAAGTAAAATCCAGCGGTGTACGCCGCTTGCAGCGGATGCTCGACGAAGAGGTGGTTTCTCTCCATGAACGTCACGTAATCTTTGGCTTGGTGAGCAGCGACACGATGTTGCCCGAGTACGAGTTGTACGAATCGAGCAGCTCCTTGCGCTGTGCGTCGTCCTTGGTCGTCGACAGGAACGTCTCGAGCCGCACGCCGCTGCGCGAGAACGCGACCATCGCGACCGCGATCAGCACGCTGAAGAGCGTTGTCCACACGAGGGTGCGAGTCACCAGGATCTGCACGCGCAGCGACGCTGGGTGGTGCTTGTGGACCGCCTGCACATGCGAGGACAGTCTCTCGTCGTCAATGTCGTCGTCATCGAACCGAGTGAACGTACCATTGCTCTGCAGGACGTGCAGGTCGCCATCGTCAGCGGCCATGTACGTCGTTCGGAGGCCGTGGTCTTCAGTCTTCATAGCTCAAATGGCCAGCTGGAGTTCCTCAATCAACTGTTGGCGGATGGGGGGATTGGCGAGTGAGACTGAGAGAGGATGAGAAGGTGGGAATATGATCAGCATCGACTGGTGTTTATGGCGGCCGCGCGCAGCAGATGCTGCCCGTGAGGAGGTACTTTGGCTCCTCCACATCGATGATCTCTGTCGCAGAAATTTTGGATTGCGCACAGCAGACTCGATGCCTTTGATAATGCGTAATGCATTCGCATTCACTATAAAGTGCTCTATCAGCATATCGAAATGCTGGTGTATGCATATAGAGAGGTTTGATCATTCTACTAAAGCAGTCTTAGTCCGAATGTTAAAAGAGAGTGCATTCGCTCATCGAGATGATTTTTGAGATTGGCACCTTTGGATCACTACTGCGAGTGTTTGGTATACTTTAGTATACATTGATGATGAGGGTGAAGTCAAATTGTTGGTCCGTTTGGGAACTCCGAAAAAACGTAGACTTTGTGTAGAATTCTCATTCGTGCATTTGCGTATACTGGTCTCAAATTGATTTTGGAGAACGACAACAAGTTCTGTGAGTTCGGCACTGGCAGGAGCAATGCCATCGAAATACTGTGCACATACAACGCAAGAGATGATTGTGAACATTGTGCGAGTGGTGGGGATGGAGACTGGGCAATTGCACTGGCAGCCGACGGTCCACGCAACGCGTGCTTGCGAGAAGGACTGTGGACGTGGCCACGATAGAGATTACGGTGTGTTTGTACCAGCTACGAGCACGCGATCAGTGACCACCAGACCTCAGTAGTTGACAGGCTTCAGTGCATTGAGTTGCAGTGTTGAGTTTCGATGGTTTTGTTGTTAGATGCAGCCTCAATTCTGCATTCTGAGGGGAACCTTGTTCCAAGGCGAAGTAAAGGACTGAGGGGGGTGCATTTCGACCATCTATTTTCGGCGCCAAGAAAAAGTTGCGTCCGACTTCTTGAAGAGTGTCTGTCTCAGTGTCCCGGTCGTCGTTGGTGAACCTCGTCACTAAACCGACTTTTGTGGCGCCGAGCGCGAGCTATGCCGGAAAGGTGAACGCAGACTTCGCCTATACGTCGTCTGAACAACAAGATCCTATTGATGTCATGAAATATCACCAACAACGACTCCATTCGTGCTAAATGCTTTCTTAAGATCGAGACAAGTAATTGAGCTGCATTTCGAGCTCCAATGAGACCTGTCGACCAATGAAAAGAGTCATCTGCTATCGATTTCCGTCCAGGATACTATCGACAGACGCCCGCACACGGCTTGAGTGAATTGGTCTAGACGCGTCCGCCTGCATCAGGGATGAATGCATACTTGCTCTCGCATTGACAACGCACTGCGTCTTTGCTGATGAAAAATGTACTACACTTGCACGAATTTCTGTCCCAGTTCTTCGATTCAATATGCAAATGTGAAGCACTTGCATCTTCGGTGTTCCGAAATCATAGCTGTCGGCTGCCAGTTGCTGGCAACAGTGTGATGAAGGGTGAGGTGCTGTATATTGTGCTACGAACAACAGTACCCACGCTTCTAACTAAACTTTGATGATGATATTGTCGACTTAGAGAGGTCAACACGGGGTCGCCAAAGGCATTCCGCCGACCCCAGAGCGTTCATGCGCTCTAGAGCTGGCAACACTGTGTCAAAGTGCTACTAATCCGTCTGTTGCTCCCAGGTCCAAAACGACTCGCCTTCCGTCCTCGTGAATCAGCACTGCGCGCTCAATGCGGAACCCGTCGAGAGACGCATTCTTTGCACCTTCAGTGGTGCCAATTGTCTGCCTCAACAGAAAGGGCGGGAATTTCCTCTCGTTGATCAGCACCTCGGCAATGTTATGCGCGTCCAGCGCTTGCTGTACCTTTGCCTCTCTCCCGCTACCGCAAATCGCAATCGCGATGGTAACCCCAAAGAGAATGCCGGCAACAAAAAGCGTCGAAATAGCGTTCGACAGTGGACTCGACAGCTTGATGTCAATGAGCTGGACATTCTTGAGGAAGGCGAGAGCGACCGAATCTCCATGTGAACTGCTCGCTGAGTTGTTGAGAACGTCGTGTACAGCAGCATCTTGGAAGAGGTAGAAGAACGCTGCCGTGTACGCTGGCTGCAGAGTCTTTTCGATGTACAGATGGTTCAATACTGTGCGGTGCACGAAATCTTCGATGGTCTTGGAGCAGTTTGTAAAATTGGCATCGGAAGGGTTGGGCCAGCTCACATTCTCAAAGTTCCGGGGAAGAACAATCATGCCATACTGCTTTCCGTTGTCACTGTCGATATCCACTGTCGTCACCAGGGATATTGTGTAATCGTTCACAAATTCATCATAATCTAGCATCTCTAAGGAGTCTGTGGGCAGTCGTCTGCTACCAACCAGTAGGTGCTGCTCTGGGTTTGTGGACTGGAGTTTGTGGCTCAAACCGTGGCACATCGTATCGTTGCTTCGCAGACATTCCGCCCCGTACAAGTCAGCAAGATCGCGCGTCTTCCATGAGAGCAGACCGACTGTGATCGAATACACTTTGCGCGCGTTCTTCAAAGACACAGTCGTCGCCGCTTTTGAACCTTCTTGAACTGATCGAGATGTGATTTCATCGCCCTCGATGCGTTTGCCGACGCTGATAATGTAGATGGAGGTGTTCGACTTATTCGAACAGGTGATGTGAGGAAGCCCATATGAGTGTACGGACCCGTTGATCGTGTGCGTAAATGCCACGTCTGGGTCTTCTCGTGACTTGTTGTTCCAGCAAGCCGAGAGCGCCATGACCTGCGGTCGGATGATAATTGCTTTGCCTGAAGCAGAGTACTCGTCACTGTCTGGCAGCACACACGCGCTTGGACTACAATCGCCGCGAACCATCTCGTAATAGCTGTCATCATCTTCATTGTTCGGTGGTGTGTTGTTAATGGACCAGCGCCCTTGCGAGCTGTTGTACCCCATCCGGCCGTTCAGATAGTGTTTGCGCAACGGTATTTCAAGGGTTACCGCGTCAAACGTAACACCGGTTGTGAGGTTCGTTCGTGTAAACTCCACTTCGACTTCGGTCGCGGACACATTTGCAGCTTGACTGACAACTTGGAGCAAGATTTTGTTCACGTACTTGATGAAATCCTCGTCCGTGCTGTTGCTCGAAAGTGGACCAGACTTGAAGACATCCAACAATGGAATCTCATACAAATTCTGGCGACTCCCATCAGACTTGGTTGACGATGATGCAATGGCTTCGTCGGCTGGGATAAAGAATTTCTCGATCGCATCGTCTGTAACTTTGCTCATGAAGCTCACTCCAGTATTGGCATTCCACAGTTGAAGAAACTCTGGAGTGATCAGAAGGCTGTGCAGTGCTAGATTCAAGGCTTTGTGCTTTCCCATGGGTAGTGCTCGAGGCGCGTTCGCAATGCGCGTCGTACCGCCAACAAAATTGATATCCGTCGAGTTCTGAAGGACAAATTTGACGGACTGGTTCAGAGTAATTGCTTCGCGAAAGGCGTTGCTGTGCCACTGCCGAGGAGGGAATCCATAGCGTGCAAATGGATTCGTCCAGCCCGTCAATCTTCCTGTGCACTGGCTTATCGGATTGATCTCTTCAGGCAAAAAGCTGTTCCGTAGCAGCGTGTTCGTGAGCAAGTTCTTCGCACTATCTTCTCGGAGACTCTTGTTGGACGTTGTCGCGAACGGCATGCGCTGGACGCCGCTGTACACCGCCAAGTCCACATCGCTGTCAAGCATACTTTGAGTGAGATCGCGAGCCGATATGAACAATTGCGGAGACTGAGGTGCGACCTGCACGTTGATCGCACTGAAACCAGTGTTGAGCAGGTACATGGCGACCATCGTGGCTACCAAGACCACGTACTTGGACTGCGACGCCGTGGATCGATCCAAACTGAACTCGGTCCAAAAACAGAGAAACGCGACAGCGATGACCATCGGGAAGAAGAGTTCGATCGGCTGCGTGAGCGCGGACACCAAGTACCCGGAGTACGAGTTGTACTGGCTCACCAACGTTGTCTGTGAGTCTCTGTCTTTTTCTGTCGAGTCGAAAGTCTCCAACGTGATTCCTCCGTTCGCACACAGACTCATGAGCACAATGATCGCCGTCAGTACCGTCAACGATATCACCGAGAGGTAGATGCGCTGGATGCGGATCCGGACGGGAGCTAAGGGCTTCGAAAGTTGTTCGTGGGAGGATGCTGGTGGCGAGGTGCGCTGCTGGAGCTGTGGTGGTGACAGAGTGGTGGTCCTGTGCGCACTGCACGTGCTTGCAGAGACGACTTGACGCATGTCTCGTGCTGCAGTTATGTCTGCGAGCACAAGTAGTGGCGTGAGTGCTGTGCGCGAGAGAGTAGCTTGAGGAGTGATGTCAAAGTGTATCTGTGGTCGTGACCCAGCGGCTAGTGAGCGACCGTCGGAGGAGGTCAGCCTGAATGGGTTGATAAAAACCCACAACTGCTGGCTGATTCTTGCGCGCAACGGTGGAAACAAAGTCACATGATACCGTGCAGTTCCGTTGTTCCTTTTGTCGCGGTGTTTGTTGATGCGATGTGTGGAGCTCAATCTCTTGTGGTGGAAGATAGTCCCACATGCCACCCATTAGGTTCGAGTGTCCGATGATTCACAAAGGTCAGTACATGTGCTGGAGCGACAATCAGTGTTCGGCAGCAGCAACCACTCCAAATGAGCAGCTTCGAAGGCAGAGTGATTGCGTCGGTGTTGTACAAGGAAAATAAAGAACCGGTGTTCTGTGATATCAGGAACTGAAGGTGATCCGATTCGAAGGAATCACGAAGAGCAGTCCTCGCATGTGCAGGCGGTCCACAAGCACCACCCAGCGTCGCTGCGCGTGCAGATCCTGGTGACTCGCACCCTCGTGTGGACAACGCTCTTCAGCGTGCTGATCGCGGTCGCGATGGTCGCGTTCTCGCGCAGCGGCGTGCGGCTCGAGACGTTCCTGTCGACGACCAAGGACGACGCACAGCGCAAGGAGCTGCTCGATTCGTACAACTCGTACTCGGGCAACATCGTGTCGCTGCTCACCAAGCCAAAGATTACGTGACGTTCATGGAGAGAAACCACCTCTTCGTCGAGCATCCGCTGCAAGCGGCGTACACCGCTGGATTTTACTTTTTGTTCCAGAATGCAGTCGTGCGCGACCTTCAGCCGCTGCAAAACACCGAAGGGTTCTTTGGATACACGCTCGCGTTCCTGGGGAACATCCAAGAGATTGATGTTCGTGCGTCCATTCCGACGCTCAATATCGGATTCACGATCGGGGGTTGTGTGCTGCTTGTCCTCTTCAGCGGAGGTGTCATTCTCTTTGGGAAACGAATTGAGGACTCGCTGCGAAAAGACGAGAACGCGCATCTGGTCGCCGAAGTGATGGTGAACGACTACAAATTCCCAACGCTGCTGCTGGGCAAGTCCATTGAGCATCAACCCGATCGTAGCTCCTCGATGGCAGGGAAGAAAGTGCCGCTAAGCGACTTTCGCGCATCGGCGATCACGCTGCAGGACACAACGACAGGTAACCGAGTGTCGCTCTTCGATGCCAAGCAGATCCATTTCAATGCGTGAGTTAAGTATGGCAAAAACGGATCTGGCAAGCAACGCGAAGCGTGGTTGTAGGAGTCGGTTGACGCACACTATGTTTCCGAAGCGCTCATCGGTGACACCGAGTTCCCGTCGCTACGGCTGAAAAAGTCCACTGATGGCACTAGTTTCAAGAAAGCGCAAGCAGGCACCAAGGCTGCCGAGTCACTCGCGAGTGAACCCTTGCATGGATTCCGCATGGACACTGTCGTGCTCAAACACGCCGACGGGAGACGCGTTGTGCTTCAACTCGGGACTGACAAGCTGCCAGACGCCGCCAGTGTGGTCTAGAAGGCAGTTAAAGTCGGAGCTGTTTGCCTCCCCTATCATGAAAATATGGACAATTTGGCATGCATACATCAATCAGTATGGCACGACCAGAGCGTTATAGTGCAAATTGATCAATGATGTTATTCATGTAGGGCCTTTCGACCATTGTCCAAAAAGCCTTCCTCTCTCTTGGTAACAGTTTTGACCGAAACCACTTCACTCAGCTTCTGTATTCCTAAGTGCAAATGCATACAAACAAACTCTCAGAGCACGACTGCATGAGCCATTGCCTGAAGTGAGTCATTCCGAAATGACTCATTCACTAAACGGCAGCGTGAGTGTCGTTCCCGGAGTGTGGGTCACTTCAACTTGCTCCTCTGTGCAAACTCGGTAGAAATCTCCACAATCAGTGCATCGAACCATGCTCGTGACAAGTCATGACTAGCTTTTGAGAGCTCACAAGAGGGGTAGCAAAACCATGATGGATTTCGATGACAAGTCATGACTAGCCCACAAGAGCCCACAAGAGCTCACAGGGGACAGTTGGAAATCCACTAAAGAGAGATGAAGCTCTTCTGCATCTTGGTCGGCGCGAAGGGAAGCGCGTTCTCTGTGGACATCGAGGAGAGCGACACGGTGGGCGACTTGAAGGATGCTATCAAGAAGGAGAAAGCGAACGACTTGAAGACGGTTGATGCCGATAGATTGCACCTCTACCTGGCGAAGAGAGACAATAAGTGGTTGCCATCGCAAGATCCCATTACGGTTACCTTGAAGAAAGGGGAGATCTCTGAGGGTATCATGGCTCTGATGACTGAGGAATTGGACCCGACGTTCAGTATTGGGTATTTGAAGGCCAAATCAAACCTCCCCGATCCATCGACACAACAGATTCACGTGTTGGTGGACCTTCGCGATCAACGAGACGAAATGGCGTCAGCTGGAATCTCCGTTAGAGGTCAGGATAACGACTCGACGGTGGCTTGGTTGCGCGAGTTCCTCCAGAATCAGATTTCTTCGGACGCGTTACCTTTGGTTGGAGAGCTGGCAGATTTCATCCAAGAGGAACTTCCGGTGAAAATCGGTGTGCATCAGTTTTTTCTTCAAGATTGGAGTGATGGTTTGGTGCTCAAGGAACGCCAATTGCTCTCGAGAATGTTCAAACTTGCAAATTCCGCGCCGTGTATGAACTTGACCTACAAGGTTCTCCTCCGCGTTGTCCATCCGG
Source organism: Globisporangium splendens (assembly GCA_006386115.1). NCBI lineage: Eukaryota > Oomycota > Peronosporomycetes > Pythiales > Pythiaceae > Globisporangium > Globisporangium splendens. The sequence goes on from VFIW01000104.1 coordinate 24,417, forward strand.
TGAAGCCTAGCGGGGCTACGGAGGATTCGTTTCACTCGTTTTGGGACAATTTGATCTGCAATGTCTTGAACGTCGTGTTGTCTGGAATTGGAACGAGTGAGCGGAGATTGACTGGGTGCAATAGTCCAGATTACTTGTTCGTTGTGGACTCGGTCTGCGTCTTCCGTGGAGAGGAAGAAGCTCCAGGTGCATGCATTGCAACAGCGCGTCGTGAGCTTTGTGAGAAGATCATTTGGCGCTATGGGAAGGTGCCATACTTGTTCGGGTATGCAGCCGTCGGCTTCCGGGTCAACTTGTACGCCATCGTACGCAGCAGTGTGTCGCGTCAAGTGGACGCTATTGAGTTGGGATCGTTTTATCTCCACAATCTTGGAGGACGATTTCGGCTACTGCTGGCTCTTTTGAACATCTCTCGACTAGTGTGGAGCATCGCGAGTCTGTGTCCTGAGAGTGGTCAAGATGAATACAAGAGGCTGGTCCAATCAAACGGCGTTCAAGTACACCTCGAGCCGACCTGCGTCGCGAAAATCTTCCCAGACGCGGCTGCTTTTCAGAACGCGAAATGGCATTTGGAGCGAGTGTATGCGATTCTACAGGGCAATCAAGTTCCCTACGTCGATATCTTAATTGATACCGACGAGCCGACCAGACGAATGGTTTTTATCCCCCGGGGTACTGATACGAAGCCATCAAGCATTGAGGACTTGTTCCACGTACTTCGAGATGTTCTGTCGGCCCTTGTGAAGTTGCATGAGGCCGCATGGATGCATCGTGATATTCGATGGCCGAATGTCATAAAGACTCGCGATGGCTCGGGCTCATGGTTCCTCATTGACTTCGTTGACGCGGCTCCGAGTCCCCAGGACGCGCCGAGCGGCCGACACTTGAGTCAAGAAGAACACGCTCCGGAGATCCATAGCGACGATCAGCATACTACTGCGGTCGATATGTGGTCAGTGGGATATTTGATCGAAACGAGCGGAGTAAGAGTGTATGAGAGCTGGTACGACTTGTACGGAGAGAGAACAGAGTTTGTGCAGCAGTTGATGCACGACGACCCGTCTCAAAGGCTCACTGCAGCGGCAGCTCTCGAACAGCTGCTGCAACTTGAGCAGCAATACATTGAACAGAAGCAGCGAGAATCATCGACGAACGACAGCGGAGCTCCAACAAAGAAACTCAAGACGTAATTGTCGCACTCTTTCTGAATCGGCCAATGAAGCGCCAAGTCCGCGACGAATTGTGCCGGTCATTTAACGATTGCTCGCCATCGTTGACTGCAATTGAGGCATGCAACCCTCCGCGCAGACAACATACCCCGACTCACCATCGACTGCACATTTTCGTTGCCAGCTTTCAACAGATATGGTCGTTGTCTGCATTTTGACTGAGCCAAGATAATAAGAAAAGAAAAAAAGAGACAACAAAATAAAAGCTGGCTGCATTTGAAAAAAAGAGAAAAGAAATACCTCTTGCTACCGCAACGCAACCCTGTGCTTGATCGTTTAACTAGGAGATACTGCTGGCATAGCGGAACTTTAGGACGATGCTGCAGATGCTGCTTTTTGGTTCAGTGCCTGGTCCACGTACTTCTCGGTCGCGAGTTCATATTCCGGTGAGAACCAAGCCGCCGCGTTTTTCTGGATGTACTTGAGGAAATCGTTGAGGCGGCTTTGAATCGACGCGAGTTCTCGTGGAGGGAGATTCGCGCCGCCCAGTAGAATCGGCAAACGAACTGAAAATGCATGCGGAGACACATAGAACATACCGACATATTAGACAGCATAATCTCCCATCAACTCTGAATATCTCCAAATGGCAACGCACCAAAGAGCCGAATCAAGTGTTCCGCGCCGTAGATCTCCGACACGGGCACGTCTTCGTTCTTCTGCTTGATCTCGTGGTACTGCTTTCGCTCCATGCGGTATAATAAAATCGACCCGAGCGCGCGATCAAAGTACGACTGGATGCCTTCCATAATGCCTTCCAAGTTCTGCACCGAACACATGTTGCCAACCAGTTAGCCTCAAAAGCGTCACGCATTCAATGAAAAAAGAGAAACGAACGTACCTTGTACTCTTTCTCGTCGGCCTCGTCCCCTGCCTTGAGCTTGGACTTTTTGAACTCCAAGTAGTTCTTGATGATCTGGCTCACTGTGGGTTTCCGCGGCAGCGACACCAGTCGGTAGGGCTCCTGTGTGATGTGTCGCCAGTCCTCGACGAGCTGTTTCTTGAGCGAGAACGGCATCTGGATCGAGATCTGCTTCGCGTTGCCGCCGCCGCCTCCACTCACGCTCTCGTCGTCCGGACTCGGCATCTCCTCGGTATCGTTCTCAGCGTTGCGCTTGAGCTTCTTGAACGGCGACTTCTTGGCCGCCGACGGATCGATGCCGCTCGTGCTGATTTTCTTCTTCTTGGTGACGGCGGACTTGGGATTCTTCTTGGCGTCCTCCTTGGCCTGCTTCTGCAGCGCGCGGTTCGCGGGCGTGTCCTCGAGCACGCGGTCGTGCGCGACCCACTCGTCCCATTTCTTGTGCCACCCCTGGTAGTGCACGTAGTACTGCGTCATGGTCGTGCCCTTGGTACCCTTGCTGCTCTCGTCCTGCACGCCGCTGCCGTGGTCGATCTTCAGCACCTTGGCGTCGTAGATCATCACGCCGTGGTACGCCATCACAATGTCGTCGACCTTGATCACCATCGTTTCTCTCTACAGGCGGTTAGTTAGCAGCGATGGCGCTCGTCGTGCTCGTGGCTCTGCGTTGAGGCTCTTGGGTTCGAATGCAATTGAGGGCGGGAGCAATCCTGGTGTATTATTGACGCGGGAAAATAAACAAACTGCTGGAAACATTTCGGCATAGTTTTCGCCACTGTTGCAAGCAAACTACAGTCATCGGTTAGTTTTCATGTGATCATTTTAGCCAATCGCATGCAAAACAAAATGTTATGAACAAACAATCGTTTGTAACTGTGGTATGAGTTGCTCAAAAAGTAACGCTGTGAAGTGAACAGCAATGTGACGGGCACTCTTCGCTTTAGTGACTGGAGCTTGCTGTGTGTGTTGTTGGTTTGAATGCCATTTGGCTGACTGAACCAGCGGTGCAGGCGCCAGACACCCACAGTAGGAAGGAAAGCAGGAAGACCGCATTCGCCACCCGCTCTCTCTCTCTCTCTCTCTCTCTCTCTCTCTGCACCAGACGACCCGACTGCGCGCGCTGTCTATCGTACTCAGCACGCACACACTGCCTCTGTCTGCGTCTACGGTATTTGCTGCTGTTGGGAGCGCCAAGGATGAGCGAAACGATGTCCACCAAGATGGATCGCGAGAAGCCCGAAGTGGCGATCGATGACCAGCAGCCGGTATGTGCTCGCCGCTGATAGCCTCGACTGCATAGTGAGTGAGCACGGAGGCGTGACTGGTTGTCGTCTTTGTGTGGCGTTTCTGTTGTTGTGTGTAGAATGTGAAGAAAGTGCGTCTTGCAGTGGAAGCCGTCACGGTTGTGGTGCGTTCGCATCTTCTTTCTTTATTTTTGTTTCACGAAGAAGGGATATGCAGGCATCGAAGAACGGTTTGCCCCGCGTGTTCGCTTGTGGAAAAGCGTATATTAACTGCGGTATGCTTGCATGTGGTCTGTGTCGTTGTGCTTTTGTTTGTATTATCTTCACGATGAATAGGACAATAAAGCAGTCGAAGAAACGACCTTGTCGGTAGAAGAAACCGAGCGAACGACGGAGGCGAGAGGCGTTGCAGTCGGTGAAGACACGAGTGCGGAGAACAGTCCGAAGGAGGCCGATGTGCAGGAGGCTGAGGCGACAGAAGTAGAGAAGGAAGAGGTACATCTGGGGCGTTATTTTCATGTGGCGGTCGTATTTTTGACCTAACGGTGGGCTATGTCCATGCTTTTGTTTTTTTGTTTTTGTTTTTTTGTCTACATCCACAGTCTTCCGATACTAGCGATAATAGCGAGACGACAAAAGCTAGTACGACGACTGCCACCACCACGTCGAGTACCAGCTTCACCGCTGGTAGCGCATTTGGTGGCTTCAGTGCGTTCAGCGGGACCAGCGGCTTCAGTGCATTTGCCGCCGCGTCCAGTGGTTCCAGCAGCGGTTTTGGCGAATTTGCATCTGGCTCCAGCAGTGGTTTTGCGTCGTTCCAAAACTCGGACACGGCGAGTTTTTCGTCGTTTGGCGCGTCATCTGCCTCGGAATCGGGCTTTGGCACCACTGCTTCGTCGTCGGAAAGCGTGGAATTCGGATCGAATGAGGTGAAGAAAGCCGAGTCGACGTTTGTGCCAGCGCTGACGGACGCAGAAGTATGTGTGATTATGGTCCGGTGGATGTGCGATTGAATGGCATTGTCTGATTGTTATCGGTTGCTGTCACTATGGTTTCTTCATAGATTGCCAATGGCGAAGAAGGCGAGAAGATCCTTGTTGAGGTTCGTACTTTGCGGGCAAATCATGCAAAGCGTTGTTGGCGTGGAAGATGCTGACAATTTTGTTTTTCTCTCGTTTGCATGTCATTACAGAAACGTGCCAAGTTGTTTAAGCTCGTCGACAATGATTACAGTGAAGTGGGCATCGGACCATTGCGAGTTCTGAGAGCGACTGCAGCCGCAGAAGCCGCGAGTGGGAAATCCGGCGCCCGCATCGTGATGCGTCGCGAATCCTATGTGCGTGGTCCTGGTACCAAGCTGCTGCTGAATGCGCGCTTGAACGCGTGCATGGCGTGCGTTGAGAAAACCGACAAGTCGATGCTGTTGACGATCGTCGAGACTAGCGAAGAAGAGAACGCGACCAAGATCACACCGAGCACATACTTGATCCGCTTTGGCTCGAGCGACGACTTCCACGCTGTCTTGGATCGCATTCACCCGTTTTTGCCATCCGCAGCGGCGTCTTGTTAAAAATGCTGACACGCACAGGAAGAAATGAATAAACTTTGCAAACGTATCAAGCAACGTACCCTCGCTTCGTCCATGCATTGCAAGACTGGTAGTCAAGAAAGAGAATGTCTCGTAACTCTTGCAAGGCGCCCTCACGGCACTTGCAATGGGACAATGGCGTTTATCCCCTGACGCTTACTGCAAAGAAATAGATAGTTTTTTGCTTTTGGGTTCAGATGACGGTCCCTAAAGCGACGAACCAAATGAATTGGCTCGCCAGATTACAATTCTCTCACTAACAAAGTCATACCCACTGTGCACTTTTGCCGAGCTCCACTGCCAACGTCAGTTTTGCTTCTAATTCGCGCCACAGTAGCAGCCGCGCTCTTTGCAGCGATAACCTCAGCAGGCATTTGAATTTGTGGTTTCCATGAACGTAAAAGCGTCCAATGCTGCGCTGTCAATGCCACTGACAAGCACACACGTGCGTGACTCCCTTGTCTCAATGAACTGGGCGTCATTGGTTGCACGTTCTGACAAACAGCTCGAAACGATGATCGCCAAATAGGTTCGACGCTGAATAAAAGACCTTCATGAGCTTGCAGCAGTCCGATTGAAGGCATTCCCTGCGCACGAGTTACACGCACCGAAGAGCTCCCACCAAGACTATCGCCCTCATTGTGCGTACGCTGCGAGCATAGAGTGCAGCGGTGGAAGTTGGATCTGCACACGAGGCATTGACAGTGCAGATAACTCCTGATGCTGCTCCTGACTCGCGCCAACTTCAAGGTGACGAGTCTGTCTTCTTTGCCTTGCTGTCAACCTTTATCGTCACACTACCGATTCAGCTCCTTCGAATAGAACAAATCCTTGAATACTGGCACAGGCGCTCGCATTGATGACATCTTGATGCATCTGGTTGTCTGTGCAAGGTGATCAAATCACATCACAAGGACCTCGAGTACAACGACCAGAAGTCGCGATCAAGCCTCTCTAACTTTTTAGCACATCCAAAACCTATCATACAGCATACATTGCTCGTAAATACGCGTAATTACGCCTTGCACCAGCGCAGCTGTCTTTGTGCAGTCCGTTTCCGCATTGGTTGGTGGTTGGGTGTCTCGATGAGGGCAGCAAGAGGTTTCCGTTGCGCGTGTGCGCTGCCTTCGATCATTCCACAATTGCCGTCATCCCCTCCTTCATCCTGTGCTCCTCTTGTCGACGACCGCTTGCGACGCTCTCTCCAGTGCATTTGCGTGTGTTTGTATTGGCTTGTGCCGTGGGCGATGAGGATCACAAGCTCCCTCTTCTGAGTTTCTAACTCTGTGCGGAAGATTGCTGCATCCGGAATCATTATATGCAAACACTGAGTCCATGCGTATCCAAATAATGTGTGTGTATATGGGAGTGCTATGATGAAAACGTGATCTGATTTGGCTTGAACCAACTAGCCGTGAAGAATCGAATATATCACTATCACCCATAAAATGAGCACTCCCCGTTCTCTCGATGCATTTTTGTATCCGAGTGAGAGGCTTGTAAAGAGTGATGACCACATACTTTGGTCCGTGTTCTTGATCCGCGTTATCGCGATGAAATGTGTCAAAGTACTGACTTTACAAGCCTTTACGTACTATATGTTGCATGTGGGTGTCTCTGCTTCTTCTAACTCCACGCCGGCAATATTATGTGGGTCGTTGGGTGTCGTGTCGTTGCAACTTGCGCTGAAAAGTTCGAGTTGCGCCGCGGTGCGATGCTCCGGTGGCTCGCATTTGTAATTGGACCAGGTACTTTTTTCAGAAGCAATAGAAACAAGCCAACTTACTACGGATTACGACGCAGTTCCTCCCGAGTGGGCGGTCTCGGCTGCCGGCTTGGAGGGACCTCGTGCATCGAAGTCAACAAAGTTACTGACACTCCCCAAAGTCGATTGGTATGTGTTTGTATTTGTGCATATTGTATATTGTTGCAAGTTGTTGATGATATGAATTTTCATGCACCACTCTGAAGTATGCTTTCAAGCCGCAAGGTTTGCAGGTCGATGTGGATACACAAACACCTAAAGAACTTGGATGAAACACTTGCAACTGCGTGTATTTGTGTATGGGTGTGGTCGTTGTCGCTGCTGATTAGAATTTAACATTTGGAACTTACCCTTTTGCTCCTTCACTGGAGAAGCATGTCGACTTTACATCTGTGTTGATGAAGCAACGACGACCAGCTCTGCATGTTTGCATATTTGTATGATTGTATGGGATTGTGTACACAAGAGTGATGAGAAACCTGTTTAGGATTCCCCTTCTTGAAGCCTCTTCTATCTACAAGGCATCTATGATGAGCATCCAACAGCTGACTTCGTGTTGCATATCCCCGTTTCATGCTGCATTGTTGCATGTTTGTATGTGGAGCGCGATGATTATAAGTTTTTCATAGACCTGTTCTGAAACAGACATGTGGATACACACTAACATGCATCACCATATGAGCGATCCAATCAAAGCAGTTCATGTTTGCATTTTCCACACAAGTGTGAGGCTATGATTATAAGTTTTTCATAGACCTGTTCTGAAACAGACATGTGGATACACACTAACATGCATCACCATATGAGCTTCACACAAACCACAGATGCATCTACTCGTATCGATAGCCTAGGTATTGGCAACTAAATTAAACAAACTCATGTCGATCTCCTTCACCACTTGGCTTCTTCTCTATCTGTATCTTTCACAATGAGCTTCTTCATCTTAATTATTCATATTCGTCTAGCAAGGCGCTGATTACTAGTTATTGCTCGGATGAAGCTCCGTCGCGTGGCGATACTGGTGGTGACGGCGGAGACCCGATGCGCTCGTCAAAGATCGTAGTTCCGTGGTGTCCCGTCGACGACGACGCCGCGAGCTTCGCGTTCGCCAGAGTGTCAATGAGGAGCACCTTGGCGCGCTGGTAGTCGAGCGGGTCCAGCGAGTAGAGATCGCTGCGAGCCTTGTCGTCGCTGCGGCAGAAGCCCGAGAACTCGGTCGTGCGCCAGATGAGCTGCGCGATCTCGGCCTTGAGCTGCTCCATCTGACCGCACTCGAGCATCTCCTGCGCCAGCCGCAGCAGTTCGTACACCTGGATCGCGAACCGCAGCGACTCGAGCCGCAGCGTTTCCACAGGCGCGCCGTCTTTCCCGGGCAGCACAAAGTACATGTCGCCCACCTTCCAGGTCGGAGCACGCCATTTCAGGTTCGTCCACGGTTGCGCGGGCCAAAGACAGTAGTTCCAGCGCAGAAAGCCGTCGAGCTCGAGGAAGAACGTGAGGTACCCGATGAGCTCGCCCTCGATGAGCGGCGAACTCACAAACTGGTTCGGGAACGCCGGACCGCAGCAGACGTACCAGCAGAACTTGCCGCCGCGGTCGTGGATCTGCGCCTTCATGCGCTTCGTCACGTCCAGATCGGCGCACACGAGCGGCAGCAGCGGCACGTAGTCGACCACCTGCGGCGGCATAAAGTTCATAAACTCCAGACTGTTGAGCGCCAACTTGATCTTGAAACGCGGTGCGAGTCGCTGCAGGAACTGCAATTGGTCGTAGAACAGCGACAACTGACTGGGTTCGTCCGCGCAGATGCGGATCCGGTCGACGATGCCCAGCACCACGCAGTGCGCATAGAACAACTCGATGAAGCACTCGACTTCGGCCATCCGTCGCAGGTACCGCATTGTCCCCGTTTGTCGGTTGAAGCATCGAATGCGCCATGAATCCACTGGAGACGACGACGAACGTGAGTCGGATGCATTCTCTCCATTGGCTTCTCGCGTCTCTCGTGCCTCACCTTGGCCGTTGGCACCGGACGAAGACGGGTCATTTCTCTCCATGGGACTATCGAAGCCATTCGCCGGATCCCGCCAGATCGAGAGCAACCCAAAGACCTCGATCTCTGCGTCCATGTGGTGCTTGTTCGCGAGCGCCAGCAGCCGGTCGAAGTGCTGGAAGTCGATCTTGAGCACTGTCGCCGTCTCGCCAATTGGTGCTGCTCCGGAGGGCAGCTCTGGGGACTCGTACACCTCGAGCAGTGAATGCTCGTACAGCGCCGAGGGGTAGTGGACCTCCGCATAGCACTGCTGTCCGATCCACGGCATCTCGGTGGCCACAACGGTGATGCATTTCTGGCCAAACTCGGACAGTTTATGCAGGTACTTGCCGATCAGACAGAAATGCGCCTCGCTCCAGAGCGACACACAGTGGGCTCGCGCGATGGACGAAAAGTGCTGCCACAGGTCCAAGTGGAACTTCCACTCGTGCGGCGATGGCAGCACGATGTTGGCGACACGGAGGTGAATGGAACTGCACCACGAGAGCGTCTCGTCCGAGAATCCAGGATGCTGCGTGAACACGCGGACGGGAAGCTCGTACACACCTGTACGAACGTTGTGCGCAACGCGAAGACGAATGTACACGGCCTGCTCGTTTGCGAGCACCGTTGACACCCCGGTGCGGTCCAAATACTCCATCGTCATGTCCTTGTTCTCATCTTCCACGTATCCGATTACAAACATCTCTACCTGGAGCTGCGGCGGGATAAACGACAAGTCTACGTGCACCCTTGCACGCGGAGTATGACCCTGTGGCGCAAACCAGTTGGTGCAATCCGTCGTCACGTGAAAGTCGCGATTCGATCGCAGCCGCACCTGGAGTCCCGTCACTTCGTTTCGAGTGGCAACTAGTTGCACGCCGTCTGGATTTTCGTATCTGGATTCCTCCGAGGCCCACTCCAGTCTCCTGTTCTGTGTGTGGCTACTGCTGTTCCCGTCGTCGACTGTGTCCTGTTCTTCGTCCTCCATACTGTCGTATCGCTCATTTGATCGCGTCGCTTTGGACATGGCCAACGCGAACTGCGTGAGCAGCCACATAGGTCGATGCGACCGCTTCTTGCTTGCATGGCTCGTTGAGAACGTGTAGTTGAATGAATCGGAATGGTGGTGTTGCTCATGGAGTGCTTGCTGCGGCCATAGCGCGTCGGAGAAAGACGCTGGCCGCCGCAGCAGGTCCTCCCGATGCTGCTGCTGCTCAAACGCCGAGTGGTGGTCTGCTCCATGGAAGTCGCCGATTGCGTGCACGACGTCCTCAATGTCGAGCGACGACGACGACGACGACGACATGGACTCGTCGTTGGACATGCGCTCGTCGGCGTCGTCGTCATTATTTACGCGCCGGTTCTCTTCTGCTGCGCCGCCGCCTTCACTCGCATGGCGCTGGATCACGAGGCGACGCTGCTGCTCTCTGTCATTATTGCCCCCAGGACTCGCATCCCGTTGCGAATGCGCTGCGAACGCACGGAACTGCGGACTCGACTCAGCGGCATGCGGCGACGACGACGGATCCATCGAAGAGCGCAAATGGATCGAACAAGCTCTATACAGTTGGTTCTTGATTGTCGAGAGTGATTATTCGGATTAATCCGGATGTTGATGTGGTGTGAATGTTGTTCGAAGGTAACTTATTGATATTGTGCTGTTTGTCCACATACTGAAATTTGATATGCATCTCACTGTAGTACTTAAATATGGGTTGTACCCATTTCATGAAGCACCAGCGACGCTTCCCGAAATGCTGCACCACCTTGACCGTTATTTGTCGCTATCCAGCGATCTCGCCTATATTCCAGCGTGGCACCGTTCCAGTACTAGTAGCAAACGGCGAGTCTCGTTGTTGCCGTCTGAAAGAGACCATAGCTGTCTGTTTTGATAAACCCAATATCTCTTCACAATAGATGGCTGTGCCAAGTTGGGCTTCTTTCCCATCCAAGTACGGAGCAACAGCGGCGGTGGGAACACCAACTTGCTTAGTCACATGACCCATATGCACTGCCTATGCCGATCAAGGTGCTTGTTATTCGAAGAGAATGCCTAGTGCTTGAAGCAATGCTGCTGCATGCCAATCATAAAATTGCAACTGGATGTAATTGCAATGTCAAGCAAATATGTTATTTGTATCGAGACGTCGAAAATGTCAGAAATGTTTCCCACTTGGACTCTTCAAACGTCACAATTGAAAAAACCTCTTTTTCGAGGTGATTTGAATTTGATTGGTGGCATTATGGTGGTGGAAGCGGTGTGTGCATTGTGCAGCACAAGAACCTGAAGCAAGCATGGTGGTCGAGCGCGGCGCGAAGAGCTCCGCGGCGCACGCGAGCACGAAGACCGACAGCAAGGACGCTGCTGCCGCCACTAAGAAGGAGCTAACGCATGCGCAATCGGACGAGGATCAGAGCGAAAACGAAGGCGATAACGACGAGCAGGCAGAGGACGACGCCAGCGACGATGAACCACAGAGCGAAAGCGACGAACCACAGAGCGAAGGCGACGACGAGTTGGACTTGGATGCCGCGCAAGACGGAGATGAGGACGACGAGGAGCTGGACGCAGTGGGCTTTGGCGATGCGATGAGCAAGATTTTGGGCCAAAATGTCGCCGAGGACGCGCAGCCGATCCTCGCCAAGCGTACGACGGCGCGTATGCGTGAGATCACGGCGGAGAAGAAAGTGACCAAGACCGCGCGTATCAGTGCGGCGGAGAAGCGCGAGAAAGAGCAGAAGGATATGGTCATCCCCGACATCACGACCGCGGTGCAGGACCGTCGACTGCGCATGATCGCGACCAAGGGTGGTACGACCTTAGCGGCTGGATACGATTCGGGTAAAGATACTGGAGATTGACGTCGAATGTGTATGTGTGTCTTTACATGCAGTTGTCGCGTTGTTCAATGCCATCGAGAAACACCAGCACTTGAACGGCAAGAAGCCCGACGACAAGAACGACAAAAAAGGTTGGTGTTTGTCATATAAATGCACTGCATTGCTTGAATGGGCACACCAACTTAACGTTTTTTACGTTGCGATTGCTACTTGTGCGCAGTGAAAGAGATGTCCAAGGACAACTTCTTAGGGCTGCTGAAGTCGTCGCAAAAGTCGTCGACGAAGGACGCTGCTTCAGCCTCGGCACCAGCCGCCAAGAGCTCGTGGTCCGTGGTGCAGGACGACTACATGATGGGCGCCAAGCTGAAGGACTGGGACGCCACGCACGGCACTGAGAAGGGTCGCGTCCGCAACGACGAGGACGAGGAGAACGAGGCCGCCGAGGACGTCGCATGGAAGCAGGTCGCCGCGATGGACAGCGACGACGAGGGCGGCGACGCCAAGGGCAAGCGGAAGGCGGCGGCCGTCACGGATAGAAAACCATCTGCCAAGAAGTCCAAGCGCGCGTAAATAGAGAACTCTACACACACACACATAAGCATGCTCGAGATGCAAATATATATCATCACCATCACTTTGCTTTGGGTATCAACTTATAGAGTACTTTGAACCATGCAACACTGTTTTACACGGGTATTTGTTTTTAGAGGCATGCGCTATGGGAGGGATTTTTGGCGCGCACTTGGCCAAAAGTGCAACACTCGAAAGAAGGAAGCGCTGGGAGGGAAGAAGAAGCCACGGAAGGAAGCGCGACGCGGGTGCTGCTTTTCGTCGTGTGTGAGGTGTGTGCATGCGTAGATGTGTGTGTGCGCGCGTGGCGTGCTGTTTGCGTTTGCTGTGCGGGCGTTCTGTGTGTTTATGTATTTGGCAAAATGGTTGGGATACATATGCGTCGGTTAGAGGGTTGGTGGGATGCGCGTGTGCTATTGTGTGATCTATATGGTGGACAGGATTGTATTGTATGTCGCTTGATCTCTACGCGCTTGTTTACGGGTTCATTGTGGATGGCTGGTCTCTCTGTATGTTGGTTTTTGCGGATGGAGTGTGGTAGATGTGTGCGACTTGTTGTCGTGTGGAACAGCGTCGCTTATATCACGTGCGCTGAGTAACGGGAAATATGGCATGTGTATGTAGAAACGAAACTTTGCTTGTTATTGAGCGCAGCAGGCGGCATTTGGTGGTCGACGTCGTTTCGAGTGAGCTGCAGGGTCGAATTATTGCCGCTTTGTTGACCAGCAGCACGTTTTACTTGGACTTGTTGTCTAGCGTATCTTCGTACAAGAAACGAAGCCGGCGATGGTGAGGCTTGTGGACTATTCCGATAGCTCGGAGGAAGAAGGGAAGCAAAAGCGAGATGACACTTGGTGGCGCCATCATGCAGGTCGTAAGAATCACAGCGACAACGTCAACGACGGCCACGACTTTGCACGCTCGTTTGGTGGCGAAGGCAACGGTGCCTTCTCTACCGACAGAGAACGCCCAGGGAGCGCGAAACGAGTGAAATCGCCACCCGGGTCGACGACGTCGTCCCTGCCGTCCTACGTCTCATCTGCGGCATCGTCGCCCTGGGCTTCTCCTGACTCCACGTCCTCGCAGCGAGGCAGTGAGTCGTCGTCGACAAAGTGGTGGGACAGCAGTCCCGATGCCACTGAGCACAAGCCTCAAGAGTCAACTCCCAGTGCAGCAGTAAGTGGTCGTGGAACACGGTTCACCCCCTTTCAGTTCAAGACCAAGGGTCCGGCTTCCCCATTGCGCAGAAGTTTTACGTCAGTGTTTGCATCGTCATCGTCAACAACATTCTCCAGCGATGCTGCGGCAAACGGAGCGGCGTCAGGGACAGCATTTGGAAGGCCAGACGCTGGCGCGAAGAACCCGCCCGTCGCTCCCAGTGCATCGTTCACATTCAGTCAAGCATCCACACAACCTGCGTGGCCCAAGGACTTTGTGTTTGGCGTGGATACGGAGGCGAAAGCACCCAACAATGGTGGATTTGCTACAGCCAGTAGTACTGCTGCAACTGGGAACTCGAGTGAACCGTTTAGGACAACTCTTGCGCAGGACGCGTACAGAAAGATGAAAACAAGATTGTCATTCGGTGGAACAAGTGGAAGTGACAGTGACAAGGAAGCACCAGGTGGACAAAATCACGCAGCAACCGGTGTTACCAGGAGTGTGAGTTTCACGCAACCACGGCACACGGCAGGTATTCCATCAAGCGAACATGGACCTTCCTTGTTTATGCCGCCACCGACAACACCAGGATTCAATGCCAAACAAAGAAGCTTCCGAGATTTGCGACGGTCTCATACGCACGCATCGAAGCAGCCAGCAAGCACTCCGCCAAGGTTTGGGCCGACGCCAGCAGCTGCTGATCTGTTATTCAGTTTTGGAAACCCCACGCCATCTTCAAGCACTCCAGCGTCTCGGCTTGGGAGTCTCAGTGACAGCGAAGTTGCATTTGAAGATGCTCGTATGGATAGTCCTTCGTCGGCTAGTGGTAGCAAGACGTCAAAATTTTCCTTTGGAACGCAGCAAAGAGATCCAAAGGTGGAGAAATTTGGATTTACGTCCTCAGATCAGTCAGCGTCGACACCCAATCCTCATTTTCGTGCCCCTGAAGATCCTGCTGCTCGGGACACAGTTATGAATGATGCAAACAACGTGGCGTTTACAAACGTCTTTGCGAGAGATGGTGCTCCAGCTCCAACTTTTCCTAATGTCAAGAGTACCTCGTCAAAGACAACGTTTGGGTTCCTGGATTCCAGCAACTTGATTTTCACGATTGGAAAATCTGACGCAGATCAGACCGAATCGCGTTCATTTCTGCGGCGACAATCAACTGTGAAGTCATCTCCACGTACGACATTATTTGGTGAAAAGCAAGAGTCTACTGGCAATGATACTCCTGGGCATCCTACCAGAACTCATTCAGCGAATATGCAGCAGTCTCCTGCTACGTTGAGAAGAAGGCGGCTGATCAATGCACATAGGAGAGCCACTTCGTCCGTAGCAAAAGAGCAATGTCCAGCCGATTTGTCGGCTCCAGCACCCTCAAGAAGTGCTCAAAAAAGTCATTTCCAGTCTTCCGGTCACCACGAAGCGGTAGCGCAAAATGAGACAACTCAGCAACCGACAAAAGTCTCTGGATCGTCTCCTGATACTTCGAAAAGATTCCAGTTCAATTTCCCGTCTGCAACGACCCAGAACCCTCCATATGTGGAAAAGTCCCATCCTACTTATGTATTTGGAGCTGCCCCGATGACACCTCCAGCAACCAAAGCTAGAGCGCCTGGTGAGTTCATGGACCATCCTGCGACTCCCATCAATCCAGCTGTCGGGTCTGGCGCTCAGTTTCCATTCGGAATGGCAACTCCCAGTACTCCGTTTGTATTCGGTACAGCGCATGAAAGGGATCAAGAAGCAGATGAGGACTCTGTGGTTAGCGACTTCACGTTTGATGAGAGCAAAGCAGCCGCATTTGATAAATCTGCTAGAAAGGGCGACAGCCAGCGAAAGCTTCGGTCTTCATTTCGAAGGAAAGCAACGCTCGGCACCGTCCCTCGGGCTCATTTCGAAGCATTTTCAAGTGATTCGCCGTTTGGCCTCAATACGCCATCTACGAGAAAAACCAACATTTTCCAGCAAAAACGAGCAGGCTCCGATTACAGCACACCTGTGGATCCATTTGTCACTCGTGTATTTCAGCAAAGCACCAAGCACTCCGAATCGGTTTCTTCATTCGACGCAAGGATCGAGTCAGCATCGACAAAGCAAGATTCAGATTTCAGTTTTGTTGCTGGATCGAGAGCTGATGTGAATGGACCCACTCAGGGTACTTCAGGGAAGATGTACACATTTGGTTCATCATCTACCGCGCAACAAGAAGAGTCGAACAAGGCGTTCCTGTTTACTCCGACCGATTGGAAATCAGGTTCTAAGAAAAATGTTCCAAGTTCTGTTAGAAATTCACGCTTTGCGAAGAAGCAAAATGGTCAGTTAGCAAAGCATACTTCGAGTCAGTCAGGTGAATCGAATGGGCAACGGAACCTCGACAACAGCAACTCTTCACAGTCTTCTGCCAATGGTGTGCCGAATCCACTTCCTCCGCGACGTATATTGCGCGCTGTGCGACCATCGCAGATTCAACAACGCAAGACGTCACCAACTAATTCCAGCACAGGAGAAGAAGACACTGACGAGTACGATGCCAAGATGCATGGTGAAGAGTCTGACGAGAGCGACGAGAACGACTGGGGGGAACTCAAGCGGCTTGGTGGGATTGCGTATTCGAGGCGAGACTTCAAAGAAGCCGCTGAACTCTATCGCCAGAGTATTGCCGCCATTGAAATGCTTGTTCTCAAATACCCCGACCTCAAGACTATTGTACTAACGAAAGACAAGGCAAAGCTGCATGCAAACAGAGCTGCGGCACTGATGATGCTCATGCTGATGTCAGAGGCGCAATGGGAGTGCCAGCGATCGATTGAAGTTGATCCAACGTATGCAGCAGCATATATTCGACTCGCCCGTATTCAGATTCTTCTCGGCGACATTGTGCAAGCGAAGCAGAATATCGGTTTGGCAAAACAGCAACTATCGCAGCATTTTTTCATGAATGTCAACCCAGCGGACACCGCGTCGATCGAGAAGATGGAGGTTTCCATTGCAGCATTGTCCAAGCTGCAGGAGGATATCAAATGGTCGATGGACGTCGCGGACTGGCCCAAGGTGTTGAAGCTCGTGGACGAGGCTTTGACGCTGTCACCAAATAGCCGCTCGCTTTATACTCAGAAAACGCAAGCTCTTTTCCAGCAAAAGTACGTGCTTATGCTTGCTTTTCTCTTAACTTGTAGACAATTCGAGGTTGCTAAGTTATGTGTGGTGTTGTATTTTGCATAGGAACTATATTGCTGTGGTGCGATACTGCAACGAGGTGGTGCAAAAGCATAACGCTCGGGAGAGAAAAGTGCTTAGCCCTCGTCGTGGCATCGCTGGGAAGAGCAAGGCTGAGCAGAGTGTCACGATCGTGGGCGTTGACATGGGCTTGCACTGGGCATCGGCGTTGCACTACCAGAACAAATCTGAAGAAGCGCTGGTGCTTGTGAATGCGTTGGAGCAGGTCGCACCCTGCAGTGCGAATGTGATTCAGTTAAAGCGAAAGCTGACTAATATGAGGGACTTGAAGCACCATGCCAATGATGCATTCAAGCGGAACGACTTTGATCGGGCAGTGACTCTCTATTCCCAAGCGCTTCGAGTGGATCCACATCATGAGGAATACTGCGCCGTCGTGTATTGCAACCGTGCAGCTGCACTCATGGGTCTGGGGAAGTTCGAGAGTGCGCTCTTGGATTGTGAGGACGCATTGAAGCGAAAACCGCAGTATTCACGCGCTTTGCTGCGGCGAGCAAGATGCAATGTTGCGCTGAAGAAGTACCATGAAGCGCTCAAGGATTTTGATCGGTACATCAAAGAACAACGGAAGGATTCGTCTGCTGCTGGTTCGCTGGGTGAGGCCGAAACTGAGCGCGCGCACGTGAAAAGCATTCTGGACCGGGAGAAAGAAGAGAAGAAAAAGCGAGACGCTGAAGCCAGACGACGAGCACAGCAACAGAAAAACAGTCAGCGGTACGCGTGGGAGAACAGTGGGTACTATGATTACGAAGACTACCGCTACAGTAGCAGCTATTTCAGTCGCGCGAACTCAGCAGGACGCAATGGTGGGACATCGGGAGGCTGGTACTCCAGTCCTCCATCGTCTGCTGCCGCGGCAAAGCCGAAGCAGCGGACGCATTACCAGGTGCTCGGAATTCACCAGCGTGCGACTGCCGACGAAGTCAAAAAGGCGTATCGCAAGCTCGCGTTGCAGTATCACCCAGGTATGAGGCAAAAGAGAGGGTTTGGCTATTGGAATGCTTGTGTCTGACGTATGTGCTTATTTCTTGTTTCTTGTGCAGACAAAGCCAAGAGTGACAACGACGCCGAGATGTTCAAGGACATGAGTGCAGCCCACACGGTGCTGTCCGACCCGGCGGCGCGCAAGAAATACGACCTGGAGTTACTGTACAAGCTGTGAGTGGGTGGGTACGCTCCTACTTGAGTATGCTGTGGGCTGTAGGTATCATGCAAATCGTCGCGCTGCTCGTATTCTGTACTTTTGCAGCATAGAATGTTGTCTAAACATGGGACTTATTTGTCAAGACCCAACTTTGTTGCTGCTCGCCGCAGCTTAGAGTTTGTTGCAGTGCGATTCGGCACGGCGACACGAAACGCAGGCGAGTCGATGATGCCAGGACTTGTTCGCTAAAGTGCCGTGGTGACGGCGCTGCAGAAACTTCAGTCAAGAGGGACTTCTTCGTCATTAACCTGGTCGCCTCGTCCATTCTTGGTAGAATGGATTCTCAAACTCAACCAAGCATCCAGCCATCAGCGTCTGCACTCGGTGGACTGCCCAGTCTCGCTAAGCATTGCAGCCTTCGAAGACGCGACAGAGCGGCAGAATGAATCGATAGAAATGAGCGGTCTTTTATCGCAGGTCCATTAAGACTTGCTGCCCGTCCGCGTGGGTCAGCACTACACACTCGATGTGGAACCCGTCTAGAGAACAACGGGAACTTGTAACAATCTGATCGACTTCCATCTGACGCATTATACGAATCATAAGAGATTTCGTTCGCTGGGATAAAGTACTCGTTGATCATGCCGCGTGTGACGTCGGATAAGAATGTGCTGCCATCCACAGTATCAGACGGATCCCACAGGCGAAGAAAGAATTCCGTCATCATAATACTTTGCAGAGCTAAATTCGCAGCTTTATGTTTTCCCGTAGTCAGTCGTGGTGACACGTCATCACCATGGATGGCGCCATTATTCACAAACTTCATACTGGTCGAGTTCTGCAGGATAAATTTGACGGCTTGATTCGGTGCCACAGCTTCATGGAACACGTTGCTGTGCCATCTGCGGGACGGGTATCCGTAACTCGGCAATGATTTTGCGAACGGGACATAACCATTCATGCATTATGTCGTCGGATTAATCTCCTCAGGCTCAATACTGTTTCGCAGAAATGAGTTCGTCAGCAAATTCTTCGCATTGTCCTCTCAGAGACTGCCAAGACCGCGTATTCGGACTGCGACGACAACGTGGATCCGCGCAAGCTGAACTCGGTCGCAAAGCAGAGGAACGCGACAGCAATGACAATCGGGAAGAAGAGCTCGATCGGCTGCGCAAGTGCAGACACCAAGTACCCCGAGTACGAGTTGTACTGGCTCACCAAGGTTGCTTGGACAGCGCTGTCCTTTTCCTTCGAGTCGAAGGTCTCCAATGTGATTCCTCCGTTCGCGCAGAGGCACATGAGCACTACGATAGCTGTCAATAACGTCAACGATACGACAGAGAGGTACACGCGTTGGATGCGGATCCGGACTAGAGCTGCGAGTCGTGGGACTTGCTCATTGGGCGACAGCTTTGCGTTTTCCTCAGTGGCTGCAGCGAAATCGTTCGAGCTCTCCATGCTGCTTGTGCTCATGGCCGCGACAAACTTGTTTTACTGCGACGCCAACTGCGACGGCGAAGGGTGTTGTAGGCTAGGCAGATCAAAACAAAAAGTGAGAACGCGTTTACCACGGGAGCTTGCCCAACAGTGATGTAGTCACATGCTTTACGAAGGGACACTCATGCGACAAAGAGACAGCCCACCGACATGCTTTCTTCCAAACCCACTCGTGGAAAAAACGCAAATACCAACTCATCGGTTTCCACATCCCCGGTTAGAGCAGTGCACGTTCACTTGAGCTATCTCATGCAGACTGCGAGAGATCTCTGTGGCCAGTCGACCGACGTCACCCGCCAAAAGCATTCAACGACACCCCGCAGGTGACGACCAGATCCCCAGATGCTCAACTGCTTTGCGCGAGAGTGGAAACATAACGTCGTTGTGCTTCGTTAGACTGCGATCGAGCACGGGCGAGAAGGCGTTGCTTTGTATGATCTCTTCTCAGAGTCAACGACTTTGAAGGTTAAGCGAAAGATGAACTCTATAGCATGTAATACCTATGCAGATTTGTTGCCACTCGCTGCGGTGACTGCCACTTGGAGCTTGTTGTAGTACGCGACGATGTGCGGCTGCGTGTACAGCTTCTTGCGCACGCTGCGCTTCTCACTGATGTACTCCTGCGCCTCGAGCAGCGTCATGTTGCGCGCGTATAGCAGCCAGCAGAAAACGATGGCGGCACTGCGGCCGTTGCCGCCCTTGCAGTGCACGTACACGCGCACACCGGACTCTTTCTTCTCCTTGATGAACGCGATCGCAGTCTCAATGTCTTCCACCGACGGCTCCGTGTGGTCCTACAATGCACATACACATATCAGCCTCAGTAACGTCTCTTCATGTACGCAATCGCGCATTTCCTACGTACAATAGTCGGTAGATGGAGCTGCGCGATGTGCAGCTTCTTGTACTGGAGCAGCGGACCGCTGTACTCGTCACAGAGGTTGATCACAGCGCGCACGCCGCGCGTGTGCAGCACCTCCACGTGGCCCATGAACGACATGGGCGCCGCGCCGAGGAACACATGCGAGTCCACGAGCGACCAGTAGTTCTTGCGCCGCGCCAGGTACGTGAGCGGCCACGTCGGGTAGAAGTACAGGCGTCCGGCGACGCGCGCGACGGGATCCGGCAGCAGGTGCTTCTGGAACGCCGCGTACACGAGCACGAGCGAGAGCACCCAGACGCGCCAGCTCGCCAGCGGCGTGATCCACCAGGGCTGCATGAGGCTGTCGGCCGCGGTGGCGCTATGAGGAGCGCCAACCAGCGCCGACAAGACGCTGCCCATGATGGTGCTAATTATGGAGTGACTTGCACATTTTTGACAAGCAAAGAAACGAAGAACTCCCGATTAGGTACGATTTTGATTTAGTGACATGTTGTGCCCATGACGAAAGGACGCGAATGGAGCTCTCTGCAAAGCATCCTGTTGGACTGCATTGTCACTGTCAGAGCAATAATGGCGGACGAGGATCGCTTCACGAGCAAGCGCAGCGTGATGGATGCGAAGGAGCGCGGATCTCCGCGGCGGTCGGAGGCCGAGGAGTTTGACGCGAAAACCGCCAAACAGGTGGACGCCGGCGACGTGGACGAGGAAGACAGCACAGTCCTGGGCGACGACACGAAGGCACCACCCCGCCGAGCGAGTGTTGGGTGGGGCACGGAGTCGACTGCGACGTCGAGCGGCGAGAAGGGCGTCAGTGGTGGCGACGGCAGGGGGGGTGCAGCTATGAGCAGCGGCAGCGGAAAGCGCGGCGGATGACGGCGACGCGGATCGGACAACGCATCAAACTTTGGAGGCGGCGATGGGAAAAACAAGAACCGGTACTTTGATGACGATGGCGACTCCACAGGTGCGAATTCGATATGTATCGTGCTTGAAGAGCAGAGAAGAAGGCTGCAGTTGGTTAAGTTTTGATGTTGTGGGTAATCTTTATGCGTGATGCCTTGTAGATATTCAGGAGATCCCTGACCTGGAGGAAGAAGAGCGCGAGCCCGATATCACGACCCAAAGTACGCTTGCATCTCTCTCGTGCTTTATGGAATGAAGCATCATGTTGCACTGACGATGAACTCTGCGGATACACTGAATGCTTTTCATTCGGTGCCATGATGAAGTTGCCGAGGCACCGCGCAATGTGACGCGAGCCGTGCAGAGTCTCAAAGAGCTCGAGAAAGACATCAAGTTCGCACTCCCGAGCGCCGCGGTACGTGCACTCAGTCAAATACCAACATTCACTTGTCCAGAGTTGTGGGAGCCGCGCGAGTCTGTTGCTAACTGTTCGTTTCTTGTTTCAAGCACAGGCGTATGGTGTCGATCTCCACCTTCTCACTAGCGTATTGTGTCCTGAAAAAGCCGTACGTGTGACGTTGATAGCCGCTCTTTACCACCAGTTTTTGATTTACTCGTTTCGTTTAATCCATGGGCTTGCGCGTGGTGATGGCTGTAGGTTGGCGAGCCCGACGACAGTTGGACGTTTAGAGGCAACCAAGAGAAAGGTCTCCCCCCTACCCTCTCCTCTCTCCACATGGATCGTGCAATCAAACATATCTTACAATACACAATGCACAAACGCACTTGGATTAATGTTATTGCCCCTTTACTTGTGCACGACAAACTTGTGTTCGACTTGGTACACGCCGACGGATTGCTCGGCCTCGCCGTCGTAGTCGGCCCAGTCGTCTCTCAGGTCGACGTCGTCAAACACCGCGGTGCCGCCAGCTGACGTCACGCGGTAGCCGCCCTCGGGGTGCCACGCGTACGGCTCGAGGCCGCGACACTCGAAGCCCACGAACGGCACCCACTCGCCCGAGTCGCTCTCCGTGATGGCGCGCGTGAGCTTCTTGACGTCGCGCACGACCGTGAGCTGCGACTGCTTGTTCGCGCCGGGCCACTTGAGCAGGAAGTGCACCTCACCGCGACCGCCCGCGACGTCGAGCGCTTCTTCGTCCGACACGAACACGCCGGTGCGCGTCTCGTCGCCGTTCGACTCCTTCACGTCGAGACACCACTGGTGGAACGTCGGCGCCTCGAGCTTCTCGACGTTCTCGAGGTCCGCCTTCACGTACAACACGAACAGCACCATCTCGGCTTGCTTTGACTCGCTTGGCTTGAAAATAAAAGTGCAAGGAGACCACCACCCACTCGTCACGAGTCTCCGATTAGAACGACCGTGCGGTGAGACCAAGTGTTTTCGACAACTTGGACACTTTTGACATGTGGAATAGAATTTTCGTCACAAATGACAAATTTTACTGATTCAATAAATTGGATGCAATCAATCGGAGACTGCATTGCTATCCGGTGATTTCCCCAGCAAACGCATCATTGCATCGATCTCCACTACTCGCATACAACCGCACTGACATGTTTGTGCATTCGAGCTACCTAGAAGTATTTCCCAGCACGATACTTTCGAACGACGTTAGCAACTACGCTCCTCCATCTTACTGGAAGTTTGGGACTTGGGCGTCCACAAAACGATCGCGGTCGTGCTTGGCATCAAAATTGTGCCCTGGACCCACCGGCACGATCCCAAACGTGTTTAGGTGCGTATGCGACGCGTAGTAGTGGAGCTTGATGTGGTCCATGTCGACGCTTTTCTTGATTGGAGCGAGCTGGTAAATGTCACGAACGTACTGAACAAAGAATCACACACACACACACAAAAGTACAGTAAAAGACGCACGATATAGGGGGGTACGACGAGGAAACAACAAGCTCACGCTGCTCAAGTTGGCGTAGTCGCTGATCCGTTTCTTGTTGGTCTTGAAGTGCACGTAGTACACCTCATCGAAGCGAATCAAGGTCGTGAACAACCGGAGATCGGCCTCCGTGAACGTCTTCCCGACGAGGTAGCGTTGCTTGGCAAGGATGGCTTCGACGCGATCGAGTGCTTCGAACACCTTGTTGACCGCTTCGTCGTACGCTTCCTGGGTCGTAGCGAATCCGCATTTGTACACCCCGTTGCTGATGTCGTTGTAGATCCATTCGTTGATCTCGTCGATTTCCGCGCGAAATGGCTCTGGGTACAAATCCAGTGGCGAGGGCACGATGTCGTTGAACTCCGAGTTGAACATGCGCACGATATCGGCCGACTCGTTCGAGACGATGGTGCGCTGCTTCTTGTCCCAGAGCAACGGCACTGTGTACCGCGTCGTCTCCGACGTGCACAACTCGTAAAGATCGCGCACAAACTTGACATTGTTCACGGCGTCTGGGATGGATCCCTTCGAGGAGTATGCGCCGAGACCCGATGGTCCCGCAATCGAAGGCGTCGCGCTTGGATCCACGAACGCCCATCCAGCATGGAGGTCATCCGGATCACTGGGACGCGTGCGTTGGAACACAGGATGCACAATGGAGAGCCCAATGACGTTCTCCAGTCGTTTCATGTACATCGTCGCGAGGCAGCGCGAAGCCCACGGGCACGCGAGCGACACGTACAAGTGGTACCGGTCTTTCTCTGACATATGATAGAGGAGTGGACAACGAAGGGATCAGCAAGTATCAGCGAGAGACACAAAGAGACAAGGCGACGAACCTGCGGGGAACTGCGCGTCGCTGTCGCGCGTGATCCAGTTGCGGAACTTGCTGGCCTCGCGCACGAACGCGCCTTTCGTGGACGTCGTAACGAACGCCTTGGTGGTCATCGTGCTTGGTCTCTTGGTTCGGAAAATGGCAAAGTGAGCTTTTCGATTGACCGCCCACTGCAGGTCATTTGAGACGCATATTTGATTGGTCTAAAAGATTGATAAAAGCAAAATAGATGTAATTGATTGGATGTAAATAATAGAGCAGCTCTTTCAGACTACGAATCTTTCTCTCTTGTTCAAGTTGAGTGAGTTGGTAGAAATGGGAGCAATGTCACTCTCTCTCTACTTAAACGAATACTGACAGTTCAAGCTCTCGATGTTCAAGTAGGCATCATCAAAAATGATGATGATTCATTAGAATGAATGTGACGCCATAAAAAGTCCAGCAGTTGAAGTTGCAACTTTTTAGTACCGGTATTCGACAATCTCCCAATGCTCCGCATTCAGCAGTGCCGCACATCGTGGCAGCAGACTGTCTGGTTGGACTTGCCATTCACATGAGAGAACAATGGAGAAACACGTCCTGGAGGGTATCGTGTGGAGATGACGCATGACTTGATCGCGCTTCCTTCGTCTGGCAGAATTGACACAAACGCACGCACCAGGACGAACCCACTCCGACTCCAGAACCAGCCAGCATATCTCGACCTCCGATACACTCTCAGCTATGCTATCACCAACAACTCAGGCATGCCGAGCTTCTTCGTCAAGATCAACGCCATCCTCTCGAGATCTCCGCATTGGCACTGCCATGGTAACACATTGCATTCACCGACTTTCAGACAAAAATAAAACCTTCTGGATGACCAATTCTGTTTACGTAATAATCAGAATAATCAGAACCGAGATTATCGAAATCTGAGGACCCCTAATACGGGAATAGAAGTTCTTTTTCGACCAGATCAAGGCTCTGCAAGTCAAGTCACAATTCTTTGAGCCACGCGACGCTGCGGGACTTCACTCAATTTCGTAATGCCTGCTTTGGCTTGATGGATGCATCTAGGAGTTCATTCTCCATGAACTGACGCACTGCCAGAGCGTTGTATTGGTGAGACGAGATGATGGCCTCAGTCAGCATACCAGCATCATTAAATTGGGTGAGGGTGCCGGTATCGCTTGAATATTGCCGCCCAGTCATGGTGGGTGTCGTGCGGACATACGATTGAACGCACGTCGTCCGCACCGACTCGTCGTGCACCGCAGCATCCACCTGTGTCATCTTGACCCAGCCTTTCTGGACTAATTGGATACCTGCATTTCCACTCCAGGGAAGTCCTCGGCTTTTCATGAGCGATTCGAACACGAGAGTCACTTGATGGTCTTCGACGGTACGCTTCAAGACAGAGTACACTGTGGTCGATTGGGCGTCATAGTGTTTTGTAGCCACCGTCGCTTTGCACACCAGCTTGTTCTCCGTTTGCTCGATGATTTTATGCTGCGACGGAGTACAACACATGACCATGAAAGCCGTCATACAAAACTCATCGATGGGAGACTCGAGTACATGCAAGACACATACCCGAAGAATAAGGTTCTGGATCTTCATATCCGTCGCAGCTGGGACTTGCCAGGACAAACTTGTTACCTCACGTAGCTCGAATGGCATGATAATCAGCTCGAGAAAGTTGATATGCAAGCCTTCCTCAGCGTTGTAGGCAACGTCTGCACTGCTTGTGACTGTGTTCTTGCCCGCCAGACCATGTGCTTCAAACTCTTGATCCAAGCGCGAGAAACTGAAATCGACATTCCTGGACAGAACCTCAAAAATGTCGCACTCTTTGTCCGACATGTTGATCGCGCGATGCCGCTTTTGTTCGTCTAGTTCATCCCAAATCTATAGTATCAAGAAACGTGCATCGAGATGAGTCTATTACTATGTAAGTGAAGCTTTACAGTGCAAAAGGGGACAAACCTTGCGCTTTCGCAGCATCCGCTGAAGAGACTTGGCAAACCGGATCTGCTCCTCAATCTGTTCCCTGAGTTGCTCGTTTTCGAGCTTTGCTCGGACCGCGTCTTTCTGTTGCCTTTCTGCCAATGATTTCCAAGCAGAATCGTGCGAAATCAAGTCACCGACATCCCCTGAAGTCAACGACGATTCGGTCTCTGCTCCCAACACTCCATGCGCATAACTGTTCTTTATGGCTTTTAAGTGGCTCAGCTCGTCTTCCAGCTGGGCTACTTTCGTGCGAAGGTATGCCAATTCTTCTTTCTGTTTCTGACTCGTCGTCTTCGTCTGCACTCTGCGATGGTTCTGCACGCCGGCCTTGCTCTTCTGCGGCAGTTCGGAGGTGGCCAGTGCCAGCGGTTCCACGGCATTAACCGGGCTACCAATCCCATTTGATGGCATCGCATCTGCATGCGCGTGGTCGACAGCGCTCAGCTGTATCTGCTCGAAAAACGGCTCTGGTTGTGTGTTGCCAGTGTCGTGCGAGACGTCGTTCGCTCCTGCAGGGGCTGTCGTCGCTCGTTCGAGCGATGCTGCGCTCGGTGCGAGTGCGTCCAATGCGCTCTCGAGACCATCGTCATTGCCGTAGGGTGGCTCCAGATCCAGAAGCAGCGCGTCTAGGTCGTGGAGGGCGAATTCGAGTGGTGCATCATCGTCAGCACCATCGCCTCTCATCGCTAAGCAAACCGTGTACTGGTGTGTGTCAAACAACGCACAGGGAGACCGAAGAGATTGGCGACGAATTCGGGCAGTGGCGCTGCTGCAGCTGGTCTGACAAATGAGAAACCCTGCACATTCGCGCAATCCTGCCATGTGGTTTGGTGTGGCGGAATTTGTGCCGAAATCTTGCTGTTCTGATTGGACAAAAGTATCCTGGTACAATGTACCAAACTGACTGGTTGAGCCAGTTGTCAACGACACGAACAATGTTGTTCGCGGAGCAAGGAAACGTCGCAGGCGTTGGACGTAGTGTTGTTGTTCAGGAGGGCTTGGAGACTTCTGACAATTATGATACATCCAAGCATTTAACTCGCAACTTTTCTCTGCAACATTGCCTCGAAGTAATTTGACCGTGCTTGGGGATGATAACCACGGCGCTCACATGATTGCAGTGGAGCCACAGGACGTGGAATATCACGCATCTGGCATCGAGGATTTCTGCGTTTGCTTTTGGTCTCATCGCATGAGGTATTGGAATTTCAGTTGCAAGCAACATTTGCTGTCTACTTTGGCATGCATTTGCCACATCCTGATCGACAGGCTTGATGAGGCTGCCATCAGGATCAAAGTGATGGAAAAAAGTACTCACGAGGAGATGTCTCCACACGGTCTCTCGAATACAACTTCACGTTGCCAGGAGAATTTAGAGAGACTCGAAGGTGTAGATGTCTACGTCAAGCAAGGTTCAGGTTCGAAGCTCATGCTGAGTTCGGAGGAGGTTACCGTTTCGCGCACTTGAGTAAGAGAGGTCGAAGACGTCTCATGTACTAATAACCATCGTATAAGTATAATTCAACCGCTAGGATGCGACCTTCGCATCGCTGCTCGACACTCTGTTCGTTGTCTCTCGAACACGTAACACAAAAATGTGTTTCTCGAGAACATCGTTCCATCGCGATGCTCCATGAACACATCACTCAATACCTCGGAGACGACCTGGTCTCGTGGGTTGATATCAGTTCGTCGCGCGCGATCTCCATGGCGTCGCTTTTCATTGTCACGCTGCGGACGCAACTCTTGCAGAACAGAAGGTCTTGCTGCTGCAATCGACCGTCGTTCGAGAGCCGACTCAGTTGTTTATTGACCTTGCACGATGAGCAAGTATACTGGGTGCAGAGACTGCACTGTCGGAACTTGGAGGACGCGAGTGGACTCCGTGACGGTTCCTTGTTGCAGGTCGTGCAATTCATTTCGAACGATCCCCATGCGCTTGGAGACCCGTCACTCGAATCACTGTAGTTTGAACTTGTGGGGTTGTGGTGACGCTGCTGCGCTGCCCACGCGAGCTTCTTCATACGGCCACAGTGCACGTACCTCCACGCGGATACCAATACCTCAGCCCCCGACTTCACGATCGCGGCTCGCATCACACCCTCGGACGGACTCAGGTACGCTTTCACATACAGATCGACGGCCGTGGGGTCATCTTGACGGTACAAGGCACACACAGACATGTTGCCCCGTGTCGTGGCCTCGAGCGAATGCGTATGTGGGAAATGCACCGAGTGCAGCAGCTGGTACCCGATGCGCTCTCCGTTCGCGAGTTGCGTCATGCCCGTGGACTCCAGGTACACCATGTCGCGGTTTCTCACGACCATGCGGATGTGGAGCGGCTGACCGATCTCGATCCACTTGATGGTCATGGACCGGAAGGGGTCTGTGGGGGTCGGCGCCACGAGCGTGGCCAGCACCGCGGCGTTCACTATGTTGTCGTCCACGTAGGATGTCTTGACGCGCAGCGAGTCGATGGTTGGGTTCACGGCGCCGTACATGGCGTCATGCAGCAGTCCGTCGAT
This sequence comes from Globisporangium splendens, assembly GCA_006386115.1. Classification (NCBI taxonomy): domain Eukaryota; phylum Oomycota; class Peronosporomycetes; order Pythiales; family Pythiaceae; genus Globisporangium; species Globisporangium splendens. The sequence continues at coordinate 52,647 of VFIW01000104.1, forward strand.
GGTGCCGACGACGAGGAGCGTCGGGATGTCTGCTGAGTCCGTGGAGTGAGGAGGCAGGTAGCTTTTCTCTCGGGGTGTGCGCTTCTTGGCGCGGCGCTCCGAGTACACGTGCACGTTCTCCTTGTGGAGCTCGTGCTTCCATCTGTCGTCGTCCACACGACGACGCTCGGCGTGGAGGTACCGTTCGTACTGCGCGATGGTGTCTTGAACGAAGAGTTGGGCGATGTTTTGGAGCTGCAGTGCGTCCTCGTCTGAGAGTTCGAAGGACGGGAACGGACTCGTGTAGTGTGGTCGCTTACTGTTCATTCACGTCTCCCTGACCTTAGAGTGTGGACTGATGCTAAAGCGAAATGTCTGAATGGCCTGCAACTTGCTCGCGAACGAGGAAGGAGGGAGAAAAGCGCGCAGAGGCGTAATCGACGGGAGCCCATGCGGCACAGTGCATGGGATGGACCTCGCGCCTCTGTTGATAACAAAAGAAGCACAAGAGCGGACATTTTGGACCGACGTGTCGTCACAGGTTACCCATCCGACATGATGTTCGTGTGCAGTCGTTCCCTTTCATTAAAACTCATCAATAATTAACTAATTTGCACAACACAATTGTTTTTATCAATGCAAATGAACTTACAGTTCAGAGTGTGACTCAATCACCTTCAATAAGCAATGCGCTCATGGCATATCGATAGGGGACTCGATTGCTGCCACCAAGATGCTGCTCCGCAATGGATGAACCACTGATCTTAGAGCGCCAAGTGATCGTTGAACTCGTTTCGTGCGCGTACGCTAGAGATTACACGAGAGTGGGATGCTGCGCCACTGACGTGCCAAAGCGAGCAATCATGTCTCCACCGAGGTCGTGCCATCGCACCAACGCAGTGTCACCAAAGCAGCCTGGGCGAGATGGGTGTATTTTCACTGTATAACTCGCTTGGATTCAACTAACAACGATGAGCCTGGGTATTCGTCTGAATCCTGTGAACAACGGACGATACTGGCTGCTGCATATGGTGCAAAGCTGACATTAAGCTCCTGCGGAAAAAGGCTCAATATCCACGGCTTCTAGGCTGTCCTCAGCCCAGCCCAAGTGAGCTATCCAGTTGAACCCAGACATTCATTTACAGGCTGCTAGCAACCGGACACTACGAGTGTACTGGCGTGCTGTATGCCATGCAAGGCTGGCACTTCACTCCTAAGGACATAAGCTGAATATCCATGACTTTGCAGGCTGATGCGAGCTGTAAATTCACGTCAGCCATATGCTCCTGAATTTGCCAGAAAGATGTCTAACGACAATCCAGTACCGAGGAGATGTTTTAGATGATAGTTTGTGAGCCTTTTTGCATTTCGACTGACATCTGACTTCGAATGATTGATGTATAAACAACAGTATGAGCCTCCTCCATGTGCAAAACATTAACCCCATCCATTTGCAAAGCGAAACTGTGATCTCCGACTTTCACGTAATCTTCTTCGCCATAAAGCCGAAACAGCAGAGCTGCTGAATCTCTCTCAATTCCTGGCACATGCCAGTTGATCTTTTCATTTTCGCGCACGCCGGAGGAAAGCCGATGGTATGCGTCAGTTGCAGCTGGAAAGTTGCTCGGCAAGTCTCAACAGGTAGGACACCAAATGAGGCTGTGTGGCTACAGAGATTCGACGTTGCTGTTTAGAGAATATGGTGAGCTCATGAGCATTTGATGTGTCTCAATGTCCATGCTACTTACCACTTGCACCACGAAATATGGCACACACACAGACAGAAAACAAGCATTTGATGTGTCTGAATAAACGTCCATTTTCCACTTGCCTCATGAAGTTTTCTTTTTCAAATCACTTCGGAAAAAAGGACGTCAGCCTTGCACCCTCTGGACCAAAGTTGCTAAGGCATTTCTGCGTCTAGAAAAAAGTCGTTTTGGCGCCATATCCGAGAACACGAACACAAAAATGAACATTCGATGTGTCTAAAATAAACGTCCATATTCCGCTTGCCTCATGACGTTCTCTTTCCAAGCAGAGATGCATTTTTGACACCACGAAGCAAAGACCCGACGCAGATTATGACTATGGCCAAGCGATTCTCAACGTCCGTAATCTCCTTGAACATTGAAGTACGTCAAATCATCGAGGAGCCAAAAGTGTCAAGCTTGCATCATTAAGGCGCGAGGTGATGACTTCTCGAGAACCAATTGAATGCCTTGACTTTGTGCGCCTATCGCCAAGCGATGCTTGGACAATCGAAATGTCCACGCTGTCTGCACGAAGGGAGGCGGTACATCGTGCCTGTCGTCACAGCCGAGCGAGTGCCACTCTTTTCGCGCGCGCTCTCTTGAAGTGGCGATCCGTGTCCAGACTAATACTTGGTGCATCTGGACTGCGAGCAGCTTCATCTGTTCGAGCCTTTCGCAGCATCCAGCACGCTTAAAGTTGACTTATTTACTCATATATCAAGTTATAAACTGAGTATGGCGTTGCAATCCAGGATCAGAAAGCAACCTTTTGAAACAATGCATGCGTTGAAACAGCAGTCGCTATTGGCAGGGTTTCTGTCTCACAAGTACCACGATCTCGGGATGGGCCAACCTCGCTCGCTCTCTTTCATTAGCCAAGCGGTCCGACCATCCTGTGCACATGCTCATGCTCTGCACCGTGGCCATGTCTTTGAACGAGTGACAATCGCGCTCATTCCACAACTTCTGGTGTCGCGACAACAGCGTCCGTAACATGAGCAAGCGACCACACTACACGAGTCCGTTCCCGTCCTTCGAACTCTCAGACGAGGACGCACTGCAGCTCCAAAACATCGCCCAACTCTTCGTTCAAGACACCATCGCGCAGTACGAACGGTACCTCCACGCCGAGCGTCGTCGTGTGGACGACGACAGATGGAAGCACGAGCTCCACAAGGAGAACGTGCACGTGTACTCGGAGCGCCGCGCCAAGAAGCGCACACCCCGAGAGAAAAGCTACCTGCCTCCTCACTCCACGGACTCAGCAGACATCCCGACGCTCCTCGTCGTCGGCACCATCGACGGACTGCTGCATGACGCCATGTACGGCGCCGTGAACCCAACCATCGACTCGCTGCGCGTCAAGACATCCTACGTGGACGACAACATAGTGAACGCCGCGGTGCTGGCCACGCTCGTGGCGCCGACCCCCACAGACCCCTTCCGGTCCATGACCATCAAGTGGATCGAGATCGGTCAGCCGCTCCACATCCGCATGGTCGTGAGAAACCGCGACATGGTGTACCTGGAGTCCACGGGCATGACGCAACTCGCGAACGGAGAGCGCATCGGGTACCAGCTGCTGCACTCGGTGCATTTCCCACATACGCATTCGCTCGAGGCCACGACACGGGGCAACATGTCTGTGTGTGCCTTGTACCGTCAAGATGACCCCACGGCCGTCGATCTGTATGTGAAAGCGTACCTGAGTCCGTCCGAGGGTGTGATGCGAGCCGCGATCGTGAAGTCGGGGGCTGAGGTATTGGTATCCGCGTGGAGGTACGTGCACTGTGGCCGTATGAAGAAGCTCGCGTGGGCAACGCAGCAGGGCAAAGACGGCGACAGCAGCACAACTCGCCGCAACACGAAACTCTCAGACGCTGGATCCAAGTTGTCGGATGCCAGCAGCACTAGCAGCGGCATTTGTGAGGCGTGTGATAAGCAATCACGTCGGCTCTTGAAGAGCAAAGTCCGAGTCTGCGTCATCTGCGAGCAGTCCGTTTGCTCGGCATGCAAGGTGAAGAAGCAACTGAGTCACATTGCCTCCAACGGCAAACTCCAGCAGCAGGAGGTCCTGTTTTGCGAGCAATGCGTCCACGAAGTCACGATTGGGACCGACGCCATGAAGGTCGCGCGTGAAGAGCTCGGAACACGAGCACTGTATGAAAACTCCGACATGTCCACGGACGGAAGCTACGCAAGTGAATATTGAATAAATTATCAGCGCTAAGTATGAAGAATATAATGGATAAATTTGCTTGAAAATTGCAAGTTCGTTGGCGACTCGTAACTTCTTCTGCCCAAGGTCGTAGTTGATTCGCACCTTCTTCTGCCAGACCGTTTCCTTCCTTCCAACGACGAAATAAGTCCGTCGTGCACGTACGACGTCTTTAATGTTCGACATCGTGAAAATGGTTATTGCTCGCAACTTATCAATCGCAACCTCCACCGTTCATTGTGCCTCGACGACCAGAGGCGCAACGCTGTCTTCTTCGGCTTTTCAGTTTCCTTGGCTGAGCGATCTGCTCGCAATTATTGCTCGTCGAGGAAAGCAGTGCTGCTGAGAGGATCCAGAGGCTGAGATTGAATTCACTCTTTGCAAAGGCGGTGTTCTCACACACCTTGGTGGTTCCCTCGAAGTGGGGACTCGTTCATAATTCGTGGAGAATGCTCACAGCACGGAACTTTCTTTCGCGTCCTAGGACACATCCAAATGCATGCTGTCCACCATTCGGTACAGTACAAGCAAGTCTCAGTAGCATGAAGAACGATCCTCGCTCCCAACAAGCAAGACGCATCAGCTGTCTCGCCTCCTCCTTCTAGATAAAAAGAAGAAGAGAAAATCCCACTGCCATCAACAGCCTCGCAGTCCTTTTTGTCTGTTTTTCTTCCACCAAATTGTGCCTCGAGTTCGCGATTTTTTCCGTGATTTTATTGCAAATGAAAAGCTAAAGGTTCCAATCGAACTTTTGAATCAGAATTCGGTGAAAAGGCAACGAATTCAATTCCAAAAATCAATGAATAAACGCCTTCAGCACGCTGCTGCGACAAAAAAACACGATTTGCTCCTTGTGACATCTTCAGCAGCGCTTCCTAATGCAAAATTGCATCAACTTTTCCTCAGAAAAGTTCCTCCAAGTCAAGGTTGCGCTTCTTTTGCGCATTTTTCGTTTGTGGCTGCAAGCTGCTAATTCTTTCCACGTTTTACACTCCAGAGATGCCAGCGTAGCACTCGAGCAGTCGAGTGCTTCTGTGTATGGAAGCGATGGAAAGAACGACAGAAAAGAAATGGAGATCTGCTGCGTAGGACTTGCGTCCGAAGAATTCTGGCACTAAAGACTTGTGTGCCTGGTTGAGAAGGCGGGCTACGCGATCTTGTTAGTGGCTTCAGCCAAGTTGGACACTCGTCTCCACCATCCCGTACAGGGTTTCTATGGGTCGTCTGCGCTCTCTCTCGCACGCGCACATACGCGTTCACACTCTCTCACTCGTTTCGCTGAACCGATTTGAGATTTGAGATACCCCAGCATGTATCCAACCACCCCTTGGTGCACACCAGGGTTCATTTCCAACCTGCCTCCCATCAAACGAAACGCAGTCCGAGCCAAACGAACCTTTTGCTCTGCTCTCCACCCCATTTCTCGTTTGTTTGTGTTGCAGGCGAACAGACTGCATGCCGCCGCCTCACAGTCGATTTCTCTGGTCAACAGCGATCCCGACGTAAAAGTAATAACGGAGTCACCTTGCAACCTTTAGTGAGCCTTTTCCAATGCGATCCTCGACCAAGTCTATCGCGGACGCACCTGACGGCGGCGGCAACAGGTTTTGCAATCCGTTCCCGCCGCTAGAGCTCTCGATCGAGGACGAAGCACAGCTCGAGAGCGTCGCGAACTTGTTCGTGCGCAACACGATCGTCGAGTACCAAAAGTACCAGTACCAGGACCGCCGCATGATCGACCACGATGTGTGGAAGTTCCGCAAGCGCAAGGAGAACCTCCGTGTGTACTCGGAGCGCCGCGAGTCCGAGATCGCCAAGCGTCAAGGCACCGGTTACCGCGCCACGGATCGCGGGTACCGCGAGCACGGGAGCACGGCAACCGAGAGCAGCACATGCCCAAGTACAGGCAGTAGGGCTGGAGGCTACAGTGCGGACTCGTCATCGGCTCCCATGACGCCGCATCAGCTCCCCAGGTACGTCTCCAAGGTGCAGACGCCATCGCCACGGCATTTGGAGATGCCTGTGGTTCTAGTTGTCGGCACGGTCGAAGGCACGCTCGAGGACGCGATGCACGGCGCCGTGAACCCGAGCGTCGACGCCATGCGCGTCAAGGCGTCATACGTGGACGACAACTTTGTCGGCGGCGCTGTGCTCTCGTCGCTCATCGCGCCGTCGCAGCACGAACCGTTCCGCACGCTGAGCATCAAGTGGGTCGAGAAAGCGCCGCCGCTGCATCTGCACACGCTCCTGCGTAACCGTGACGCTGTGATCCTCGAGTCGACGGGGATCACCGAGTTGCCCAACGGCGAGCGCGTCGGGTACGTGCTGTGGCACACGATCCACCTCCCGCAGACGCATCCGCTGCCGTCGACCACGCGCAGCAACATGTCTGTCTGCAGCCTCTTCCGGCAGCACAACGCGACGTCAGTCGACGTGTTCGTGAAAGGATACCTCAATCCGTCGAGCGGACTCGCGCGCACACTGCTCGTCAAGTCGACGATCGAGGCCGTTGTGTCGGTGTGGAGGTACGTGCACTGTGGCCGCATGAAGAAGCTCGCGTGGGCACTGCAGCAGCAGAATGAATGCCCGATTGAGCACATCCATGACGACAGCTACGGAGGTAGAGCAACCAGCGCTTCCTCGAATCGCTCGCTTCTGCGCCAGATCTGTGTCAACTGCAAGAAACGCGCCAAGCGCCACGTGTTTCGAAGCAACGCGCACCGAGCGACCTGCAAGCTCTGCTTCCAGTACGTGTGCGCGTCGTGCAAGATCAAGAAACGCGTGAGTTACGTTGCGACCGACGGCAGGTTGCAGCAGAACGAGATCACGCTCTGCGCGCTGTGCACGCACGAGGCCATGATCGAGACCGACGCCGTCGCAGTCGTCGCCGCCGAGATCGCGTTCACGACGCAGCACTTCCCAGCGATGAAGCCGCTCATCACGGTCTCGTCACTGGCCATATCGGACGTCTCCGTGTTCGATCCAAGCGCGTCTGCATGGTAGGCTAGCTGTCTATCGTCTCTGTCTCTGTCCCCCCATGTCTGTGAGTGTGTAGAGATGTTGAAGTGTCCACTTCAGGTAGACACTCTGCGTCTTGTGATGTACCTAGCTCGGTGGTAGTGCGAACGAAGTGCTGCTGCACAATTATACGTGAGTGTACAAGTAACCAAGTTGTTTTGCGCGATTCCTCTTAGTGCTTCTCTATCAGGTTGGAAGGTTGGTGTGTTTGATACCGGTCGCATTCGCAGTTTCTGGACAGGCGATGTGCGCGTGTGGAGAAACGTGCACAGTGGACAGCTGAGCGAGAATGAAACGAATGCACTCATTGCATTCGTCCTGCATTCTATAAGGAGTCCAGCTCGGAACGAAGCGTCTCGGTGGTGCGTGTGCCTCTTGTGTCTCATTTTTGTATCTTTCGCATAGACAGGGACGTTGAAGTTGAACATTCCGGACCCCGAATGTCCGTACAGCACTACTAGTGTGCGAGTTTTCACTCTTCTACGGCGCAAAGGTTTGAGGCAACGCAATGTGGCCGCCCAGGTTTGGCCAATTAAGATGGACAGGTGCGCGTCAATGCGTTCGATGAGACCAGCAAGAACAATGCCAGCAGGAGACTTGCCACTTGATGTCTTTTCACAAAGATTGCGCTCGCACTCGGTTCTTCTTTTTGTATGGCTGAAATGCACCTCTTTTTGTCGAATGAAAACTGTTCATCTTGTTCTTTTTTTCTGCGAATGAGAACGTTGCATTTGGCAGTGAATATGAACCCGATAGGTACCGGTTTTGTCAACACCGGTATATACTGGTTCCGGACTTCTATTTTTCTTCTATTTGGCAGCATCTGTGTGGTGGCAGACGGGACACGCTGTTGTTGCATTCGTCTTTGTTTACCACGTGTCTCAATGTGCTCTCGCCCTTCTCCACACGACACTCCCCATTCCAAACCATTTCCCCGCCCTATGCACACGCGCCAGGAAACCACACAATTGCTCCGAGCATGTCGTATGTATAAAAAAGGAATTTGTGTATTGCTACATTCGTGTCTATCATCTGTATCCTAACTCTGCGGCCTGCCATCTCACTCCAACGCCATATGCGCATGTGTGTACACACACTTTACGGGGTCTCTTCCTCGATCTCTTCCTCTTCTCCAGCGGACGGCAGCTTTTGCGCATCCTCTTCCTCGCTCGACTGCGGCGAGTTGATGGCCGCGAGCTCCGCGTACACTTGCTCCTGCGCAGCCGTCTCGAGCAGCTCGACGAACTTTTCGATCACGTGCACGACCTCGTGGTGGTCCTCGGCGTGCGCGACCTCCTTGGCTGTGCGACCGTCCGCGGCCATAATCTCGAACAGCTCGGTGTGCTTGTGCGGCGGCGCGCTCTCGAGCAGCGTCTGCGCCGCCTGCGGACGGTCGTGGTACGCGCTCCAGTGCAGCGCTGTCCAGCCGTCGCCGTCCACAGCCGTGACGTCAGCGCCCGCGGCGATGATCTTCTGGATAAACTCGGTCGCGTCCACGACCGAACCGCATGCGACCATGAGCGCGGTCCACTGGTTGTCCTGCGTCGCGGCGTTCACGGAGCCCTTGACGGCGCACCAGAGCTCCTCAAAGTCGGCGTTCTCCCCGGCACCCAGCACCTTCTCGATGGCTTCCACGGGCGTCAGGTCCGAGTACTCCATTGGTTTTGCTTCTTGTCTTGTGTTTTTGCTTGTCTTGCAGCGCGCTAATTCGATAATGTGGTGCTCTCGAGGAATGCCTAGAGACCGTGAGTTCAGGCGGACCACCAAGAGTGACATGGCCATGTGGCGTGTCGCATCAGCTGTCGCACACACTGCAAAAGGAGCAACTTGACGTGCTCTTCCAACGGAAATCAGCTCCAGAGTGGGAATCAACAACTCAGAAAGTATTCCCACTTCCATAAAGAAAAGCGCAAATGGGTTGCCTCGGGGTATATCTGCGTTTTTGTGCAGACGCGCATTTGTATCCATGTGTGGAAATCAGGATTCGAGTTGATTTTCAACCCAGGCAGGAACGACATACATATTCGATACGGCGAAGGAATATCAGCGGCTTCATTTCTATATGCGCCATAATATGCTGCATATTCGATTCTCTTCTAGATGACACCAAGCGCATGGGACACTTGAGTGTCGATACTAAAATCCATTCTTGTTGTCGTGATGCATGTACTCAACACATATGCGAGCGTACGGAAATCCACTTTCGCAAAAAGTATCCTCTGCTCGTTCGTTTTGAGTTTTGTACCCAAAGCCCGCAGAAATCAAATATTGCACAGTCGCAGTGGGTACAAATGCAGTGGGTACATTTTTGTTTGCTTTTGTTTGCTCCAGAGTTGGGATTGTGCAATTAGCCCAACTGGTTGGTCTCTTTGGGTTGCACCAAAAGCGCACGCCCTGGCTCAAGGTGGAATCTTGGGTTCACATCGTAGCCTTGAAGTTGCCCAAATGATTTTGTCAGGCGCATGTGCCCAAGAATGCGCGTAAATGCAGCAGCACGTCTCAAAATCGCGACAGCAAGTTCACACATCCGCTTTTTTTAGAGGACTGCCACATTCGGGGAAGAAGACGAAGGACTTGTTGATAAGTGACATTTGTTGTTGCTGCGTCTTTCGTTCTTTCCTTCCGTCTGCTGAGCACCTGTGTGTGTGTGTGTGTCTTGAGTTTCAATAGTGTTGGCTTGAGAACTGTCTGGATGGCTGGCTCGTTGCGTTCCGTTGCGCAATGGGCTTTCTCGAAATGAGTACTTGCTTCTCTCAAAGTGTAGCCATTTTGTGTGAATGTCTGACTTCACATGCTTCTCGGGAGATTTCTTGCGCACAAATGCACGCAGAAGCGCTACGAACGTCCGTGGCCAGCGTTGCCTCTTGACAGGTAACATGAAGTTTTTTGTTGAATGTCGTGAGCATACCTTCACCATCGTGCTGCAAACGAGCTCTGGCTGTTGCTGGCAAACAGCGGCTGGTCGAGCATGCCGCGCAACCACGCCGTGATGAGCGACTTGTGGCCCTCGGTGTTGCGCTGCGACGACTCGGCTTCTTCGCTCGCGACGACACTCGACTGCGTGCGCACGACCGCGACGTGGATGCAGAGCGCGCAAAACGTGATCTCACGCCGCGTCAGGCGCTGGAGCTCGTCGTCGACTGGTATGCAACTGAGCTTTTCCTTCACAATGCACTTGTGGCACAACGGCTGGAAGCAGAGCTTGCAATGCAGAAAGCTCGCTTCTCGTGTCTGCGTTCGCCTTGTAAACCATGCAAAGCTGCTAGACAACAGCATCGTTTTGCATTGTGCACACGCTCTTGGCTCCTCGTCATTACTACGAGCACTGCCGTGACACTCGTCTGGGATGTGCGCGATCGAGCACGAATGCTGCTGCCGCAGCGCCCACGCGAGCTTCTTCATGCGCGCGCACCGCACAAACCGCTCCATCGAGAGCAGCGCCTCGACCGTCGAGCGCACGACAAGCGAGCGCATGACCCCACTCATGGGGTTCATGCTCACCTTGGCGAACACAGCGACCGTGCCGCCCGCTGAGCTGTCTTCGTGGAACACGGTGCACATCGACAAACTGCTACGAATCCGCGACGCCAGCGGCTCCGTCTGGGGAAAGTGGACTGACTGCATGAGCAAATACCCAACGCGGTCTCCGTTCGCCAAGCTCGTGATCCCAGTCACCTCCAGCACCACGGCATCGCGATTCTTGAAAAATGCTTGCAACCACGGTGGGTGCTGGCCTTTCTCGCCCCATTTCACGCACAACGAGCGAAATGGGGACTCTGGACTCGGCTCAATGAGACGCGCCAGGATCGCGGCATCCACAACATTGTCGTGAACGTACGACGTCTTAATGCGCATCTCGTCTACTGTGGACGCCGTTGCGCCATACATGGCGTCGTCCAGCGTGCCTTCAAGCGTGCCGGCAACCAGAAACGTTGGCAAATCAAAGTTGGGCTGCAATTTCACAGCGCCAGGCGGTCTCCTTGTCGCTGTCGTTGTCGCCTCGGACGCACCTGCTGTGCGACTCCAACTGCTCGCTGATTCCTCCAGAAAGTCCATGTGCGCGTTGTTGTCGATGGCTTTTCGCTTTTTCTTGATCATTGCACAGTACTTGCGCTTCATGATCTCCTTTTCACCTCGCCCAAGGTACACGCGCACTTTTTGCTTGCGCTTCATGAACCGCCAGTAGTCGTGGTCCACGATGCGCGCATCGTTGTACACATGGCTCTCGTACTCGGCGATCGTGTTCTGCACGAGCAGCTCCGCGAGTTTGCTCAGGCGCTCTTTCTCTTCCGCCGACAGCTCAAACGCCGGGAACGGACTCGAAAAATCCCTCGTGGCATTTCGCATTGCTTTCTCTTGTCTCACTTGACCCAAAATCTCGAATAGCGATTTGGAGGGAGCACGCAATCGAGACTCGATCTATCTCCAGAGGTGATCTTGATGGCCGACCTTTTTAGCGAAAAACGCTCACCCTCGCTTTAATAAAGTGTGCCTTGATGGCGTGTGTCTTCGAGATACCGCACGACAGCGTCCCAGACACTCGATCACAGCCTCAAGCCTCTGCGCTTCGAGTATCGTATGCTTCTGTGGTCGGATTCGTTGTTGCTCTCTCTCTTGATTTCTCTTCTCTTGATCGAACTCGTCCACAAATTCAAGGCGTTGAAGTAGCCAAAAGGGCTCGAAACGTCGCGACCGATGCCTAACGGCATGAACGCAAAGAGAAGCGTGACTTTGGATCCCACATCAGCGATCTCTTCTGAAGCATTTCGCTGATTTGCTGGGGGAAGCACTCTATGGTTTCTCGCAGGATCCGTTTCGATTCTAAATTTCGAGAAACTTGGATCACTCGCTTCTCTTTTTCCTTTCTCTGTGTCGCTTGGCCACCGCCGGAGGAACGCCACTCGCTCTTCATGTCCACTTCGTTTTCTGTTGTTCGCGATTTCTTTCGAAAATCAGGATACTTCCGGTTTCTTCCACCTACTGATCTTGGTCTTGAAACGAAAATCAGCTCTTGTTGTTCTTGCAACCAAATACTGACTGACGAGCGCGAGTTCTGATGACCATCTTGCTGGGGATTTCGCTTCCACTGCCGAGCCACAACTCTTCATTTTCCAGGGAGGGGGACAGCCACCGGTATGATTTCGAACACTGGCAACATGACAGGAGCACCTTCCACGACATCCGAGGCGGCAGCTACACTGGCGCTGGTAATCCATAGATGGCAGACAACAGATTGCTTGGAGACTTACAGTAGTCTTCAGCGAGGCGTTTCCTCTGTCCGCTCAGTACAATCTCGGATGCTTCAACAAAACCTGCATCTAAACCATTTCCCAGAGAGCTGGGATTGGGATCGGCAGACACTGGAGCTGATGCTCGTACGAAAATTCTTGTGCTTTCAAGTTCTCGAGTTCTGTTGCGATTGCGATGAAGTTGGACCCCGATGTTTGCGCGCAGACATGAACAGACCCCTCGGCCATGAACTGGTTCATGTCATTGGTATCTAGCTCCTCATTCACGTGGCACACAAAACATGCTGTCTGAGGACAGTTTTCAGGTTGCTGGCTGCGGAACGTTCGTATCGCCTCGTCTCGTGCTTGAACCCGCATGCTGTGAACCAGTTTATCGGTCGCAAGCTGGGTCATGGCATGAGGATGCCGTTGGAAGTCGATAGCCTCACCAGAGTCTCTCAGCAACTGCAATTGATCCTGTAAGCGATAGTGCATCGAATTGCGGACCACTTTGTCCAGTTCTGCTTTCAAAAACTCCTCAGCTTGTGTTTCTGCATACTCCGCACACTTGTGTTCTTGGTTCGTCCTCTCAATCTCGTAGGTAAGTAGGGACTAACGCTTCATATCATGGATCTGCACTGCGCCATTTTCGTTGGTCCAGTAAAAATAGCTGAGGCGATCACGAGAAGGTGCATTGCTCTCTCTCTAAATTGATGTTTGGCGCCACATTTCAATTCAGAGAGAGAAATTGCCAATCAGCGGCAAGTAAACTACAAGTAGATTTCGCGTACCATTTGAGAGCGCTGGACGATGGACTGCATGCAGCGCTGATCGAAACGATTTTAGCATATAGGGTAACGTTCGTACTGGTTATATTTCCTTGCAGCTTACGATGCTGCCACACAACGATCATACACAAAAAAGGGACGTTGCTCATCAATCCGTGGCATCAGCTAAACAAGTAGTTGCACATCTCAGCAATCGCATAACGAACCAATTTGCATTGTCTATGGAGAATGCTTGTTGACAGAAACATACTGCAACATCATCTGTATAATTGCATGTTCGTGTCAGTGTGGTAATTCTGATCTGATATGCAGTTCCAGAGGTTTGTCTGAGCTCTTTGCTTGTTTGACAGCCATTTGACAAACACTTGGACAACAGACAAGTGCAAGTCCGAGTTGCTTCTTTCCACCGCACAATGCTCTGCTCCCGACTGCGGCTGCGCGGCGTCGGCGCGCTCCACCACGGCGCCCGCTCGAGTGCACGCCCCAGCGCGTCCCGGTTGCCTCCGAACCGCGTGTTTGGTACGTCGCCCAAGCCGCAGGACGCGAAGAAGAGCCACGGCGACGTGTCGCTCGTCATGGGGTTCGCCGCAGGTGAGATCATCCACTACGTTCCCTATTACGTGCTTCAGACGCAAGAGGTTGAGTGCTCTAATGATCGTTGATGGGATGTGTCTTATAAAAGGAGGGTTTGCTGGCGTCGTCTCGGCGCTCAGTGGTGTCGGCGGTGGCATGGTGCTCATCCCAGTACGTGGCTAAGTCTGTTGGTAACTCACTGAAGTTTTCTTTCTCTTCCTCATTTCATTCACGACATGACTTGCAATTGCAATGTGTAGGCTGTCGCGAAGATGACGACTATGCCGATGCAAACTGTCAATGGCACGTGTCTGGGTGGACTCACGGCGGGCGCCACAGCTGGCGCGTGGAACTATTCCCAAGCCGATTCGTGCAACTACCCGCTCGCACTGCTGACGTCGATCCCAGCGATCGCGTTCGCGCGACTTGGAGTCAAGGCAGCACACAGCTTCAGCAGCAAGACTCTGTCGTCCATTGTCGGCTTTGGGATGCTTGCGAGCGTACCGCTGATTGTGCTCAAGAACAGTGAGTTCATGGCCAACTTGCGCTCCAAAAGTGACAACGGAGACGACGACTCGAGCAACCCACTGGATCTCCAGTACCACAGCAGTAACGCGCTCGTGGCACACGGCAATACAACTCCGTTAACAGACATGATTATCCAGGATCCTCTTGCGTTCGCTGTTGCGAATGCTCGGTACGTCGTCGTGGGAGCTCTGTCAGGGTTCATCTCGGGATTGTGCGGCATTGGTGGATCGATGTTCACGACGACGTACCTTACGGCTGGCACGGACATGCCCCAGTCGATTGTCGTTGGCACGACGCTGGTGTCGGTGTTGCCCATGGCGATGTCTGCGAACTACTTCAACTACAAGAACAAGTCGATCCATTTCCCGACCGCGCTCAAGGTCGGCTCGTCCTTGGTCGTCGCCACGTACTTCACGTCCAAGTACATCCTGCAATACAAGGTCCCAGAAGACGTGCTCCGCGCAGTGCTCGCGACAACGATCAGTGCTGCGGCGATCGCGATGATCCGACGACCGATTTGAAAACTTCCCGAGACAAATAGACTGCGAGTACGTGCATAATTGAGTTCCACTTCAATAGAGCAAGAGACTTCTCGTGATAAAATTCTGTTGAGACTGCTGCCTGCACCGAGATGCGACTTTTGTGTCCAGCCTGTCGTCTCTTCGTTTTCATATTCTATCGTATACTGAACACACAAAGTGCTTTAGCGTTGACAAGTGACAGCTATCCATAATTGAGAAACATCCATTGATTGTTAATTAAATGTTTGAACAGCAAACAACCTACATACTCCTCCTCACCATGCTGCGTGAAAGTAGTACAAACCCAAAAGCTACTCCAAGACTGACAAGCTGACCTAGGCGAGCAAGTTGCTGACCGTGATGCGCTTCGTGTTCAAGTCGCTGATGACGTCGCGGATGTCGACGGCAGCGTTGCGGCAGCCGCCGCAGTGGTGCAGCGCGATGACCTTGTTGTCCGAGGCCGCGAGGATCGGCGAGCCCGACGAACCGCCCTCCGTGTCGGCGTTGTACAACACCTGGTTCGAGCCGCACGAGTGCGACGCGCCGACGCGCTCCACGATCGCGTTCGAGCCGCTGTCCAGGGTGCTGGAGATACGCTTGGCCTTACCCGCTGGGTGCTGTGGGATGTAGATGCGCTCGTTGAGCACTGGACCAGACGCACGCAGCTGCAGGAACTTGTACGCCGAGATGTCGGCGGTCGCAGGCAACTTGAGCAACGCGTAGTCGATGGGCTCGCTGTTCGTGACGAACGTGGCCGACGTGGCGACCACCTTGCCCGGGCAACCCAGCTGCTGCGTGCACTCGATCGAGCACGAGGCACTCTCGGCAGCAAACTCGATATCAATCGAGGCCGCGTCGGCAGCCGTCTCCACACAGTGCTGGTTCGTGATCAAGTGGCCCTCGCTACCGGCGAGCCACCCCGTGCACAGGGACTGACCTCCGATCAAGAGACGCGCCACGGACTGAGCCTTCTCGTACGCGAGTGGGAGCGAGTTGAAGAGCGTGCCGCTGGCAAAGCACTTGGCTGGACGCGTGTTGTCCACGCCGCAAACCGACTCCGAGTGCTTGTTCGGGAACCCGCGCGAGAAGCCCGAGATCGTGTAGCTCGGAGCCTTTGGCGCAGCACCAGCCTGAGCGGCTTCGGTGGCCGAGAAGTACTGCACGATGGCAGTGTCGCCCGGGATGAAGCTGGCGATAAAGTTCTCGCGGTCGTCGCGGCCCTTGCCCGCGTAAAAGTGCGCGACCGACGAGTCCGGCGAGCGCACCACGACGATGTCGCCTTCCGGGAGGTTGAAGTTGGCAAAGTGCACGGCCACGTAGCTCGCTTGCGGGTACGACACGACGTCGTCGCGCGAGAGGCCCGCCGCGACGGTCACGTTCAAGGACTCCTGGACACCGACTTGGAGGATCCCGGCTTCGTTGTAGAACGGCGCGTCTGGGGTGGTGGCAGCGTTCACGGCGGCCACCGTGACGGCGGCGAGGACAGCGATTTTCTTGATCGAGGCGAAGACCATTGTGGATTGATTGAGGCTTCTTGGAGACGAGCGAACGTTTGAGACCGAGGCGGTGGAATGAAAAGTGAGCTCCTTGGTCGTGCGAAATGAACTCCGTGTCTTGCCCAGCGAAGTAGCTCAGGAGCTCGCTCTAGGTCTTACCTGATGAGCATTTGTTGATGCTGTGCCGAGCACCGTTGCCTCTTGAAAAACCGATGTGTATCCTTGTGGCAATGCGCATTCGGAGTGGTCCTCCTTGATGAGAAGATCGTGCAGAAAAAGGAGCGTACTCAGATTGAGTTGCTGTAATCTGGACAGATACATCTGCGACCAACACCCTGCGATGCATGCTTTCTACTCGATCACAGCTTTGTACTCAGAATTCGTCGTATTTTGGGGGTGAGTTACATCCTCGTCGTTGACACCCCCATCCTCGGCATATCACGATTCAGTCCACATGATGGGTGAGGCGCTGATTAGTGGTCATCGAATTGGTGAGCAGAAATTGCGCTTTGCGGTGCGTTCATCATCCAAAGATCCGATCTGATCTGAGAGGATCTTTAGCAGATCTTTGCGTTTGAAGTCCATAGATTAACGATTAAATCCGTTAATCACGCGCAAATGCGAACGAATGGCACTCCAAAGCCATCTTCTTAAGATGCAGCGTGCCAAGATGGAGACTGGAACTCGGCGAATCTAGGAGGCACTTTGCAAATAACTGTAGAGAGAGAAATTCCGTACTTGCTTGACTCTCGTGAGAACTCGATTTCGAGTATCAGCCTTCGAGCTCTGCGATGGAACTGTTTAGTCAGGAAGAAATTCCTGTGTATTACGGCGCGGTAGACCGAGGATGAACACACGGAAAAGACTGGCAGCTCGCCCCGTCCGAGTGGAGGCTGCTCCCTGTCTTTGCCAGCCATAGGTTGCCTCAAAATCTGAGAACAGGGGGATGTTCATTCCCATCTCGTTGAGGCTGTTCATCGAAGAGGAACAACGCAATGTGCCCATCTCGTTCGTTGCCTTCCTGCCTTTCCCTGTCTTGTTGTTTGAGCCGCGAAGATCGGATGTGTCGTGTCGACGTGAACAGTGGATTGCAACACAGTATCCTCACTCAAAGAGTTGAGACTCTTTTGACAGTTTGACTGATGGATTATTACTTCAACAGCTGATTGCAACGGACAGGCACCGTTGCTACTGCACCAGCATCCTCAGCCTATGAGTCTACAGAAGTAGAAGACCTTTTCCAATTCATTGTGGCAATGCGGCTGAATGTGCGCCTGTCATCCTCTAATGTGCAAATACACTTCTTACTTTGTGCATTGCACAAACAGAGCGCTGCTGCTGTAGTAGTATTGCGTTAGCGCGTCAATCTTTCTGCGATGCTGTCGTCTACAAGTGTTTTGTAGAACTCTCCGAGTCTCACAGAAACAAGGTGCCGTCTTCAAATCATGTCGGAGACGAACGTGGATCGTCTTCGTTCGGATTCGCAAAGATGCGCACTAGAAAAACATTATCGCGAGCTATTGGGCAGTTATCCTTCAAGATCGGAACAGCACAAGATCTGTTGACTATGACAGGTATTTGATGACATGAAGGCATAAAAAATAGCAGTTTAGGCGTGAGCACTCTTGCAGTCGTGTCCCCCATGAGGTAGAATAGCGTTTGTGCAGTGTTGTTTATCCCTTCCTATCCCGTCCTGCTCAACTAGCTGTCTTTACATTTGGCGAGCTAATGCGAAGTCTTTCCATGTCCTCAATTAGCACGTACAGATCTTCCCGCGTGATACCTGTGTGCCGCCAACAGCAATGAAGAAGTCGTCAATCCCGTTACCTCCTGCCAAGCATTCTGAGCACGCCTCATTGCGACTAGGATATCACGTTGTAAAAGAAGACAACAACCTCCTCTACGGTCCCGATACCTTCGCTGGTGACGGGGTCACACAGTGTGCTCGTCGACGCACTACGCGCGCAAAATTCAAATCCTTTGCAGGAGCGTTCGTCGATGATCGGAGCAAAAGTGTGTTTGCCATCGACTCGCTTATCGGTTTCGAGAGGTTATTACATCATTGTGGTGTTCCGATCTTGAAGGATGGCTGTACGGTGGTGCGCTGGACAGCAATCGTGAATCAGAATGTCGTGGACATCCCAGGCGAAATGTCGAAAGGTGCATGCATCTTGAAAGTAATGACAGAGCGAAAAACGATTTGTCAGAATCCATTCAGCTGAAGGCGTTTGCAAATAAACATGTGTTTACCCTTTGAAACCTGGAGTGACCGTCACACACCCATGTTGCCACCAATGTCAAATTTCGTACACGTTTTGATATTTGTCCAACATTCTAGACGCATGGTTTGTACCTGTTCGTCGCGACCCAGACGCATCCAAACTGTCGAGCATGCAAGCAATGCCAAAAGAAAAAGCAGTTTAAATCTAAGGACAGACAGTGAAAGTTCGTGTGTGTCGGTCTAAGAATCTTCCAAATGCGCACACCTCGCCTACGTCGTCCACACGAAGGCTACCTTTAAACAAACCTAGACATTGTCCTTCCCACTAGATTGGATTTGTTGTAGTCTTCGATTGTTCGAGCTTGATACGCCTTAGGACCTGGAAGACAACTCGCTCACGTTTGGGTGCCGTCAATCTGTCGGGTCAAGCACATTACAGGTTTTCTTTTGGCAGCTCCAAGAAATGTCAAAAAGGGTTGCACTGACCATCAGTCATGCTTCACGAATGGACACTGTTCGGACACGTTTTTGACACGGTATCCCGAACCGAGTCGTCTCGTTTACGACCCGCTTATTCTTTTCGCATAGGAAGCCCAATCTGAGTACGCTCCTTTTTCTGCACGATCTTCTCATCAAGGAGGACCACTCCGAATGCGCATTGCCACAAGGATACACATCGGTTTTTCAAGAGGCAACGGTGCTCGGCACAGCATCAACAAATGCTCATCAGGTAAGACCTAGAGCGAGCTCCTGAGCTACTTCGCTGGGCAAGACACGGAGTTCATTTCGCACGACCAAGGAGCTCACTTTTCATTCCACCGCCTCGGTCTCAAACGTTCGCTCGTCTCCAAGAAGCCTCAATCAATCCACAATGGTCTTCGCCTCGATCAAGAAAATCGCTGTCCTCGCCGCCGTCACGGTGGCCGCCGTGAACGCTGCCACCACCCCAGACGCGCCGTTCTACAACGAAGCCGGGATCCTCCAAGTCGGTGTCCAGGAGTCCTTGAACGTGACCGTCGCGGCGGGCCTCTCGCGCGACGACGTCGTGTCGTACCCGCAAGCGAGCTACGTGGCCGTGCACTTTGCCAACTTCAACCTCCCGGAAGGCGACATCGTCGTGGTGCGCTCGCCGGACTCGTCGGTCGCGCACTTTTACGCGGGCAAGGGCCGCGACGACCGCGAGAACTTTATCGCCAGCTTCATCCCGGGCGACACTGCCATCGTGCAGTACTTCTCGGCCACCGAAGCCGCTCAGGCTGGTGCTGCGCCAAAGGCTCCGAGCTACACGATCTCGGGCTTCTCGCGCGGGTTCCCGAACAAGCACTCGGAGTCGGTTTGCGGCGTGGACAACACGCGTCCAGCCAAGTGCTTTGCCAGCGGCACGCTCTTCAACTCGCTCCCACTCGCGTACGAGAAGGCTCAGTCCGTGGCGCGTCTCTTGATCGGAGGTCAGTCCCTGTGCACGGGGTGGCTCGCCGGTAGCGAGGGCCACTTGATCACGAACCAGCACTGTGTGGAGACGGCTGCCGACGCGGCCTCGATTGATATCGAGTTTGCTGCCGAGAGTGCCTCGTGCTCGATCGAGTGCACGCAGCAGCTGGGTTGCCCGGGCAAGGTGGTCGCCACGTCGGCCACGTTCGTCACGAACAGCGAGCCCATCGACTACGCGTTGCTCAAGTTGCCTGCGACCGCCGACATCTCGGCGTACAAGTTCCTGCAGCTGCGTGCGTCTGGTCCAGTGCTCAACGAGCGCATCTACATCCCACAGCACCCAGCGGGTAAGGCCAAGCGTATCTCCAGCACCCTGGACAGCGGCTCGAACGCGATCGTGGAGCGCGTCGGCGCGTCGCACTCGTGCGGCTCGAACCAGGTGTTGTACAACGCCGACACGGAGGGCGGTTCGTCGGGCTCGCCGATCCTCGCGGCCTCGGACAACAAGGTCATCGCGCTGCACCACTGCGGCGGCTGCCGCAACGCTGCCGTCGACATCCGCGACGTCATCAGCGACTTGAACACGAAGCGCATCACGGTCAGCAACTTGCTCGCCTAGGTCAGCTTGTCAGTCTTGGAGTAGCTTTTGGGTTTGTACTACTTTCACGCAGCATGGTGAGGAGGAGTATGTAGGTTGTTTGCTGTTCAAACATTTAATTAACAATCAATGGATGTCACTTCTATCGTGGAGATACACGACTCTTTTGTTGCCAATCTGTTCGGTGTTGTGGACGTTTATACAGCTCATGTGTGGATATCGTTCAACTGATATTCGACCACTGGACGTCGACCTCGTCCTTGTCGAGCAACATCTTTTAAAAGTGTTGCTACCAAGGTTGAGTATGAATGAACAGCTCTGTTGCGAACTTGAATTCAAGGATCCGTTGGTCGCGCCTGTTGATGGCATAGATGAGCGAAAACTATGCTGCTGTAAATGTGCATGGGAAAGCCTGAAATATGACGTGACGCTGACACTCTATGAGCTCTTTACCCCAACAAACTCCTCACCTGACGATGTCGTGTTGCAGTTGCCTGTTGGGAGTTGACGATCCTTCATCCATCTGACGAGGAGGAAGATTTAAGGCGCCCTCATTGATTCATTGGGACTTGCCGGCACCGGAGCGTATACGCTGACAGTGTCTGACAGGCGATGGGTTTAGCGTCAGCAAATTCCCAGAGCTGGACATCAGACGCCAAAGCTGACTGACACTGGAGCCAAACAGCTTGAATAGGTGCGGCCTTTCTCAAGCACAAGCAGTAACGCCAGCTGGTTGTGATTGGGATCCAGCCAATCACACTCTAACACGGATCATATACGCAATTAGAGCTATCATTTTGACTGTGCCTCTAGTGGTTTACGGAAATAGCTTTATTACTCCGTATTAAAAGAATCCTACCTATCCAAAGTGTGGGAACCTCGCTGACACTCGAATCAGATTTGGTGCGTGCAGAAACGGTGCACACATCATGAATGAGAGACTTTGCGCTGCGCAGGTACGGTTCGCGCAATCTCATGGCGCTCCACCGCCGGGATTTGAAAGCCTTCGAGCTGCTCGCTACTGTGTAGGAGACCAAGGAGACAACTGCCCAGCGCCATGATCCAAAACTCATTTCTCAACTGGCCTCCTTCCACACACTCCCATCCAAGTCAGCAAGTAGAGCATCAACCATGGTTTTCAAGAAGTTCTCGACGGTCCTCGCCGTTGCAGTCGCCGTCGTTGCTGCATTCTCCAATGGAGTCGACTCGGTGTCCGCGTCGTCGTTGCCTCGAGTCCATGCTGGCGTTCATCGCACGTTGAGAGCGCAAGGCACCGTGAACCTCATCGTGACGATGAAGGAAGGCACGGAGAAGACCCTCTCGACTGTCAAGGAAGCTGCGTTCAGTGACCGTGGGGAGCAAATCGCGAGCATGGTAGACGCGCTGGAGCAGTCCGCCAAGAACTCCCAGAATGCCGTCACATCATTGCTGAGCCAGGAAGCAGCAACTTCCGAGCCACTGTTCAAGAGCACCACAAGCTTCTGGGTCAGTAACCAAGTCTTCATCGAAGAAGCTACGTTTGAGCTCGTGGAGAAATTGTCGCAAGTCGACTCGATCTTGGAAATCCGTGAGGAAGTTGTCATCAAACTACGCAAGCCTGTGGTGAGCGATGCTATCGCGTCCAACTTCACCACGGAAGCTGCCAGCACAGCAGCCATCACTGCGCCAACGAATCCGAAGTGGGGCGTCAAGAAGATCCAAGCATCCGATGTCTGGACCACTGGCAACCTCGGACAAGACGTCAACGTTGGTATTATCGATACGGGCGTTCGCAGCACTCATGTGGCTTTGAAGGACAGCTTTCTTGGCGACTTCGGATGGTACGATCCTGAGAAGAAGGCTGCCGCTCCGTATGATCCCGATGGACACGGTACCCACACGACTGGTACCGTTGCCGGTGGAAATGGCGTTGGTGTCGCTCCTGGAGCGAAATGGCTGCACTGCAAGGGCTGCCGCACGGATGACTGCACTGAATCGGATCTACTCGCGTGCGCTCAGTTCATGACGTGCCCGACCAACCCTGCGGGGACGAAGAAGGACTGCTCCAAGGCACCGCGTGTGATCAACAACAGTTGGGCGGGCGACCAGGGTGACACGTTCTTCAACGCTGCCGTGAAAACGTGGGTGGCTGCTGGGATCATCCCAGTGTTTGCCAACGGCAACTCGGGATCGAAATGCTCCACTGCCGAGTCGCCAGGTGACGTCAGTGATGTGATCACGGTCGGTGCCACAGATAGCACCGACACCTTAGCGGACTTCAGCAGCCGTGGCCCATCCATCGGCGGTTTGCTGAAACCCGACATCTCGGCGCCAGGTGTGCGTGTGTACTCTGCGTCTTGGGTCGATGACTCCTCCTACCGCTATGAGTCGGGCACGAGCATGGCCGCTCCACACGTGACTGGCGCCATCGCGCTGCTTTTGAGTGCGAAGCCGACGCTCACGTACACTCAGGTGAAGAACCTCCTGTACACCACGGCTGATCGCTCGGGACTCGGTGCCACTGGCCAAACGTGCGGCGGAACCTCGGACTCGAAGTTCCCAAACAACCAGTACGGCAACGGACGCCTGAACATCCTCACGGCGGTCAAAAAGTAAAATTGCGTGAGCATATTCAGATTAAGCGGCACAATATATGCATGTATTTCTGGGTATGAACCTTGACCATTGGGATCGTACTGCCTGACTTGATGGTGAGGACACTATCGATAGGACTTCAACAGCTGCGCAAACGAACAAAACGCACAACGAGTTGTACACTTTTAATGTCCATTGTTGGCTCCGAGTCCGACAAAGTTGTCGATCCGGTAGCAAGTATGAACCCGCCTTCAATCGTGGAAAAGGGAGGAGTGCTGCAACAACCTGCTTTGCGTAACTGGATTAGTCACTGATACAATGGAATCGAATGATGGTAAGCCACACAACAAGCAGCAAACATTCTTTACCATGTGTGAGTGCCGTGCACTTGTGGTCGCCCGAGAGAACTTGGGTAAATGCAACAGTGAAATCGGATCCAGCAAGTGCGAGCGCCGCATCACCGTGATGCAGCATTTGCTGGTGATGATAGCCCCTGTATTAATCGCACATTCTTCTTTTCACACCATATGATTGGAAGAACGCATTGAAATGAAGACAGCGCCCGTGAGCATTGATGGCGTTGCTGTCTGCTCAATAGATGGTACGAAAGTGGGTGAGTCGTGCTGTCGTATGAGCGTCGTTTAGAACAACTAGACTCTCACTGTCCTTGGTTTTGTCAGGAATGCAGCCGATCCATTCCTAGAAATGGCGATTTCTTCGGAATAGAGCAATGTTCTCCTGTGCGACGTGTGAGCACTTGAAAATTGTATTTCCCAAGATGAGGGGATGAGCTGTCTGCCAACGAATGCGCAAACAGATGATCCGCACACACTCTGCATATCTTATACAGAAAGAGGGTTCAGTATGGATAACTAGTTCATAATATGGATACAATGGGATGCCACCGACTTCAACAATGCGACGACGAGTGGCATCTCAGACAGCCTTGCTCTCTGAAATGAACGATACACGAAGCCTAGACAAAGGAGGTAGTGCTCAGCTCAATTCGGGCGTGCTGATATGCAACGCTCGCAGCAAAATCATCAAATTGAATCATCCACATTGTGCATGTTAGCCTTTATTTGGAAGAAGTTCGTGATATCGCACCCGCATTAGAAACAAATCACACGCTTTGGTTCAGCACTGAAACGTTTGACTCGTTTGATCCCCAGAATGGACAGGATTACAAACCGAGCTCAGGGAGAACGTTCGTCTACGCACTTGAGGTCTCCGCTGTCGTGCCTGCGCTCTTGCGTGAGTCTACACGACTAGCATCCTACGACGAAGAACTGTCAGCACGACGAAGAAGCCAAGAAAGCGCAAATACTTCCAAGCGCCTCCCCCTTGAGCCTCTTGGCAGCATTTCTCAGTTGAGAAAGAGACCGCGGCAGCAAACATGAACCGCGCGCTGTCGAGTCCACGCGTCACCAGGCCAGCGACATTGAAACGGACAAGAAGACATCGAGACGGTAGTACGACCCACTGCCGCCAAAGGCAGAAGAAGCAACGAACACTGAGTCCGCGTCATGTCACTATACTCTGTACGGATGGAATCACGCAGTCGCTGTTGCAGTTCCTGGAAGGCGAAGCGATTGAAGCCATGGTCACGACTATCGAAGCGTCTTTGGATTCGAGTGGCAACACGCATGGGGTGCTCTGGGACGAAGCCTTTTGGTCGCGCATCGTGCAGCTCCATTTCGGAGCTCCTGCGCCGCTGTCGTTCAGCACAGAGAGACTCCGTTCACAGTTATCGCCTGCGCGAGCCCGGGTGCTCACAGCTCGACGCTGCGAATTTAGAGCGTGCCAGGCTCTACTCCAGTTCTTCGCGTGGACGCATGAGCGGGAGTGGTTTGATCACCACACGGTAATTATCATGGGGGACGCGCACCGCATGGACCCCGATGCAGCAGCCATACACCACGAAGCGGTATCCGATATCACGTTGCACAAGAAGGGAATACGCAGCGGTGTAAATGGCGACTGGGAATGGGGACAAGGCGTTGAGTTCGAGTCCGTATTGAACGTGCACGCGCTCGACAGAAGCTGCCCGCATGCGTATATTGTATCTGCCGGGAATACCCAAGCGCGAAGTCTCATTCATTTCATTGATCCAAGCGCCGCCATGACTGCGCCTTGGGAAGCATTGTGTCGCAGTTTTGGTGCCGCTGTGGACGCCATCGAGCGCGAAGACCTTCGCAACGTCGCCATGGTGCCGCAGTCACGCTGCTCGGGTGCGTCTCTCACAACCGCAGCTTCGACTGGCCTACGCGAGATCCAGCGGCGCCTGATGACCCGCGCGTGGAACGGCACAATCGGGATCGTTTGCTACGACAAAGAGAGTTTCCAGGCGTTCAAAGTCCAGAAAGAGAAGATCCTCAAGCGCTTTGGTGACTATCGCTGAGAGTGTGATGCAATAGGTGGAGACTATCAAGCTTGTCAGCAGAAAACGATTCTCCTCTTTTCTTGTACGCGACTGCGTGGATGCCCACAACTTGGAAGATTCTGTGGATCTTGTTAATTGCTCAAATAGGACGTTTGCTGACATATAATGAAATTGCCACAAATCAATTTGAAACTAGAGCTGGCGCAGTGGTTACGCTGAATGCTACACAGAAAGCAGACGCTGTCACGAGTGCTGTAGCAAACGACACACGATGTATGGCCACCCATGCCACGAAATTGAGACTCAGAACAAGGAACCCGCCACACAGGACCAAGAGGATCACTTTGAGCGCGTTGTAGACGTGGAACACGCTCGCTTTGAGCAGAGTATCGCACGTAAAGTGCACCACTGGCACCATTGCTTCGCCCTTCCACCACGTCTTCGCAGTCTGGAAGTGCACCAAGAGATACGCTTTCCACGTCACAGACGCGATTTGACAAAGCAGCAGCAGGCAATGGTTGACGCTACCGTTTTCGAGGTCATAGAGCGGTTCGGGCTTCAACTCGAGAACAGCAGTGAGGAGTTTGTCTCCCAGCACACTCCAAGTTGTATTCTTGGACGATTGCGGTGCGTTAGACGACAGGAATCGAGGTTGTAGCTTGGCATGATCGTCTCTGAAGTCTGTAGACGCTTCCACGTGGCATGGGGTTGCACGTGGACTCTGTTTGACGTCGTGCAATGCAATGATGGTGCACAGCGAGCCTTTCAGCTGGTAGTTACCCGGGTGGTTCATGCGAACGTGGTAGGCGCCATCGGTCCTGAAAAACGGAGAGACGTGCATCGCTTTCACGAACTGGGCGTCCAGCATCGTCGGATCTGCTGAAATGCGCTCGCTCGTCTGGAGCACGTAGTAGTGCCGGTCTTGCCACGGCAAGTTGCACACGTCGAGCACAATGAACGCACAATGAGACGGGTCTGCAGCCGCCATGCAATAGAAAATCGTGATGGGCGTGAACTTGAACGCGAAGCAACTCAGGAGAGTGAGCATCAACATCTTTCCCACTTTGTGGGCTGGATTTGGTTCGTTCTCGGTCCGGCATTCCAGGTCAATCAGCTTGAGCACAGAGACCTTGAGTGGCTCTGCAGGGTCGCCGAGGTGATCTTTGCGCTGGAACGAGAGCAGGTTCGGCCTGTCAACGGAAAAGTACCAACGGTCACGGACGAGCGCACTCGACTGCAGTTCGTCCATATCGAGCAGCACCATGGGAAAATCGTACCGATACGAATTCATCACGCCACGGTGACGAACATGGACAACTGACCCGGACATGAAGCGGCTCTGGATAGCCTGAGGCTTTGAATCCGCACCGCTGCATTCATCCCTAGCAGCGGTAGCTTGTTCGTTGATGTCTTTGGCCGCGAATGTGACCTCGGGTATCTCGCAAATCGATCCTTTAGAAGCGCGTCTGCGTCGGAGCCACGCAAAGCGATGGCTGTGCATGTTTGTACGCTTTTCTCGTTGTCGCGACTTGGACGGCGCGAATCTCGAAATGAGCAGAGCTGACAGCAGCGTGAAGCAGCCTGGACAGAGATGAGACCGTGACAGAGATGCAAAACCGATCGGGTGGATGGAATGGTATGAACACTTGGTTGGTCTAGTTCAACTCTGTGCAGGCATCGAGAGGGATGACTCAATGCGTGCCACTGTGCATGACAGGCGGGCAGGTCCAATAACTTACTTGCCAATTAGCGGCCTACCCCACAAGCGACCCTTCAGTTCATCCAACACCCAGGCAAAATCTCAAGAGCGGCCCCTTCGGGCTGGCGCCCCCTCGTGAAGATCTCAAGACAGAGAAGGCGTAGGAATGTCGCCTTAGGGCACGCCTCTCTTGTCCTGTCTGATCGTCGCGGGACGGTGCTCATGTGATCGCCGCCGACGGTAAAAGAACGAAGCAAGACGCCAGCCAGGACAGGCCCGCGAACGAAGCGCTCACACTCTGTTCGCACCCCAGTCGCCGCGGCCATCGTGCCGTGCAGCGACCTGGCGAAAGAAACGAAGACACAGACATGCCCGCGAACGAAGAGCTCACACGTCGTTTGCACCCGGTGCACGCCGTCACCAAGACGCGCAGTCACTACTCGAAGACCTCTCAAGCGCAGTCGTCATTAGACGTATGTCGAAAGAGACGCAATAGCCGCTTCTAAGTGGCGTTTGCTCAAGGAGCGCAATTGCTGCCTCACAGCGACTATTCCGACGCTGTGGTCACCACGCATCGAAGAAACTTTATCTCTACCTCTCCGGAAGAGGACGTGACAAACTGGTTCGCATCTGTCAGAGATTCTGATGTGGACGGGCCATCGTCAGCGAGCGACCGGTTGATCGTCACCACTTTCTACTCCTATATGTTTTCTTGCGTTTATAGGGAAAGCGTTGAGAGCGCATTGCCTCCGCTTTTCACTACCCCTTTTTACTCCGTGACGAAACTGCTTCGACAGTGTAGCTCGGGGAATGGATATTGTAGTTCGCCTCGAGTAACATAATATACCTCACTACCAAACCAAGTCCAATAACTTACCGTTCCCTCGCTGCTTGTACACGGATCTGCACTCTGCAAGGGATAAGCGCTGGCGAAATTCGGATACATTAGCCACCATATTGCGTGCTGTTGTCTGATCGCAAAGGTAAGCAGTGCAAATGAATGCATTCGGCAGAGCAGTACCTTGTGACGTGGTTCCCATTTTCTGACGTCCAACAGTGTCGAGCGTCAGAGTCAAAACCTGATATACAGCGAGTCGCACTCTCGGTTCATCGTGAATTTCATTGAAAACTTGCCTTTTGGCTTGCATTCCTTCTGCTTTGTCTCTCTTCCATTCCCCATGTATTATTGCAAAAGCAAAACGAAACACACGCACCATATAATAATCGCAAACGCAACATTAAGTAAAGGGATCTACACACCGCGGCAACCAGATCCACTCAGCTCTCCACGACATTGAACGCATCCAGGATCCGCTGCTTCTGGCCCACAAACGCGTTGTACACGTTCGCGTCAAAGCACACGATCGCGAGGGTTCCGTCCCACGAGCACGCGCGAATGAAATTCTGCAACGCGCGGAGCCCCGTCTTCGCGGCTTCTTGAGCAGGGAAGCCCATGTT
Source organism: Globisporangium splendens (assembly GCA_006386115.1). Taxonomy (NCBI): domain Eukaryota; phylum Oomycota; class Peronosporomycetes; order Pythiales; family Pythiaceae; genus Globisporangium; species Globisporangium splendens. The sequence continues at coordinate 81,111 of VFIW01000104.1, forward strand.
GCCCGTCGAGATCGACGTCATCGCGATGCAATCCAGCTTCTCACGCTCGGCTGCCAGCATCACGCTCTCGTACGTCCGCGCCAAGAGGGAGAAGCATCGATGGCCGCGATAAACCGGTCCACAGCAATGGATCAGTTTGTCCACGCCTGCGCCAAAGCCTGGGGTCACATGCACATAGCCTGCGTTGATGTACACGGGACACCTCTCACTAATATGGCGGTCCAGTTCGGGGCCTGCGCGTCGAAACACCACTTCTGCTGCTCCAACGTAGGGATTGTGCAGCGATCCACCCGTAGCAAACGCGATCGCGTCGATCGGCCGTCCATGGATGCTTGAGATGGTGCCAATGTCGCCTTGAATGATGCTCACGGCTTCGCCAAAGTGTCTGCGCTCTCGACACGAGCGCACAAAGTGCATGAAATTTTCGCAAGCGAATGATGGCGTCTCGAGCGTCAGGATCGCTGGAGCTTTGGCGTCTGCTGCGTCCGTGGAGTCAGACGCTTGCTCACCAGCCGGTGCAGCCGTTGCGCTGCCATTTTGAGCAGCACGGGCGCTTTGATTACCATCTTCGTCTTCCTCTTCATCGTCCTCTTCCTCCTCCTCCTCTTCTTCATCGGACACATCTCCATCGTCACTTGCATCATCCTGATGCTGCTGCTCGTGCTGCAATGGCGCCGGAACGGGCACAAGGCCGCCAAAGTGGGTCTGTAGCAGCTCGTCCCACAGCTTCTCATCGCTCAAAATGCTGCGCCACGCGTCGCGCGAGCGCAGGAATGCGACAAAGCACACGACGCTGCGCGCGTCCAGGAACTTCACGATCTTTTGCGTGAGCAGCTCCACAGCGAAGAGCTGCACGGCGGCGCGGTGGTCGTCTTCAGCTGTGGCCGCAGCGCTCTCCTTGGACGCTGGTGCTGCTTCTTCGCTGCACTGTCGCTTAGTAGCAGCCGCGCCTGCGTTGCTCTCATTCTCTGCTGTTCGCGCGCGCGTCGTCGCCATCGTCGTCGTCTTCTTCCTCCGTTGGCGTGTTCTCAACTGGCGCAGTATGGGGAGTCACTTTCTTTCCATGATCGAGATGGTAGAAGTCGACGATTGGCTATAATCGGATGATTAAAATATGATTCAGCCAATCGTAAAGCGATGAAACCAGATGCAGAGAGCTGAGACGAGTGAAGGTCACGTTCGGGTTAATGATGGTCTGTAAGCTGCCATAATCAGCGCCTGGATGGCAATGGCGAAGTGCAAAAGTGCTCAATGGGAAACGAATAGCGCGCAGTGACAAGTGGGAGCTGGTTGCTCTCGAATATGCTTTGGCTGGCTCAGATATGTGCTGTTAATGCCACTTGCCTGGATCCGAACGGATGGCTGCAAAAGTGAAGGCTGTTTTGACTTGTACTTTGTCTTGAAAGTAAGTGCGCTTGGAGCTGGTGTATTCAAGCACTGGCGCCATTTATTGCGCAGGAACAGCGCTGCTTTTAACAGAAGCATAAGCGAATGCGGTTTATGCCGTTTAAAATCGTATAGCAGGATCCGTGCACTGTCATCTCCAGAACTTGAACAGGTTAGCAAGGAAAAATCAAATATTCACAAAAAGGTCGATGGCGTCATGGATGAATAGTTGCTTTATTTACATTGGTCATATCAAATGTTTGTCACGATGCTGGTAGTACTTGTGTATGTACACGAGTGAGCCCATCGAGATTTCTCTGTGGTAGCGTTTTGACTTGCGTAGAAAGGTGCAAAGGCTGAGAACTTACAGCTGAGCGACGGACGAGCCGAGCACCGCCAGTTTCTCGCGAGTGAACGCCTCAAACACGGCGTCTTCGTAGCACACGATCGCCAACAGACCGTCCCAGTGCGTGCGTCGGATAAATTTCTCGATCACACGCATCGCGACTTGCGCAGCTTCTTTTGCGGGGACACCCATGTTCCCCGTCGAGATGGACGCGATCGCGACGCACTTGACATTTTCCCGGACGATGGCGTTCATGAGGTTTTCGTACGTCTTCTCAAGCAGCTCGTAGCACTGGTACTGGGTGTTGCGAGGTCCCACGCAGTGGATGAGTTTGGAGACGCCAGCCTTGAAACTCGGGGTGACGACCACGTCTCCCGTCGGGTGGTTGCCGCGCGCCCACGCGCTGGTCACGTACGTGTTGAGTTCGGGTCCCGCTCGTCGGAAGATGGCAGCTGCGGCGCCGATGTTATTGAACGTTAGGTGCGAGTGCGTCGGGAACCCGAGTGCGTCCACGGGAGTGCCGTCGACGTCTTGCAGCGTGCCGATGTCTCCACGGATGATCTTGACTGAGCGGTTAAAGTGGACGAGTGCTTTGGTTTGCGAGCGGGTCAGCATGGTGGTTGTTTCGTAGTGATGCCGTTGTGTGGGGTTTGATGCAAATTGGTAAATGAACTGTTTGTGTCACCATATTGGCTGCCATGTGTGCAGGTTCACAAACGCTTGTGTGAATGATGGTTATTTTATGACTCATTTTTGACGCCAGCTTTTATATCACCTCCAATCAGTCAGTGCTGTGTCTACCACCCAATCCGCAGCGTCATCTCGGTCGTTTAAGTTTCTGTATGTGCAGATCACAAAGGCGGTCTGTGATGCGTACGATGGCATGGGGCGAACAGGTGCACACAACTCATGCTACAGTACATCATGGAAAGCGCCTCTTGCATGGTCTATAACACCTATTACATGCTTCCACGTGCAAGCTAATCAAATAACTTTATACGTCGTAGTTGTGGTTCTAGCCTAGTGATATGTCAATGCTTTCTGATACCAAATAGCACTTGCACCGTTGTCTTTGACAGCGTCAAGTACTTGAAGTATCACTGTGAAGCATCGGTGCAGTTGGACAATTGCGACAAGTGTCAGGACAATTCTGCGGCACAGCCTCGTATCAAATCATGATTTGGATCGCTGCAGAAGTGAACGACGAATGAAGATCGCTCCTTTTTGGCGATTCAGAAGGCCAACACTCTTTAATGAGTCATCGAAACGACCATCATTCATACAAGTTTTGTGGATCCGCAAGATGTGTTTCCTCTCTGAGTTCCTGTCTTCGACAGAGGCAAGTTAGATTACCATGATCGATATAAAGACAATGGGCGAAGCGTAACGCCTCAAGTGTATTGATCATTCAATCGTTTACGGAAAGCCATTCGCGCAGCGAAGTCATCTTTGTCAAAATTGCATGCGGACGCATCATTTCGCGGGTACGCTGCAGTGGGGTCGGAGATGCCGAGTGTTATTTGCTTACCATGGAAGCTGTTCGCCGGTGTGGTTGTAGAACTTGCCCGAGTCGGCAATGGCAAAGTTACCGATAACGCTGATCAGGTCGCGGACGCTCGTGTCCGTGGAGATGGCCTTGACAACAACGTCGCCCATGACGAGGTCCACACCACCTCCAGTCATGTCGGTCGCCACGTAACCAGGGTGCAGCGCAAAAGAGCCAATGTTGTCGTTTTTCAAATCGACGGCGAGACACGAGTTAATCATGTTGAGCGCGGTCTTCGAGGTACGGTACCCATACGCAGTCCCGGTGTTGAGAGTGATGCTGCCGACATACGACGAGATCTGCGCGACATTCGCCGACCCGTGCTTGGCTACGGCGGCCTTTAGGTGCGGAATGAACGCACGCGTGACCACGAACGGACCAACACTGTTGACCTCGAACTGCTTGAGCAAGTCGGCTTTGGTCGTCGAAGCCAAATCGCCACTCAGGTTGATGCCAGCGTTGTTGATGAGCAGGTCGATCGCTTCGCCCTCAAGTTCCTTGGCAGCGCGAAGTACGGAGGCTTCGTCGCCGCTATCGAGCTGCACGATCTTGTACGGTGACAGTGCTGCCAACTGACACATCAGCATGCACACAGAGACATCATCACAAGGAGATCCTCACCGTTAATACTGAGGACAGCGATGACATAGAACAACAGCATGAGTAGTGTGCACCAACCTGATCGGCTTTGGCCGGGTTACGGGCAGCGGCGATGACGTTCCACCCGAGCTTGACGTACTCTTCGACGAACTTGAGGCCGATGCCGCGGGAGCTCCCAGTAATGAGGACAGTCTTGGCAACCATGGTATGGAGTGAAGTGGAGTGAGTGGCTCGGTGTAGTGAGCGGATCGTTGAGAGGGTGGTGGAGAACACGATGCGTTTTCAAAAGTGAGTGAGTGAGCAGTCCTGAACACAATTAGTTGCCGATTTTTCTCTCCAGCCGCCTGTCATCGTTCCTGGACGGTGTTCTGTGCAAGTGTATTGTGTGTACTCATCACAAGATATATGGGTGTACAAAACGCAACCTTTGCCTGAAAAGTGGTGTACTCATCACCGTAGCCACAGTGAAAGTGGAAAGGGGGGAGGTACAATCGGGGTACACATCACGAAATATCTCAGCTGCAGAACGCAATTACAATGCCTTTGCTGAAAGCGATGCACCTAACTTCATAGCCAAGCGGATTTGGGAAGGACTGGTATTGTACTAGCAACCAAACAATACCGAGAAATTATCGAGTGCAGATTGCTACGGGCTGGTAATGCTTAGTATACTTGTCCTAGCGCTGCAGTATAGACCCACCACGGGAAGGCATGCAATTATTGTGCATCTTTTTCTTCGCGCTGGACTGAACAAAAATCTAGAGAATTGTGGATAGAAACAACCAGCAAAGTTCTCGAGAGCACGATCCATACCAGCAGTCCGTTCGGCAACACGCACTGCGTCATAAAAAGTGCGAAGATCGCAAATTACTACGTAGCAATTCGCGATATTTTGCACCTTTTATGACAGGTGTTCGGTAGCCCAAACTCAAAATCGCCGATTTCAGCGAAGGGTTGTCTGACCTGTGCTGGCCCCACCGCCTCGATAAGTCATCATGGAATATTACAACAAGGCGGAGATGAGAATGCGAGGATGAGAGCAGAGGAGATTGTGTGTCTCATCTCGCTTTGGAACAGCAAAAGTTGCGTAGTATAAACGAGTCTGTGCCAACACTTATTAATACCGGTACCGAAATATAACAGCACAAGTGTTTGGCATTCCCCCGAGTCTTTGTCTATCCAATGAAAGCGCACGTATTATTGGTTTCCCTACCCCATGACATCGTGGCGTGACTCAGGCTGGTTGAGTCCACGGGATAGGGCTACAACCCGCCCCTACGAATTGATGTGTCAACCGAGTCATCAGATGCGAATAATGCAATGGGTGTACTAATAACAATTGGATACGTACCTGATGACTCGAAAGATGATGATGTCACGCTGGGTCACATGAGGTTGCCCTCTTCCCTCTATCTCCGGCGCATTCTCCGCTTTGCCAAAAGCCTGACATCATCATCCAAAGCCCTCAAGTCGACATTCAACAAAGCCTCATGGGTGCGTCAGTCTCGACGAACACGACCCAAGTGCCCGAAAAATGGGACGCCAGCAAGATCCCGTCGCTCGCCGGCAAGACTGCGATCGTGACTGGTGCGAACTCGGGTATTGGGTACGAAATGGCACTCGAACTGGCCCGCAAAGGTGCGCACGTCGTGCTGGCATGCCGAAGCGCAGAGCGCGGGAAACAAGCCGAGGCGCGGATCCGTGAGTCCCTCGTGATGACCCCGGCGGCAGGCGAGGTTGAATTTGCGAAGCTTGACGTCGGCAGCCTCAAGAGCGTCAAGGAGTTTGCCGACGAATTCATCAACAAGCATGATCGCCTCGACATCTTAATCAACAATGCGGGCATTCTGGCTGCTAAGTACGATGTCTCGGTGGATGGCTACGAAAGTCAGTTCGCGATCAACCATCTGGGCCAATTCGCACTCGTTGCCCATCTATTTGGCGTGCTGAAGAAGAGTGCGCCATGCCGGATCGTGAATGTGAGTAGTGTCCTCCACCACGACGCGAAATTTGATGAAGACAATATTGTGAAATCTGCGACCAAGTACGATGCAGGAACTGTCTACGGTGATAGCAAGTTGTGCAACATCTTGTTCACGAAAGAGCTCGACCGGCGTATCAAGGCTGCAGGCATTGTCGGCATTACCGCAGCCGTATCGCACCCTGGGTTGACGGAGACCAACGTCTTTTCGCAGTCAATCGTGGAAGGTGGGTTCTTTGCCCGACTCAAAACGAGGATGCTAGCTTCGCTCCCACTGTTCCAACCGGCGTCGATGGGAGCGCTGCCGACTCTATTCGCAGCCACAGCGCCAAACGTACAAGGAGGGGATTACTTTGGTCCCAACGGCTTCAAACAGATGCGAGGATACCCGACTACGGAGGAACCATCCGATATCGCCAAATCAGCAAGTGCTGCAAAGAAACTATGGGTCTTGAGTGAACGTCTGGCTCATCTCTCATTCGAGGTTAAGCAATGATTCTCTATTTCACTGCAAGTAGTTTCCTGCTTTTCTTCGTCTTCATTATTATCCGTTTTTCATATACATGTTTTAACGCAAATGTTCAATTTGAACAAGATTTCGTCTGGATTCGGTGTGTTTTCCCTTGTTGTCCGATTGCCATCTCAGCTGATTTACCAGCGAATCTTTTGACTTGCGAAGGTCCTTAGCAAGCCAAAACGACCATCCGTCGAAGAAGGATAATCTCAATCCAGAACTCTTCGACAACACAATAATGCGCAAAGACTCGGATATGTGATCTACACTGTCCACCCTGCAACTAAATGCACGGCTCTTTTGATGATGCCAATCGACACCATCAGATAAACAATAGGACAGTGCACAATGAATGGAGTATTCCGCAGCCTCATGCCAGCACAATCTGCGGTGCAATAACGAAGAGCTCCAGGTCAAGACCATCCTTCTCCAGACAAATCTCACTAACCTACTCTCTTTGTATAATATGGACTGAGACGAATGCCGACGAAGCATATGTGGTGTCGCAATATACGCCCATGCTCCAATAATGCTGAGAAAGATTGTTACTGGCTCAGTTATGTGGTGTAGAATGCAAAGCACAGTGCAAATGCATAAATATAGATCGTGGCGTACACTGGGTGACTCTCTGTTTCTCACTACCAGCCGTCCACACGGCTAACTGCTCTGAACCAGCTTGACCACGAGCTTGCCGACGTTCTTCTTGTTGTACATGTAGTCGATGGCGTGGGGAATGGCTTCGAGGCCGCGAAACTCCGTCGGGTCGAGCTGGGACACCAGCTTGCCCTGCTCCGTGAGCGCAATGAGACGACCGATGTGCGCTGGCGCGAGGTCGAGGAAGAACATGACCGCGAAGCCACGCACCGAGGCCGACTTCATCAGCAGCGAGTGTGTGAGGCTGCCCGCGAGCATCGTGTCGGCGGATTTGCCCTGGTACTGGGACACCAAGCCGAATACGATGATGCGACCACGCACGGCGATGTTGTCGACGGCCGCCTGGAACAGCGCGCCACCGACCGAGTCGAATACGAGGTCCACGCCTTGCGGGTATTCGGCCTTGAGAACAGCCGACACGTCTTCTTTGGTGTAATTGATCACGCGATCGACGCCAAGCTTCTTGAGCGCTTCAGCCTTCTCGTCCGAGCTCGTGGTGCCGATGACGTGGTTGCCCGCGATCTTGGCGAGCTGCACGGCGAACTGGCCCGTGGTGCCTGCAGCAGCCGTGACGAGCACAGTTTGTCCACCTTGCTTCATTTCGCCGGCTTGCTCGAGTGCGATGGACGCGGAGACCCCGCAGCCGAAAAGCGGAAGCACCGACGGGTCGGCCTTAGGGATCTGGATCGCGACCGATGCCTCGACCTCAACGTACTCACCGAATGCGCCAAACTCTGCGCGTGCAGCGCGCGAGATGATAGCAGCAAATAGGGACGGAGAGAGAGTGTAAAGAAGGGACAACGATTTGTGTCAGTATCTGAAAAAAGAGATGAGGTGGTAAACACCGCTGTGAATGTGCATGGCGGGGCAAACGTACTTTGGTAAACGACCGCATCGCCGACCTTGAGCGTCTCGACATCGGACCCGACGTCTGTCACAACGCCCACTTGAGAAACGTAAAAGCAACAACAACAACAACAACACACCGAAGCAGTCGCGAATCGCGTTAGAGCAATGTCCTCTAGATCCTTGCATGCAATTTCTGGAGGCACGAGTCATCATGTATCATCGACAGCAAAACTACAACACACGTACCGGCTTCGATGCCACAGTCGAATGGCGGCGTCGTGTGGCCGTAGAACCCATTCGGGAGGTTCGTATCGGTCGCCATGATGCCCAAGTAGTGGTTCTTGACGACAATGTGTCCGTCGGCTGCTTTCGGGAGTTCCGGAATGACCACGATGCTTGTGGCGGTACGGAAGTCTGGTGACAGCGTGTGGACTTGGACTTTGCGGTAGGATGGCATGCTTGGGGTGTTGTTGGCTTTCCGGGGAGGAGACTCTTGTCGTGGATGGTATGCGTTGTGCGTATGCAACTGCAGAATGAGGTTGGCGAAGAGAAGGAGAGAGAGAGATCGGCAGATAGAGTCGAGGACCTGAGCGTCTGAGCTGCTTGTAACCTCCTATCTAGTATGTTGACTTCATTGTTGCAGTATGCAAACCAACAAGCTCGAGTTGTAGGTTGCTGTAGTAGACACTATCACAATAGGCTTTTATTCAGTAGAGCTGACACGAACAGCACACGCAGCTTGTGGAGTTTCAAAATGACATAAGCTACGACAAGTATTTGATGACGTCACGGAGACGTGGCCACGGCTACTACTACGCATCGATTGATTTGCGGAAAGGTGCCACAATCGACCGATTGCTTCACTGAATACATGTTTGTCTGCAATAGATACCATACTGCTGAGGGCCGACTTCAATCACCCAGACGTGAGTGTTGGTCGTAGATCTCTCGCACACAGGAATGTCATGTAGGAGTGAGTTACAGTGCGCCTACAAGACAAACGATGTCGAGCCACCTTAGATAGTTAAAGAAGTTGAGTTTCCGCCAGGCGTTCTCACCGCCCGATAGGGGGCTGCTTGTGTCATGCTGTTCCTCAACCGAGACACGCATGCATGGCATCTGATGTGGAGAACCTGCTTGAGCTCGTTCAAAGAAGCCTAGAGTATGCGAGCGCGCTCCACAGTATCGATAAGGGAGCACCAACCAGCAATCACGTTTATGTGACCTCGTTCACGGAAGGAGACAATAAACAGACCGACGCGTTGCTCTCGCTGACAGAGCAGAAGACGCTGAGTGAAGCCGTGGCGATAGCATCCTAGTCAGCTATGGTGACGACTCAAACGCAAGCATGTGGACGCGAGCGAGGGCGTACACCACGACGGCATTAGCAGGCGAGAATGACGTCAGAGAACCCGACGAGGAGCCGATGACGAAGCGCGTGAAGAAGACGCCGCAGAGAGCGGGTGTTCGCGCGGTGACAAGAGTCGCTGGAACACCAGAAGCAAAGCGAGAGCGACTAGCAAAGTTGATCTGCTATTATGTGAACTCGTGTCAGAATCCAAGGGTCGAATGGCGACTCAAGATTGAGCAGGTCTTGCTCGTCAATATATATGCTCCAACTGATCGAGCTATGCGCGAAGCACTCTATCAGAGTCTAGCACAACTCCCAGTGCACCATACAGGTCCCATCTTGTTCGGTGGTGACTTCAACTGCACGTTGCATCCCATGGCGGACAGATCGCTCCAGCGAACGGCGTTGACGCACGACTCGCTTAGTCTTCGGACGCTCCTTCGAACTTGGGGGTTGGTGGATGATCTGCAGAGAGACATCGATACGGCAAGTGATAAGAGGGACCTACCAGTGTCACCACACATACGGATATACGATGGCAACAGGGCAGTTCGAATCAAGCCGCTTAGATCGATGGTACATCTCCATGGAGCATGACGAATGGATTAGGAGTACTTCGCAATGCATTCCTGGTCCCTACTCGGATCACAATGGTGTGTCGCTAAGAGTGGCTGCGCCGGACAAGATTATCTATGTCAAGAAGCCACGGAAAGTGTACCCTGTCCCCGAGTATGCAGCCGAGAAAGCGGTGGACGTGGCAGCCAAGTTCTTTGACACTGCAGTAGACGACCTGGAGTCCCTTCTCGCCTCGGAGTCAAGTCTCGAACGCCAAGCCAAATTAGCTGCGGATTGGTGGGACGACGCCAAGCTGCGACTGAAGTTAGCTTACCTTGGGGTATAAAAGGAATGCGCATCGAAACTGCGCAACAGCTATCGACAAAAACTGAGAAGATTGCACGAAGATCTTCGCGAGAGCGGCACTCCAGATTCGGTGCCAACTTTCACATCGACCGAGTCAAGTGATGGCGACGACCTGGATAGTACACGAAGAAGTCGTCTCATCCGCAAGCAGATAGCGGAGTGCAAACTCAAGTGGCAGGAGGCAAAAGCATTGCGTTTACGCAGAGCTCATGCTCACCACCCATTGAGGTCCAGCAAGGAATTCTTCAGACGGATCTCCACGAAGTTTGGAGACAACACCATATACTCGCTGGGACCTCAGAAGGTTGGCTCACAGTATACACCGAAAGCTCTAGCAGACGTGATGGCGAAAGGATGGGGACCGACCATGCAGCAACAGCGTGCGGGAGTGGATGAGATTCAAACGTATTTGCAGCAAGTTGCCCCTCCCGAGTGCGGGGATCTGCTGACATCGCTTACTGACCAAATATCGGATGAGGGGATATGCGCAGCAATCAAACGGTGCAAGAGAAGCAAAGCCCATGGCCCTGACGAGCTGGGGAACGACTGGTACCGTGATAACGAGGCGCATTTGGTTCCGCTGTTCCTGATTCTGTTCAATCTGTGGTATTCCACGGGTGTCATCCCGGATTCTTTCCGTGCAGCCAACATCCATTGCATCAAAAAGTCCCGGACGGCAGCGGTGCCTCTCGACCATCGACCCATCGCGCTACTTAACACGGACTACAAGATCTACACACGTGTGTTTGCGACGAGACTGATCCCATGCCTACCCGACATTGTCCATCCTCTTCAAGCCGGCTTTGTGCCAGGAAGATCGATACACACGCCGATCGATACGTTCTCTGCAGTGCAAAAACTTGCCAAGCTGAATCTGCGTCTCGAAAAGGTGATCGCCCTTCTGCTGGATTTCGCAAAAGCGTACGACTCGCTGAGTCGGGATTTCCTCATCCGTGTGCTACGACTGTACGGGTTCCCGAAACAATTTTGCGACATGGTTGAAGCCCTACACAGCGAAACCACTTGTCGCTTTCTCGTGAATGGTTTCTTATCGAGATCGATACGTGTCACGTGCGGAATCCGACAAGGATGTCCGTTAGCTCCTTTGCTCTTTATCATTGCATTGGACGTCCTGTATCGAATCATTGAAGCGATGCCAGACTTCCCAGGGGTGGATTTGGAATGTGGAGGAATACGCGCGGATTTGAGGGTAAGCGGGTTTGCCGACGACACCGCGATCTATCTGAACGACAGTGCTGCAATCCCTAAAGTCGTCGATGTGCTATAACGATTCGGTGATGTCTCAGGTCTCCGAGTCAATCTGAGCAAATCAATATGCGTTCCGCTGGGAACGACTGATGAAACTCGGAGCGACGCTACTCACGGCATTCCTATTCTCCGAAGTGGCGACAGTTGCAGGTATCTAGGCATCCGGGTTGGAACGTCCGATTCCTCTGACGCCAATTGGAAGACCTGCGAACAAGCTCTCGCGGCGAGACTCTCACTTGCAGTCGCCAAGACCCATTCGGTCACTCAACGTGCCGAGATTGCGCGTGCTGTCATCGTGCCAAAAGTATTGTGCATCGCGCGACATGCTTGGCCCTCAGAGGCGGTTGTAAACAAACTGCAGCGTTTCACGAAAGCCTTCGTGTGGGGTAAAAAGGACGGACGCGCCAGAAAAGCCTGGCTCAGCGAGGAGCAGGCGGAACTCGCGCTGCACGATGGTGGCATCTCGATGCCAAATATCAGGACTGAATTGCTCACACTCAGCGCGGTGACGGTAGCGAGATGGGCTGCGAATGCGACGGACTTCGAAGCCTTGATAGGAGACATCTTGCTGGCGCGCGGAATGCCGCAACGGGTCTACATCACCCCTTCAGTTACTCTCTCTCCGGTGACTCGAACATTGAGTTCGTCGCTATGGGACACAGGTGCTGGCACTGTCAGGCAGGCTCACGCACTCTGCTACACGGACGCTGAAATCAGAGGCATCCGACAGTGCGCGGAAATACTCACCAAGGGCTACGAAGGCGCAGCCTGGCAAAATGGAGGCTACTACATCGATGTCGAACGGTTAATGACCCCAGATCTTGCCACACTCATGTCAACGCGGAGGAAGCTGAGAGGTACCTTCTGCGCAGAATGGTTGCGATGCTGCTCGACCGTATCGGATGGATGGCTCCTCGACAAGAAAGGGACAACGTATAATTTAGCGCGTGCTCCCATTGCTCGCGGCACCACGACGCTCCAACAACTTGTTCGTTGGGACTGGGTCAGCCGCGGCCGAGTGCGCTTCGAGTATGTCCCCGGATACGACAGAGCAACTGCTCCATCCCTGCGCTCATTCCAGCGTTTGTGCTTTGCGCTGCTTTACAACTTTCCTCAACTACTCTATCGACCCCATCGAGAGCATGTATTGCGACCATACAGCAGCGAGGTCCAGCAACAGCATGAGTGGCATCTGCAAGGGGCGGATACGATCCTCCACTACGACGCCACGTCACTTCGCAATTTGCGGCGTACCCAACAAGCCAACAAGCCGAGCCAGAAAGAGCAAAACATCAAGCCAGACCGCCTCAGGCCCTTTTCTTCCCCATTTCAAATCTTGGGTCACACTCATTTCCAAGTCAATCTCCCAAGTCAGTCGGATTTGGCCTGCGGAATGGCGGACCCACCAGCGCAGCTGCCTCCGGAAGGAGGGGGGACGTCCCCTCCCCTTCCGACTGGCGTATGGGAGCCAGCCAAGGTGGCCGAACTGAAGCGCAGGATGGTACCGGGGGGGACGGAGGCGCCAGCGGCGCCGACACGAACCTCAGTGCCGGAGGAAAGCGAGCAGAAGGAGAAGGACCTGCAACATGCAGCGTGGGTGGAGAGATTGACCAAGGTGGCGACGCGACCCTGGAAAACCAAACCAGATGCGGACCTCCGTGCCATGGTTCCAACCGAGGCTGAAGCCTTGGCCGCCTGGACGATGGGGGCATTGGTTTTACCCGCTCCACCTGCCTTCATCGCGTGCACTCACACGTACGTGCAACGCCTCACGTACCTCAAGTTCTTCGAAGACAACCTCGAAGGAAGCGTGGTCGCCGTCGTCCCACCTCACATCCGCATCCCAGATCACGTCGCTGAGAAGACGATCCTCATGCAACTACTCGAATCCGAGCAAGAAGCAACTCCTGGGTATGCGCTCATCGGTGAATGGATCCGTGCGGTGAAGCGTCTCCACTACAACAGCGTCACCAGACGGCTGACCTTCGTCGTAAAGGGTAAGCCCACAGCAGCGAGGTGGCACCGTAAAGTCATCTAGTTCCGCACCGAGAAACTCACGTTACTTAGTACGGACAAGCTGGAGGAAGAAGACGATCGAACGGACGTGAGCAACACCATTCGTGACGATGGAGCGGCACTCCAGTACCAGGTGCGGGTCCTTGCACCAGGAGTTGGCGTTGACGAGATTGATCAGATCATGTCAATGAGCACTGATTGCAAGGTGCTGTCGATCTCACGACACCACCTCGCAGGTGGCGACCTGTACGACTCCAACTTCTGGGAAGTCGTGTTCGATTCCGAGACTTGCCCGCCACAGATCGACGGAGTCACGCATATCGAAGCTCCTGGAATATCGGCGTTCCTCCACCACTTCCAACGACACTCTCGCATACCGTGCTTCAACTGTTACGACCCGGAACACTCCAAGACCAAGTGTACCAGAAAGGAGAATGATCAGCTCCTTGGATTCCACCGGGTGTTCGCTCACGACATCAAGAGAGCTAAGAAGCTGTCCAACCTCGAGCTCCAGCATATGAGCATCGACGAACGAGTCAAGTACATCGGCAGCCTTTCTTCTGGTCTCATCAAGGTCAAGAGCAGCTTAAAAACTGCAGCGAGCAAAAAACCTCTCCTATCGAAGGTGGATCCTCCAATGTCTCAAATGTCTGATGACTCCCCTCCACACGATTCGACCAATGCTACTGACACGGCAACGGCAGCGGTGGTTGCACCTGAACCCAAAAACGAATGGTTCGATCCAGCGAATTTGAAGAAAGGAAAGGCAGGAGCACCAGACCCGGCGGGAGCTGCAAAGAGTGGGTCGACTGGCAGGGCGGCAGCAGATCGCGCAGGAGCTCCGCCGACACGAGAGGCAACATCAGAGCGTGCCAAAAGTGGAGGAGCGGTTCGAGTCAAGACGTCACAATCGCCGTCTCGAACTAAAGGCGGGAAGAAGTCAGCTGCAAAAACGTCAGCAAAGGATGGTGTCGCCAAACCAACAGCGGGTAAAGACAGGAAAGCGCGCGAGGCAGCACTTGAAGCTGTAATGAACAACACCAAGGTATCCCCTCCAGTGATTCATGGCCAACCAACTCCTGGCGCTAACACGGAAGGAGAATCCTCAAGTGATGTACAGCAACCAGACGGAGGCAGCCCCTCGGCGCTGGAAATTGCGAAAGCAAAGTTGGACGTAGCCAAAGAGGCGAATGATCATGCACTTGCCATCCACGCCAAGGCAGCCGAGATCGCTGCAACAGCAAAGAAGCGGTACCATGACGCGGCGGAGAAGGCGCACAATGCAGCACTTGATCAAGATCAACAGGAACAAACGGAAAGTGGACCCCCTGGCGCACAGGATGAGTTTGCGGCACCTGCTCAAGGACTCCATGACCAGCTGGACAGACTGAACCTCGAACAAAAATCCGCCGCTCAAGAGGCACAGACAGCGAAGAACAATTACAGCAACGCTGCGGCCATACTGAAGAAGGCGACCAAAAAAGTCGACAAAATCTCCCAGGCAGGTACTACCAAGGTACAGGTTGGCCCAGCAACAAATCAGCCTCTACAAACGACCGAATCCGACACGATAAAAGAAATATTGGACGGAGAAGCAGCCGAGGAGTGCAGACGTGTCATGGCGTCGACCAGGATCCAAGCAACGCTGCGAGGGTACCTTGTGAGAGCCAAAACCAAGGATCCCGAGCCACTCCCAGACATTGCAGATACTTCCAGCAAAAACATGAAAACGAATCACGCCATGGAGACGAACGCAGAAGATCTTAGTGATGGAACTGACAGCGGTGACAAGCTCGGCAGCGCTCTGGAAACCCGCCGCGGCCACCAGCAGGGCGACTCCAACAACAACACGAGCAGTGGAGGGGTGGAACACGGTGCCACGAAGAACAAGGCAGCTTCGACTTGTGATCCCGAAGCAGAGAACGAGTCAAGCAGGGAGAGCAACTCAGGAGAGGCAAAGTTGGCCAGCAAGTCAGAATCCACAAATGGTGCGGCCGGCGAGAGTGCAGCCGCGAGCCAGTGTAATGCGGATGCCCCCGATGTACACCCGCATCAGGACGCCACCGACGATGAGCCACCTCTTCCAATGGACATTGACAGTAAATCGGAGCTGGACACCACTCTGCGAATTCTGGACTTAGAGGACGGGTCGGTGACGCCACCGAATGGGAAAGCATCACTGCCTTTCCCTCCCGAAATGGCAGCAGCCATCCAGCGAGAGTTCCAGTCAGCCACGAATGGGAGGATGCCAGGCAACAATTCTCAATCGGGAGGAGCGGCGGGTATCACCAACAGGCAGGACGGATCTGACGAAAGTGTGGCGCAATCAACCCTCGACGATCAGGAATCCAAAAACTATCGCCAGCAGCGACTGAATGATCTTTACCAAGATGTCACTACCCAGCGAGAGGCCGATGCACACGCGGAAACACTCAAACGTTCTCGACAACGTAAACTCCCAGACACTGCCTCCCTCGAGGTACAGTCGGCGTCGATCCCAGGCGCAGCACGATCTATTTCACCGAACTCGAACAGTGGAGATTTGGCGAAAACGGAAGTGGCATGCGTCGGGGGAACAACGTCCACTGAATCTCTCATGACGCTTGCGGGATGGGCAGAATACCTCGATCTTAAGGAGATACCGTCCATCGCCAACGGACATTGCCTGTACTACGCGATACGAAACGCTGTTGCGGAGACAAGGCCAGATCTCCTCCCGGACGGCTCAGCAGACGATCAAACTTTGTGGATCAAACGGTCCCTGTTGACCACCCTCGTTGAGCGTCTTCCAGAAGAAGTGGCAACGGAGCAAATCGACATCGCACGTCTATTTAGCAAGTACGTCGGCGATGCCGGTCCGGTAGACCTCTCACTGGCGGAGATGGTGAAGCAAGTGGTTTGCAATTTGGAGGCGGCGATGGACATCCCAGTGCAGGAGAATCTCCCGGTGCAGTATTGGGGTGGAACGGACGAACTACGCATGGCTGCTCTGTGCCTCGGTTTGGACGTTTATGTGCTTGACGTACGCGCCAACGGAACAGTCTTTCCAACCAAATACACCACGAGATATGAGTCCACGGCTCCAATGTCGACGACTGGTGCACCCCTGTTGTTGCCTCTGTCAACTGAGACGGCTCGAATCGAAGTGCTACCGGCACTGCTCTCTCGTGCTTCCCTGTTGCTCTCGAGAACCGGAAGTGACGCAGCAGCTCATTTTGTGGCGCAAACCTTGCGGTCCGAGTCATCATTCATGACAGGCCCAAGCCTACCCACCACTGACGGTGACAGTTCCAGGTTGACAGCATCCGGCGCTGACAATGAGACACCTTGCAAAGACGAGAGATCCCAAGGGCAGGGCGACGACACGCAGCGCAGTGACGACTTCGGAACACCACCACCCTCGCTGCCAGCGCTGCGGCGGGCTCCAGCAGCGGTGCTCCATCTGGAGAGAGTACAGCGAATGGTTGGAACAAAACTGGACATTAGCCGCCTCACTGGGCCGGAAAAAGTCTACCGTCGGCAAAGGCAGAAGGAAAATGTCTCAGCTATCGATCGCTGGTACAAGGCAAACCGAAAAAGCAAGGGATTCTCAGCTCCTGTAGTTCTGGCGAATGAAGGGGGGAAAATCGGCGAATGGATCCCAGCGCATTGCGACGCACTTGTCGATCTACTGAGAACAATTCCACACCCACTTGACGCCCTCAGGACCCTCCCGTTCAAGTCGCTCCTCGAGTTCGGAGACACAATCAATAGCCAATCCCAATTGGAGCTAATTCGCTATCACGCCACTGACGACGCGCTCCCTCAACAAATCCGAGCACTGTGCAACAAGAGGATCACAGCGATTACAGCAATTCCCCAGGGTCCGACTCGCTGGAAAATGACTGACGACATCTCGTGGTGGAGTCGCCTGGAGGCCATGGACGATGACCTCCTCACTGGAACGACCAACACGCAGCTGGATCATGAGTATTGGGCGATCCTAAACGTCGTCAGCGTGATCATGCCGCGCCGGTTTCTCCCGCACAGCACCAGTGGGATGGTTTTACCTGACACACGCGCCTATGTCTACGAACACGCCTCAGATATCAAAACAGTGGTTGACGACATCGTAGACAACAAGTCCTGGGCCCAAGCAGTGCCCCATTGTGAATATGGGCACCGCGGGACTCCCGACCAGTACTAAGGGCACCCGACGTGCCAACACTCGAAAACTCAACCGGGCCGGGAGTTTTCGGGAAAGAGGAGCACTCCACTCCTCCCACACGACCCGGAGGGAATCGTCTGCTGTGCGGCAATCCAAAGACATCCAAGATCCAACGAGGAGCGCAGGGGAACAAAAGCAGGACCTCCCGCAACGACTCATCCATGATTACTTTGGAGACTTGGATGACGCTCAACGATCACGACAACTGACTCAACAATTTCAGGAGCATGCGGGAGTCATGAAGAAACAACGCGAGAGGCAAAGAAAGAGAAGAAACAAATTCAACAACCAAGACTCGACACTCGGGCTCCACACCCAGAATGTTATGGGGTTGGTCAAGACTCCGGCGAGCCTGGACGCATGGTTTTCGCATTTCAGACAGCGACAGACGTGTGGGGGACTCGACTTGGTGTTTCTTCAAGAGACGCATGTGCTGGAGAGTGAGGTGCCAAGCATGCAACGAGGGTACAGCCGATTCTGGGGGTTCAATGACGCAGTCAGCGGACGGCTCTTCTCAGCGTGGTCGGGAGCTCCTGAACGACGAGGTGGTGTTGCCATCCTGCTCAACCCCTACTCGTCCATCCAAACCATCGATCCATACCTGCAAGACAAGTGGACCGCCCACTGGATGGCAGCCAAAGTTCAAGTCTTCGGAACCCCAGTGCTGCTGATCAACTGCTATGCACCCTCAGGCATGGTCGGTCGAGAAGCTCTATTCAACTCACTCCGGGACTTAGAACTGCAGCATGACGGACCGGTATTCTGCGGAGGGGACTACAACTGTACGCTTCTTGGAGCTGCCGACAGGTCTTACACTCCCACGGTGAAGCATCACGACTCAGGAGCATTACGCAAGCTAATCGAGGCATGGAATCTGGTGGACGTGCTAACAGATGATGCTCTGGAGGCAGTGGACGCACGGGAGATCCCAGCTTTCCAGAAGCGCCATCACACCTATTTCTACACTCTTCCTGGAGGAGGAATAGCCAGTAGCAGGCTGGATCGTTGGTACTGCAGCCGGGATCATGAGGACTGGGTGCGCAACGTTGCCCAATCAGTCGCCGCACCATACTCAGATCACAACGGCGTCACGATCAGAGTGGCGCCACCCGATAAAGTCATTCAACGTAAACTCCCGCGGAAGGTGTACCCAGTCCCAGTGTACGCTGAGGCTCAGGGGGGGGACGCGACTGCGGCCTTTTTCGCAGAGGCCACGACTGCTCTCTCTTCTTTGATCCAGAAGCACACGAATGCGATAGAATGTGCGCGAGCAACTGCGGACTGGTGGGACAACGCAAAGCTGGCGCTCAGGAAATCCTACATCAACGCAAAAAAGGTGGCGAGGACCAAGATCACTAACAGCTACAGACAGCGCATCGCCAGATTGCAAGCGAAGCTGGATACAATTCCGTGTGCCGATCGCAGTGCTTCCGGGCCACGACCAGTTGAGCAGGGTGTCGAACCAGAAGGCCAGACGACAGTGGTGCAACTGCGACGAGCGATCGCGGATTGTAAGACCAAGTGGCAACGCGCGAAAAAGCAAGCACTTTTACGAGATCACTCCTACCAACCGACGCGATCGTCCCAGCACTTTTTCAGGCGAGTGTCTACCAAGTTCATGGACAACACAATCTATACACTAGGAGGGAGAGCCAGTCACGGACCGAATCGGTCGCGGGAACTTGCGGACGACATGATGCGGGGGTGGAGAGCGACAATGCAGCAGACTCCATGCAAGCCTGACAAGATCCGCTGCTTCCTGGAAGGTGTTTCTGGAGGAGACAATTATGTCGATCTGAGTAGCATCTGCGCGCCGATCCAAGAAGACGAGGTGAAGCTAGCAATACGGAAATGCCAACGCGGGAAAGCGCATGGCCCAGACGAATTGGGCAATGACTGGTACCGCGACTGCGTGACCGACTTGGTACCATTAATGACGACGCTCTTCAACACATGGCTCGCTGGAGGCGTCATCCCTAGCTCTTTTGGCGCCGCGCACGTGCAGTGCATCAAGAAGAGTCGGACGTCGGCGACACCATTAGAGCACAGACCAATCGCTCTATTGAATTCGGATTACAAGGTGTTCACACGGATTTTCGCGACGAGACTGAGGCCCATGATGCCTCTTCTAGTGCACGCCAAGCAAGCAGGATTTGTCCCGGGCCGATACATCACCACGGTGATTGACACTCTGAACGCTGCGAAGGCTGCGGCGAACTCCAACCCAGCTTTACGTCGAGCCCTTGCGTTGCTCCTCGACTTCGCCAAGGCGTACGACTCGCTTGACAGAGACTTTCTGACTCAGGCACTTGAATCGTTGGGATTCCAGGTGGATTTCGTACGACTGGTGTCCGCGCTTCATGCCAACACAAGCTGCCAGTTCATGGTCAATGGCTTCCTATCGCGCTCAATGGCGGTAACTTGCGGGATCAGACAGGGGTGCCCACTGGCGCCACTCCTGTTTATCCTCGCTCTCGAAATGCTCTACAGGAAGATTGAGAAGGAACCGCTTATTCGAGGGGTCCAACTGTCCAACGGCGAGACAACTGCAACGATCAAGGTCAGCGGCTTTGCGGATGATACCACGATCTATGTGCAGGACCCATCAGAAGTACCCGCGGTCCTGAAGATACTGGACGATTTCGGAGCAGCGTCAGGACTGAAGATCAACGTAGCCAAGTCCCTGGCATTGCCATTGCATCAACAAGCCGCTGTGACGAGGGCAGACGTGCACGGGTTGGCAGTGATGGGACGCCAGGATCACTGCCGGTATCTTGGAATCCAGATTGGGCAAACGGCAGGATCGCAAGCCAATTGGGACAATGCAATCAAGGGGTTACAGGCACGACTACATTTGGCGCGCATCAAAACGAACTCAGTCGCTCAACGCGCGCTGCTCGCCAAGGCAGTGATCATCCCAAAGGTGCTGTACGTCGCGCGTCACGAGTGGCCAACAGTGCACACGGTCAATCGCCTACAACAACTAGTCAAGCGTTTTGTGTGGGGAACGCGAGCAGGCGAGCACGTCAAGGCGTGGATGGCTGAAGAACAAGCTGAGTTGCCACTTCGAGACGGCGGCTTGGGCATTCCAGATGTACGATGCGAGCTTATCACACATGCGACGACTGCAGTAGCAAGGTGGGCTGCCAACTCGTGCCCATTTGTCGCGCTCGTCGGCGATGTTTTGCAGAACGGCGACGGACAAGGCACCAGCTACATCACTCCTGTGCTCAAAACCAGGGAGTCTAGAACGCATACTCATGGTCCCCGTTACCACTCCACGCTGTGGACCACTGGAGCGCGGAACCTGAGCGACGCGCATGCGATGGCGCACACGGACTCAGATATTGCGGATATAAAGCGCACGGCTACCGCTTTCCTGCCAGCCTTCCACGCCGCGAGATGGGACCAATCCTCTTTCGCAGTTCGGCTGGATCACAAAATCGACCCATGGCTCCGAGGGCTCCTGCGGGATCGGAGCGCTGATCGCGGACCCTTTTGCGACGAGTGGCTCCCGTACGCATCCATCAGCGTGTCAGACTGGCTGATCGATCGAAATGGGTCGCGTTATCAGCTATCAACCTCCACAGGGATCGCAGAAGGATGCAGGGTACTAAGGGATCTGGTCGAGTGGACGTGGGTCGCGAAAGGCGTGCTCACGTTCAGACTCATTCGAGCAGAGTCGTCACCGTCAGGACCTACCCGGCGGGTCTTCGAGAGACTTTGCGCGGCGCTGGTGTACAACTTCCCACATTTGCTGTACCGACCACGACGCCGAACACTCCTTCGTCCGACGGAGACAGCATTAGAACAGCACCATGAATGGAATCTGGACACGGCAGCATCTTCGCTCATCCACTCTGACGCCACACTTCAACACGCCAGCAGACCCATCTCAACAACAACTAGCTGCGATGTGGCTGCATCTCTGGACGTTCCAGGCTCCGCTACGACCTTCCATGCTCACCCGCACTTATCGAGGTTGGTGCAGGTATGGGGAGGTAAAGCACGTTGGAAACCAAACAGGCGAAGGTACCTGCTCCACTCAGCGCAACGCAGGCGCTCAATCGGTCAAGCTTTCAGAGACGCAGCTATCGCCAAACAAGCACCTGAAGGGACGGGAATGAACCAAGGGCTGACATTACTCAAGTGGAAGGAGTTGTATCAAATCCCCGGGGTCTCGTCGTATTGTTCGCAAACTCTTGTCAGGCTCAAAGCAAACAAGACCCCACTCTGGAATAGGGTGGCTGGAAACCTGTCCTGCCCGCACTCGCGTTGCGGCTCCAAGACAACAGCGACACCTCAACACGTATTCTGGGACTGTCCGATAGCCAGAGCTGCGTGGAATCGTCACCTCCGGCAGTGGGGAAACTTGGGATTCCAACCGACAGAGGAGTCTCAACTGTGGATCTTCAGCTTGGATCTCCTGGACATGCCAGCAACAGCCTGGGAGTCGATCCGAGAGCACCTGCCCCCTACTACCACAAACACCGACCACTACCTTGACGAGCTCTTTCCAGTTGCGCACATGCTGTGGCGCCACATGGCCGCAACTACGATCCATGGCATCTGGTGTGCGAGGCTCAGAAAGATGGAAACGCCCAGTCTCACTGAGCCCGCGATCACAGCGGTGCTCAACACATCGCTTCACTCCAGCCTCCTCAACCTCCAGCGCCTCATGATTTCCCATCCTCGCGACTCGACCGACTCAGCACGCGGATCGGTACTCCGGGCGTTCGTGGATACACTGCGGGATCCTTTTATCCAACCCCTGGGGCAGCTCCCCACTAGTCCAGCCGACACCGGAGGCCGCTTCCTCCTCTTCTTCGACGGCGGATCCAGAGGAAACCCTGGCCCAGGTGGGTCCGGAGCAGTCATCGTCTGGGTGCATGCGGAAACACACACCGCGAAAGTGGTATGGATCGCGAGCATGGCATACGGCCATCGCTCGACGACCAACAACACAGCGGAGTACTGGGGGCTGGTTCATGGGCTTCGGGAAGCATACGACAGATCTTATGTACCACTGAATGTGATCGGGGATAGCGCCATCATCATATCGCAGCAACGACGACGTCGCCCTCCCAAGAACGCTCGCCTCCTGGTTCTGTACCACAAAGCGCGCCGCATAGCTGACGTGATCGGCGTGCAAAGCTGGACTCACCACTACCGCTCATACAACAAGATGGCCGACAAGGCTGCCAACATTGCGATGGATACACATACCTCGCAACAAGCAAACGCCACATCTGGACGGGAGATCTTCCGCGACATCAACCAGTTCAGGCAAAACGACGTCATGCATT
The DNA here is from genome assembly GCA_006386115.1 of Globisporangium splendens. NCBI lineage: Eukaryota > Oomycota > Peronosporomycetes > Pythiales > Pythiaceae > Globisporangium > Globisporangium splendens. The sequence continues at coordinate 104,057 of VFIW01000104.1, forward strand.
GGCTGGAAGGATCCGGTAGCGGAAACGCAGACAACTGCGCACGACCATCCTTCCATGACCTCCCGCACACACAAGTCCATCTCCTCCGGGAGTATCTCGATTCGGTGGCCTCCACAAAGCTGTTGAGGTTATCCGGATCACCTTCTTCTATGTCGAAGTCACTACGGTAGCATAGACATAGATTATGGATATTGTAAGTCTCTTGAAGTACTTAAATATACCTCACCTCTCATCATCATCTACGACGCCACGTTGCTCACTTCGACTCACACAGTGCGAACAAGTGCTGACCTCGACAAGGCAGGACCCCGAGACGTCTCGAATACAATATCAGTCAAATTTCATGCGCACCCCTCCAAGTCGCGACTGGTGCAACTCTGGGGTGGAGAGTGCAGATGGAAGGCATCTCGGAAACGGTACAAACGGTCTTGCTCCGAGCCACGCACAACACTGGGGAGACAACGACGAGGTGATACTGCTGCTTCCTCCGAGAACAACGCAGGCGCGTCAGTGTCGGTGTTGCAAGGTCTGAAGGAACTTAGTTGGCGCCGACTGCACCGAATCCCAGGACTGAACACGTACGAGCGCCAAGTGATTTACAAGCTCAAAGCGGGGAAGATCTCCTCTTGGAACTTCCGTGACGAGAACCTATCTTGTCCGATAGCCTCGTGTGATACAACGAAAATCGCAACGGCAATCCACATCTTCTGGGAATGCTCGCAAGCGCAGACGAGGTGGCGACGGCTACTGGCACAGTGGGAACGGCTTGGACTGATGTTCACGGACCACCCTGCACTGGCGATCTTCAGTTTAACCATTCCTGACGCACCAACGCACGCATGGGACCACATCCAAGCCGCTCTTCCTGAGAACGATGTGCGAACGGATCTTCAGGACTACATCTTCTCGATGGCGAGCCTGCTCTGGAGATATATGTGTGGGGCGACTCTGGCGATCATCTGGAGACAACGGAATCGACTACTCAACGAGGGTGCCACTTCCATTCCTGCTCAGCAAGTGATCAGCGACGCCTACATCAGCAAAGGCATGACCAACCTGCGACTGCTCATGGAATCACACGTGAGAACGGACGACGACGCATTGGCCAGTACGGTGCTACGCGGCTTTGTCAACATCCTCACTCACGATTCTCGTCCCCAAGTGGAACGGTGTCTTCCAACTGATGGACACTTCTTGCTTTTCTTCGACGGGGGATCGAGAGGGAACCCTGGTCCAGGAGGATCAGGGTCTGTGCTGCTAAAAATCAACTCGACCACTCGAGAAGCGACAATTGTATGGGTGGCCAGCATGGCGTACGGACATCCATCAACGACAAACAATATGGCCGAATACTGGGGTCTGATCCACGGTCTTCGTTATGCTCACTCTCACGGGTGTGTGCCGCTTCATGTAGTCGGAGACAGTGCGATGATCATCCGACAACAGAAACTCCACCACCCACCAAAAAAGCCGAATCTTGCTCGGTTGTACTACCAGTCCAAGCGAGTGGCAGACGCAATGACGATTCTCAGCTGGAGTCATCATTACCGAGCCAACAACAAAATGGCAGACCTTGCAGCGAATCACACCATGGACTCTGCCACTTCAACTCAGTACCCCTTCCCAACTGCACGCAGCTCTGGGCAGGAGATATCTGACCTTCTTGAGGGCGATGTGCAACACTGGTTCGACAGTGTACGGAACCCGTCCAGTGTGGACCGAGTTACCGCCCACGACCTCAACACCAATATGAGGACCTTCCTCAACTCCAGTGTCGGCGAGACGCCTGTGGCGTCTGGACGCCGACCAAACTCCGAGACAAAATTACCACGGTAGTGTAGCTAGGGGGATGGATATTTTAGTTCCCACAGCGTAACACAATATACCTCACTTCAAATTGAATTGAATTCAAGATTGAGCAGGGAAACGACTTGGGGAAGTAGCTGAAGCGGCGCCACTTGCCGCTACAAGGCAGGCACAGAGAGGCGACGTGGTCAACGCGGGACCGAGTAAATGTGTCGTGGTTGACGAAGATGAAAAGGAATCAGAGAATGAAGCAAAAGCAAATAGCGAAACCGTCGTGGCAGTGACAACGTAGAGAACCTCCGCACCGATAAAAGTGGAAAGTGAAATCGCCAAATCGGTGAAGGTGGAGTGTGCAACCACAGCTACAGTGGCATTGCGTGGAATGGGCGTCGCGCGCGCAGAACAAGCTATCAACAGCGCGCTGGCTGGAACCGGCGTTGACACAACGAAGGGAGAGTCAGCGACGCAAGTGAAGTCCGTTCGCGTGTTGGCAATAGAGTCGGACGATTTGCCGACGACGACAGTAACCGTCAGAAGTCGCGAGCCCGACTTAAAGATTGACACGAGCGTAGCGTGTTCGGTCGCCCGCGCGAACACGAAACGATGTGGTGTAAAGTTAGAACGGCATCCTCACGTTGACGCAGTGTACGGATTCGGCGACGCGCCGTTCCGTGTTGAGGGAGGTTGAGGTTTCTCTGGTGTGACGAAGTGCCATCAGTGTCTCGAGTGGTGCATAAAGACACCAGTGATCGACGTACTGGGGAGACGAGTGAAGCTCCCAGCAAGGCAACAGCACGGCGATTGGATGCTGTTGAAGAGCAATACAGATGTCATGGCGTGCAAAGGGAGAGTACATCGAAGTTGTGTGGAGCGGTGGATCTCATGGGTCCAGAAAGCCAACGCATCCTCGTTCCCCAATGAAGAGAAGTTCAACGCGAGTGATTTGACGCCGCAAGACCGGGGTTTGATCCTGAGAGTGCTTTGCTGTTTCCCTACGATACTACAGAAGTATGACTGGTGTCCGCTGCCAACGACAACTGGCGTGCAGCATCACATACACTGCCGGCATTCAGTGCCTGACTTCAGCACGAAGGCGGCACAGTTGACGAGGCTGTTGCGGAAAATGAGCGAGTGGAAGTGGGGAAAACAACAGGAGCGGGTGTTCGAATAAATTAAAGCAGAGTTGACAAAGAAACCGCTCTTGATTTACCCCGACTTTACGCAGTCGTTCGTGGCAGAAACGGATGCGTCAGTGATCGGATATGGCGCAGTGCTGATGCTGGATCAAGGCGCGGGCCACAGCCCATTGCCTACGCGATTAGAACCAATAACAATCTGCAACAGAAGTATGGGATAACGGTGCTCGAGTGCTTAGCAATTGTTTGGTTTGTTCAGCTATTCAGATCCTACCTTTGTGGTCGCGTTCTCAAGATCATTTCTGACCAATGGCGCTCGAGTGATGGATGAGCAGTCGCGGTCAGAAAGGTCGGTTGCACATGTGGCCCTATCGCTGCAAGAATACGAATTTGCGTCACTGTCCATTGGCGGAGGACACACGTGCACACCACTGTCCGCACGTTCCCTCGGTCGCCTTGGTCACGCCAAAAGTTGCTGTCACTGCAGCGAGGCAGCACAAGCAGTTGCTCATGGGCTTAGGCGCTGGGATTACTATGTGACCTCTCTCGATTAATTTAATGCGGTTGGCACTTGGACGTGGAGGTGGGTTTCGTTGCCAGGTTTTTGAGGCTCCCTGCAAAAACCACCCTCGGAGAAACCAGCTAGATTTCTATATTGCCGCCCTACCCCGTGAACTCAACAAGTCTATCGTCATGGGGTAGGTTGCCACTCTCAGCGCGGTTCATCATTCACCACAAGATATGAGTGTAGGTCAAGTATCCAAGACCTCGTGCGACCGCGTCCCAAGGCACACTCCTACTCTTGGGTGTATCCACAAACCCATCACTCGGCAGATATTCCATCCAGCATCCAGTGCCCACGGAGATCACTGAAAGAAAGCCATATCTGTCCGCCAGTCACTCCGTAACACAATACGTTGTAATCAACATCGAGGAAAGCGCAAGCACGCGAACTGCATTTGCAGCGGCATAATCACTTGATCCAGGGTTACTTGATGGTGTCATTTTAAGGAGCCACAAGCGGCTCAAGCCACCATTTGTTGACAAATCCCGGAGTACGTAATCGTGTTCACAATGTTTGATTTGAGAGGCTGTAGTTGCATTGAACCTACCGTGCAGGAAAACAGAGTAAACTCCGAGTTCAACTCCCAACCCTTCAACAGTCAAAATCAACGAGCTCAAGCAGGTTCTCCACATCAGATGCCATGCATGCGTGTCTCGGTTGAGGAACAGCATGACACAAGCAGCCCCCTATCGGGCGGTGAGAACGCCTGGCGGAAACTCAACTTCTTTAACTATCTAAGGTGGCTCGACATCGTTTGTCTTGTAGGCGCACTGTAACTCACTCCTACATGACATTCCTGTGTGCGAGAGATCTACGACCAACACTCACGTCTGGGTGATTGAAGTCGGCCCTCAGCAGTATGGTATCTATTGCAGACAAACATGTATTCAGTGAAGCAATCGGTCGATTGTGGCACCTTTCCGCAAATCAATCGATGCGTAGTAGTAGCCGTGGCCACGTCTCCGTGACGTCATCAAATACTTGTCGTAGCTTATGTCATTTTGAAACTCCACAAGCTGCGTGTGCTGTTCGTGTCAGCTCTACTGAATAAAAGCCTATTGTGATAGTGTCTACTACAGCAACCTACAACTCGAGCTTGTTGGTTTGCATACTGCAACAATGAAGTCAACATACTAGATAGGAGGTTACAAGCAGCTCAGACGCTCAGGTCCTCGACTCTATCTGCCGATCTCTCTCTCTCCTTCTCTTCGCCAACCTCATTCTGCAGTTGCATGCGCACAACGCATACCATCCACGACAAGAGTCTCCTCCCCGGAAAGCCAACAACACCCCAAGCATGCCATCCTACCGCAAAGTCCAAGTCCACACGCTGTCACCAGACTTCCGTACCGCCACAAGCATCGTGATCATTCCGGAACTCCCGAAAGCAGCCGACGGACACATTGTCGTCAAGAACCACTACTTGGGCATCATGGCGACCGATACGAACCTCCCGAATGGGTTCTACGGCCACACGACGCCGCCATTCGACTGTGGCATCGAAGCCGGTACGTGTGTTGTAGTTTTGCTGTCGATGATACATGATGACTCGTGCCTCCAGAAATTGCATGCAAGGATCTAGAGGACATTGCTCTAACGCGATTCGCGACTGCTTCGGTGTGTTGTTGTTGTTGTTGTTGCTTTTACGTTTCTCAAGTGGGCGTTGTGACAGACGTCGGGTCCGATGTCGAGACGCTCAAGGTCGGCGATGCGGTCGTTTACCAAAGTACGTTTGCCCCGCCATGCACATTCACAGCGGTGTTTACCACCTCATCTCTTTTTTCAGATACTGACACAAATCGTTGTCCCTTCTTTACACTCTCTCTCCGTCCCTATTTGCTGCTATCATCTCGCGCGCTGCACGCGCAGAGTTTGGCGCATTCGGTGAGTACGTTGAGGTCGAGGCATCGGTCGCGATCCAGATCCCTAAGGCCGACCCGTCGGTGCTTCCGCTTTTCGGCTGCGGGGTCTCCGCGTCCATCGCACTCGAGCAAGCCGGCGAAATGAAGCAAGGTGGACAAACTGTGCTCGTCACGGCTGCTGCAGGCACCACGGGCCAGTTCGCCGTGCAGCTCGCCAAGATCGCGGGCAACCACGTCATCGGCACCACGAGCTCGGACGAGAAGGCTGAAGCGCTCAAGAAGCTTGGCGTCGATCGCGTGATCAATTACACCAAAGAAGACGTGTCGGCTGTTCTCAAGGCCGAATACCCGCAAGGCGTGGACCTCGTATTCGACTCGGTCGGTGGCGCGCTGTTCCAGGCGGCCGTCGACAACATCGCCGTGCGTGGTCGCATCATCGTATTCGGCTTGGTGTCCCAGTACCAGGGCAAATCCGCCGACACGATGCTCGCGGGCAGCCTCACACACTCGCTGCTGATGAAGTCGGCCTCGGTGCGTGGCTTCGCGGTCATGTTCTTCCTCGACCTCGCGCCAGCGCACATCGGTCGTCTCATTGCGCTCACGGAGCAGGGCAAGCTGGTGTCCCAGCTCGACCCGACGGAGTTTCGCGGCCTCGAAGCCATTCCCCACGCCATCGACTACATGTACAACAAGAAGAACGTCGGCAAGCTCGTGGTCAAGCTGGTTCAGAGCAGTTAGCCGTGTGGACGGCTGGTAGTGAGAAACAGAGAGTCACCCAGTGTACGCCACGATCTATATTTATGCATTTGCACTGTGCTTTGCATTCTACACCACATAACTGAGCCAGTAACAATCTTTCTCAGCATTATTGGAGCATGGGCGTATATTGCGACACCACATATGCTTCGTCGGCATTCGTCTCAGTCCATATTATACAAAGAGAGTAGGTTAGTGAGATTTGTCTGGAGAAGGATGGTCTTGACCTGGAGCTCTTCGTTATTGCACCGCAGATTGTGCTGACAAAAGGCTGTGATAGTTTTCAGCCGGCTGCAGTCAAAACCATCGCCTTGTTGCGCTGCGTTGCCATTCTCCATAAAGTCGCCTATTAACTGTCTAACGGTGCCGACAATATCGCCGAAACTGGTTTGTCACTAGGTGGACAGATCATATTTACAAAGACAGCACTCTTCGCGAACACAACGAGTCAATCGTGATGGAGTAGATTACCAATGCAAGTGGTTCCATTAATCCCATCCGGCTGTGAGTGAAGGTCATGTGTGTGATAAAAAGTGCGTTGTGGGGTACCCGAAATTAGCAGAGAAAACACAATGAAAAAGCGCACGAAATATGTAGAATCAAGAAACAGCTCATGTTGCGTGGCTTTCATTTGCCTGTGTTTATTGCCCTGGTAACAGCTGCGAGCTTTGCTGCTTCTTCGAAGTACGTCAAGATGGACCCTTCCATATCAGCGAAGGGAAAGTCAGAGATTGTCGTGGCTTCGTGTCTTTGTTGCGGATTACGACCAAGTTCGAAGCAGCATTTGCCCTCCAGTAGGTGGTTGCTGTCGCCTCGCGGAGAAGATTGGTACTCATTAGGCTGGTTGTCCACTTTGAGCTGGTGGATGTGTCTCCACAGAATTTTCTCTTGCCAATGTAGCTGCTGACTGCGGCGCACAAAAAGAACTTGTCGCTGCGGGTCATGCTGTACGATGGATCCACCGCAGAATAGTCCTTGCTCCGGTAGTGCAGTCCCTGCATTGCCCGCGGGAGTGTCGACCAAATAGAACGGGCTCTTGGCGACGAGCCACGCTAGACGAAAAAAGTCGTTATCGCTTGGAAAGACCCGCAAGGAAGCAAACTGATCCGAGTGCAACACAAAGTACATCAGAATGTTGAGCGCCTTGTAGTTGCGTTGGCGATTGATCAAGACGTGGCCGGTTTCTTGCTTCACGAGCTGCGCACGTTCAACATTCAACGTGTTCCAGACGAAGCTCGCATTGTGAAGTTCGCTGGAAGCTCGATTATGTGGGCTCGAGTATTCTGGCCAAAAGATGGCTCCTTTCCGGGTAAAGTTCGAGCTCGAGAACAAATACGTCGGGTCGCTCGTTGCGAAAATGTCGGGCTCCATGATCAGCACTTTGTCAAACGCGCTGTAGAGTGCAGCATACGCTCTTGAACCGCTGCCAAAGAACCGGGGATCCTTGATCTGTTGCAGGTATACACCAAAAGTTGTCAAGAGCTCTTGCACGATTCGATTTTCGCGAATTGTCTCGTTGAAGCTGTACCACAGCTCAATGGGTAGCGTACATCCCATGCGACGAAGCGATCGAATCGACGCATAGGCGCTCGCCACACCCCGTTCGTCGGCAACTAACGCGATTCCTTTTTCAAATTTTACGGAGCCAGGTGAGACTGTAGCGGATCCATGGCGATTCCCTTGGTGTTGCTCGTAGTGGAGATTCTGCCGACATTTTTGATACGAAAAATCTGGATCAAATTCGTACGTTGACGTAGTGTGGCCAAGGCTCAAATACGTGTAGAAGTCCGCGCACTTGAAGGTCACCCCAGGGGCGAGCGCGTCACACGTGATGTGCATCACGCGTTTGGGTCTCCCCGTTGTTCTATGGCGAAGCTCGCAGAAGCCAGCAGTTTGTCGAGCAACGATGGTTTCGTTGCACGCTTGAACACGGAGTTCGGTACGACCAGCAGAGCAACTCGACGTCTCTGTCCACGAGACGCACTCGTACTCCGACAGAGAGCACGCAAGAGGCGATTGAGCTGGTGCAGCGCGCGGGGTTCTTTTGGCTTTGTGCCACTCGAATAGCGTTGAGCGCAGTGTGACGCGCGTGAACTCAAGCGCTGATAGGACCATCACAACGAGAAAAACTTGAGCGGTCCATCTCCACGGTGGCAGACGACCTCGCGCTTGAAGGAGGTCTTGACTGGTACGACGAGTGAAGTGGTCGGGAGTGGTGCTGCTGCTTGCGCTTGGTGTGACTGCAGCTACTCTTGGAAAGACATTCGGCTCGGTATCAACTTTGAGTGGGTAAGCCAGCGATGCATGTGGTTCCGGATTGCTGATGACAATCCCTCGAAGTGCAGGATAGCTCGGCTCGATGGCGAGTATAACGTGCAGGTGCCCAGAGTGTGTTGCTTGAGCAACAGGAAGGTCGGAATCTCTCGGCATGCCGCTGACGTGGACTCCCTCCTCTCGACGAAGCGTGGGCACAATGTCCAATTCACGTCGATATGCTGACCACAAAATTGTCCTTTTCCGAGTCCCAATTCCGTTCGGATGCGCAATCAGCTTCTGTATTGGTGCCAATCAGCGGCTCCACCAGGTTTGGCGTCGAGGGCTGAGATGCGTTCGAGGAGCTGAAGTCAGAAATGGCTACTAACTATTGGATGCATGTTCGACGCCGTGGAGAGTGCCAAGCGACGGTGAAATTTCTGGCTCGCGATGTGACGGAGTCTTCACCCAATTTGTGTGGCTGCAGAACTCGCGTCACCGTATAATTCTCGCATACCGCTTATTTCACCTTCACCCACTCTGGAATCTTGTCCAGTCTCGCAACACGGCGAAGTGACCGAGAGAGGAGCGACAAAGGAAGTTCAAGGATGGGAGACATGAGGAGGGATGACTAGGCAAGGAGAGGTACACTAGGCACAGAGAGGATAATTGACGTAGAGCCTAGGGAAAGCATAACATTTTTGAATCTCACTTTCCAATTTGCCTCAACCAACACACACTACAGCAACATTCAAGCAACCACCAGCACCACCTTCAATTCATCTACTTCAGTACCTAGTGCGGTACCATCCTGTGATAATGCGTGCAATCGCTCTGCCAGCTTTGAAGGTAAACAGGGTCGCCAAAGTCAGCCTGTCGCCAGTAGCTTCCGATGGATACTCCCGCACGCGTTGATCGTATCCTCTATTGATGTTGTGAAGATCTTCTCGACCAATTTGGTACAACGATACATCTTGCTGGCGAAGATCCTTGCGCTCGCGGCATGTGTCGCGGCGGTTGTGTACGAGCTCACCCACAGCGGGAAGCCGCGCGCATCGGCAGTTGACAACCCGCGGCTCAACCGCGTGGATCGCACGGGAGACATACCTCGAGCAATCTGGAAAGCGAACGAGTTCGAGTGTCTAGGCTGGCGTGCGACGTACGATTGCGATCCGAACGGCAAGCGCGACGTGACTCGTGACCGCAAGTGCGACGAGTCGATCACACACGTGAGCGGGTACTGCGAGGTGCGCAATGCGACCTCGGGCGAGATATTCCGCGTCATGCTTTCAACATGCAAATCCTGGCAATGGCATCTTGTAAAGCAGCTCACGTGCAACGACGCGCGGCAGTTCACCGACTTTAGTATCCGAGCCTCTGAGTACCAGCATCCGTCAGCCATGGCAACAGCACTATCCCACGCCAAGACAGCAAGAAGCAGCAGCAACTACAATAGTGCGGCTGCAAGAGAAATGAGTGACACCATAGACGAGTCAAGCGGAGTCGTTCTCATTGGCTACCCGAAGGTGATTGCAGGCGTGTACTCAATCGTCCGAATGCTGCGTTTCCACGGGTGTGCGCTGCCGATCGAAGTATGGATCGACCCACAAGAGATGCACCCTACGCACTCGGTTTTGATCGAACTCGTGGCCAGGTACAATGTGTCTGTGTGCGTCATCGACGACCCAAACGCGACCAAGTTCCACGCCAAGCCGTACACGATCTACCACTCGCGGTTCCAGAGCGTGCTCTTTCTGGACTCGGACAATATCCCTGTACGCGACCCCACGTACCTGTTCACGTCCCCCGAGTTCACCAAGTTTGGCGCGGTGTTCTGGCCCGATTTCTGGCGTCCTCCAGTCGACACGCCGTTCAATGTCCATCAGCAAAGTGCGCTGTGGCAGTTGCTCGACATGCCGTTCATCGACATGTTCGAGCAGGAGAGCGGGCAAATACTCATTAACAAGACACGAAGTGCTGCGGCGATGAACATGCTCATGTTCTACTCGGCGAGTGTGCCGCGCTTGCTCACGGAGTGGGGGTTAGTGTATGGCGACAAGGATCTGTTCCGCCTTGCGTGGTTGAACACATCGACGCCGTTTTACTACGTGCAGCACACGGTCGCTTTGGGTGGGCTGTACGATAAAGACGAAGACTTCTTCTGCGGAGTGGCGATGATGCAACGCGACCCACTCGGCGAATTTATCTTTTTGCATCGCAACCAAGCGAAGCTCAGTGGCCGTCGCGATCAGAAATCGCTGCTCACGCACTACCAGGAATTCAGAGGAGAACATGGTCTCGCGTCGTCGCCGTTGTTGGAGCGCGATTTGAACAACTACCGCGTAGAGTGCAAGCATCACCGCTTGGGACAGCGCATGTGCTTCTTCTTGAACCCAAAGACGCTAGACGGGGGAGCTACCCCGTTTTCGATCAAAAGTTCGAACGGCACCAAGCATCAACAAGCGGAAGAGCTAGCTATTCACTTCTCGATCGAGGGCCGCCGGTTGCTTTCGAGGACAGAAGAAGCTGAGATCGCGGCACTCGAGCTTCCAAAAGCCAGAACGAATGCAGCCTGGTACGTGCTCATACCTAGCGTATTTTTGCTGCTGCTTCTGCTCGTCGTCGCTTGGACATGGGTCCCGTACCACACACGCTATCTGGCGCAGCGACAACGACAGCTGCAAGTGCATCGGTCAACTGTAAAAATGAAGGACCTTGAAAATGTCGCAGCAAACAGCAGCTTGATAGCAAACTTCGTGGGGAGAAAGAGACACGAAGACCACCATGAATGTTAAAAAGGGGCAAAACCGAGAACGATCGTCTTAGTGATTTCGCACTAGTGTTTGGTTGAGGCTGCGCGATCAGCGACAGGTTCATCACTATCAAGCCACGTGAAACAAAAGTGTGCCTAACGCCTTTTTGGTCCTGCGCTTTTGTAAAATCGTCTTGGAAGTCGGTGGGTGGTTCGGAGCGGCACCTCCAAGGAACCCACTTCTACTTTTCCTGCAATGTTATTGGTGTCCTGAGTTTGTCGTGCTGCCAGTCAGTTTCTTTTCGGATGCATTTAAAGGGAAGAGACGTTCGAGTCCATACGACACATGAAGAGCTGCAGTCTGGTCTGCCTTACGGCGATGGCCATTCGGTTCTTTGAGTACATTTTATGAAAGCGAGTGGAATGGCTCCAATTTATTGCAGCAATGTTGTTTTCAAGATCCACTCCACTCGCACATTGTACAGTTCATACGTGAGTTTTGACCGGAAGATGCTCAATGCAGTGACAAACGCATCCTACATGCAAGCATCATTGCTATAAGCGCCAACGGGTGCTAGCAACCAACTTGCTGCAGCAAGTGTCGCGTGGTATTTATCCTACTGCCTCCCCAAATTCGTGTGTTGTTTTTTTGCAGAAGAAACACTGAACGAAGGTCCTGAATTACAACCTTCGATCACTGTTACAACTGACTTATTGGAGGTCCTCCTTTTCAGAACGGTAAAAATGGCCAACACTCTTAAATGAGTCATACAGTAACCATCACTCACAGGCAGATTTTGGACCCTGTCACATGCACTCCGCCGACGGTGACGTCAGATGTTGCTGCTGCACACAGCACGCCACGCTGCCACAAACAGTTCATTTACCAATTTGCATCAAACCCCACACAACGGCATCACTACGAAACAACCACCATGCTGACCCGCTCGCAAACCAAAGCACTCGTCCACTTTAACCGCTCAGTCAAGATCATCCGTGGAGACATCGGCACGCTGCAAGACGTCGACGGCACTCCCGTGGACGCACTCGGGTTCCCGACGCACTCGCACCTAACGTTCAATAACATCGGCGCCGCAGCTGCCATCTTCCGACGAGCGGGACCCGAACTCAACACGTACGTGACCAGCGCGTGGGTGCGCGGCAACCACCCGACGGGAGACGTGGTCGTCACCCCGAGTTTCAAGGCTGGCGTCTCCAAACTCATCCACTGCGTGGGACCTCGCAACACCCAGTACCAGTGCTACGAGCTGCTTGAGAAGACGTACGAAAACCTCATGAACGCCATCGTCCGGGAAAATGTCAAGTGCGTCGCGATCGCGTCCATCTCGACGGGGAACATGGGTGTCCCCGCAAAAGAAGCTGCGCAAGTCGCGATGCGTGTGATCGAGAAATTTATCCGACGCACGCACTGGGACGGTCTGTTGGCGATCGTGTGCTACGAAGACGCCGTGTTTGAGGCGTTCACTCGCGAGAAACTGGCGGTGCTCGGCTCGTCCGTCGCTCAGCTGTAAGTTCTCAGCCTTTGCACCTTTCTACGCAAGTCAAAACGCTACCACAGAGAAATCTCGATGGGCTCACTCGTGTACATACACAAGTACTACCAGCATCGTGACAAACATTTGATATGACCAATGTAAATAAAGCAACTATTCATCCATGACGCCATCGACCTTTTTGTGAATATTTGATTTTTCCTTGCTAACCTGTTCAAGTTCTGGAGATGACAGTGCACGGATCCTGCTATACGATTTTAAACGGCATAAACCGCATTCGCTTATGCTTCTGTTAAAAGCAGCGCTGTTCCTGCGCAATAAATGGCGCCAGTGCTTGAATACACCAGCTCCAAGCGCACTTACTTTCAAGACAAAGTACAAGTCAAAACAGCCTTCACTTTTGCAGCCATCCGTTCGGATCCAGGCAAGTGGCATTAACAGCACATATCTGAGCCAGCCAAAGCATATTCGAGAGCAACCAGCTCCCACTTGTCACTGCGCGCTATTCGTTTCCCATTGAGCACTTTTGCACTTCGCCATTGCCATCCAGGCGCTGATTATGGCAGCTTACAGACCATCATTAACCCGAACGTGACCTTCACTCGTCTCAGCTCTCTGCATCTGGTTTCATCGCTTTACGATTGGCTGAATCATATTTTAATCATCCGATTATAGCCAATCGTCGACTTCTACCATCTCGATCATGGAAAGAAAGTGACTCCCCATACTGCGCCAGTTGAGAACACGCCAACGGAGGAAGAAGACGACGACGATGGCGACGACGCGCGCGCGAACAGCAGAGAATGAGAGCAACGCAGGCGCGGCTGCTACTAAGCGACAGTGCAGCGAAGAAGCAGCACCAGCGTCCAAGGAGAGCGCTGCGGCCACAGCTGAAGACGACCACCGCGCCGCCGTGCAGCTCTTCGCTGTGGAGCTGCTCACGCAAAAGATCGTGAAGTTCCTGGACGCGCGCAGCGTCGTGTGCTTTGTCGCATTCCTGCGCTCGCGCGACGCGTGGCGCAGCATTTTGAGCGATGAGAAGCTGTGGGACGAGCTGCTACAGACCCACTTTGGCGGCCTTGTGCCCGTTCCGGCGCCATTGCAGCACGAGCAGCAGCATCAGGATGATGCAAGTGACGATGGAGATGTGTCCGATGAAGAAGAGGAGGAGGAGGAAGAGGACGATGAAGAGGAAGACGAAGATGGTAATCAAAGCGCCCGTGCTGCTCAAAATGGCAGCGCAACGGCTGCACCGGCTGGTGAGCAAGCGTCTGACTCCACGGACGCAGCAGACGCCAAAGCTCCAGCGATCCTGACGCTCGAGACGCCATCATTCGCTTGCGAAAATTTCATGCACTTTGTGCGCTCGTGTCGAGAGCGCAGACACTTTGGCGAAGCCGTGAGCATCATTCAAGGCGACATTGGCACCATCTCAAGCATCCATGGACGGCCGATCGACGCGATTGCGTTTGCTACGGGTGGATCGCTGCACAATCCCTACGTTGGAGCAGCAGAAGTGGTGTTTCGACGCGCAGGCCCCGAACTGGACCGCCATATTAGTGAGAGGTGTCCCGTGTACATCAACGCAGGCTATGTGCATGTGACCCCAGGCTTTGGCGCAGGCGTGGACAAACTGATCCATTGCTGTGGACCGGTTTATCGCGGCCATCGATGCTTCTCCCTCTTGGCGCGGACGTACGAGAGCGTGATGCTGGCAGCCGAGCGTGAGAAGCTGGATTGCATCGCGATGACGTCGATCTCGACGGGCAACATGGGCTTCCCTGCTCAAGAAGCCGCGAAGACGGGGCTCCGCGCGTTGCAGAATTTCATTCGCGCGTGCTCGTGGGACGGAACCCTCGCGATCGTGTGCTTTGACGCGAACGTGTACAACGCGTTTGTGGGCCAGAAGCAGCGGATCCTGGATGCGTTCAATGTCGTGGAGAGCTGAGTGGATCTGGTTGCCGCGGTGTGTAGATCCCTTTACTTAATGTTGCGTTTGCGATTATTATATGGTGCGTGTGTTTCGTTTTGCTTTTGCAATAATACATGGGGAATGGAAGAGAGACAAAGCAGAAGGAATGCAAGCCAAAAGGCAAGTTTTCAATGAAATTCACGATGAACCGAGAGTGCGACTCGCTGTATATCAGGTTTTGACTCTGACGCTCGACACTGTTGGACGTCAGAAAATGGGAACCACGTCACAAGGTACTGCTCTGCCGAATGCATTCATTTGCACTGCTTACCTTTGCGATCAGACAACAGCACGCAATATGGTGGCTAATGTATCCGAATTTCGCCAGCGCTTATCCCTTGCAGAGTGCAGATCCGTGTACAAGCAGCGAGGGAACGGTAAGTTATTGGACTTGGTTTGGTAGTGAGGTATATTATGTTACTCGAGGCGAACTACAATATCCATTCCCCGAGCTACACTGTCGAAGCAGTTTCGTCACGGAGTAAAAAGGGGTAGTGAAAAGCGGAGGCAATGCGCTCTCAACGCTTTCCCTATAAACGCAAGAAAACATATAGGAGTAGAAAGTGGTGACGATCAACCGGTCGCTCGCTGACGATGGCCCGTCCACATCAGAATCTCTGACAGATGCGAACCAGTTTGTCACGTCCTCTTCCGGAGAGGTAGAGATAAAGTTTCTTCGATGCGTGGTGACCACAGCGTCGGAATAGTCGCTGTGAGGCAGCAATTGCGCTCCTTGAGCAAACGCCACTTAGAAGCGGCTATTGCGTCTCTTTCGACATACGTCTAATGACGACTGCGCTTGAGAGGTCTTCGAGTAGTGACTGCGCGTCTTGGTGACGGCGTGCACCGGGTGCAAACGACGTGTGAGCTCTTCGTTCGCGGGCATGTCTGTGTCTTCGTTTCTTTCGCCAGGTCGCTGCACGGCACGATGGCCGCGGCGACTGGGGTGCGAACAGAGTGTGAGCGCTTCGTTCGCGGGCCTGTCCTGGCTGGCGTCTTGCTTCGTTCTTTTACCGTCGGCGGCGATCACATGAGCACCGTCCCGCGACGATCAGACAGGACAAGAGAGGCGTGCCCTAAGGCGACATTCCTACGCCTTCTCTGTCTTGAGATCTTCACGAGGGGGCGCCAGCCCGAAGGGGCCGCTCTTGAGATTTTGCCTGGGTGTTGGATGAACTGAAGGGTCGCTTGTGGGGTAGGCCGCTAATTGGCAAGTAAGTTATTGGACCTGCCCGCCTGTCATGCACAGTGGCACGCATTGAGTCATCCCTCTCGATGCCTGCACAGAGTTGAACTAGACCAACCAAGTGTTCATACCATTCCATCCACCCGATCGGTTTTGCATCTCTGTCACGGTCTCATCTCTGTCCAGGCTGCTTCACGCTGCTGTCAGCTCTGCTCATTTCGAGATTCGCGCCGTCCAAGTCGCGACAACGAGAAAAGCGTACAAACATGCACAGCCATCGCTTTGCGTGGCTCCGACGCAGACGCGCTTCTAAAGGATCGATTTGCGAGATACCCGAGGTCACATTCGCGGCCAAAGACATCAACGAACAAGCTACCGCTGCTAGGGATGAATGCAGCGGTGCGGATTCAAAGCCTCAGGCTATCCAGAGCCGCTTCATGTCCGGGTCAGTTGTCCATGTTCGTCACCGCGGCGTGATGAATTCGTATCGGTACGATTTTCCCATGGTGCTGCTCGATTTGGACGAACTGCAGTCGAGTGCGCTCGTCCGTGACCGTTGGTACTTTTCCGTTGACAGGCCGAACCTGCTCTCGTTCCAGCGCAAAGATCACCTCGGCGACCCTGCAGAGCCACTCAAGGTCTCTGTGCTCAAGCTGATTGACCTGGAATGCCGGACCGAGAACGAACCAAATCCAGCCCACAAAGTGGGAAAGATGTTGATGCTCACTCTCCCGAGTTGCTTCGCGTTCAAGTTCACGCCCATCACGATTTTCTATTGCATGGCGGCTGCAGACCCGTCTCATTGTGCGTTCATTGTGCTCGACGTGTGCGACTTGCCGTGGCAAGACCGGCACTACTACGTGCTCCAGACGAGCGAGCGCATTTCAGCAGATCCGACGATGCTGGACGCCCAGTTCGTGAAAGCGATGCACGTCTCTCCGTTTTTCAGGACCGATGGCGCCTACCACGTTCGCATGAACCACCCGGGTAACTACCAGCTGAAAGGCTCGCTGTGCACCATCATTGCATTGCACGACGTCAAACAGAGTCCACGTGCAACCCCATGCCACGTGGAAGCGTCTACAGACTTCAGAGACGATCATGCCAAGCTACAACCTCGATTCCTGTCGTCTAACGCACCGCAATCGTCCAAGAATACAACTTGGAGTGTGCTGGGAGACAAACTCCTCACTGCTGTTCTCGAGTTGAAGCCCGAACCGCTCTATGACCTCGAAAACGGTAGCGTCAACCATTGCCTGCTGCTGCTTTGTCAAATCGCGTCTGTGACGTGGAAAGCGTATCTCTTGGTGCACTTCCAGACTGCGAAGACGTGGTGGAAGGGCGAAGCAATGGTGCCAGTGGTGCACTTTACGTGCGATACTCTGCTCAAAGCGAGCGTGTTCCACGTCTACAACGCGCTCAAAGTGATCCTCTTGGTCCTGTGTGGCGGGTTCCTTGTTCTGAGTCTCAATTTCGTGGCATGGGTGGCCATACATCGTGTGTCGTTTGCTACAGCACTCGTGACAGCGTCTGCTTTCTGTGTAGCATTCAGCGTAACCACTGCGCCAGCTCTAGTTTCAAATTGATTTGTGGCAATTTCATTATATGTCAGCAAACGTCCTATTTGAGCAATTAACAAGATCCACAGAATCTTCCAAGTTGTGGGCATCCACGCAGTCGCGTACAAGAAAAGAGGAGAATCGTTTTCTGCTGACAAGCTTGATAGTCTCCACCTATTGCATCACACTCTCAGCGATAGTCACCAAAGCGCTTGAGGATCTTCTCTTTCTGGACTTTGAACGCCTGGAAACTCTCTTTGTCGTAGCAAACGATCCCGATTGTGCCGTTCCACGCGCGGGTCATCAGGCGCCGCTGGATCTCGCGTAGGCCAGTCGAAGCTGCGGTTGTGAGAGACGCACCCGAGCAGCGTGACTGCGGCACCATGGCGACGTTGCGAAGGTCTTCGCGCTCGATGGCGTCCACAGCGGCACCAAAACTGCGACACAATGCTTCCCAAGGCGCAGTCATGGCGGCGCTTGGATCAATGAAATGAATGAGACTTCGCGCTTGGGTATTCCCGGCAGATACAATATACGCATGCGGGCAGCTTCTGTCGAGCGCGTGCACGTTCAATACGGACTCGAACTCAACGCCTTGTCCCCATTCCCAGTCGCCGTTTACACCGCTGCGTATTCCCTTCTTGTGCAACGTGATATCGGATACCGCTTCGTGGTGTATGGCTGCTGCATCGGGGTCCATGCGGTGCGCGTCCCCCATGATAATTACCGTGTGGTGATCAAACCACTCCCGCTCATGCGTCCACGCGAAGAACTGGAGTAGAGCCTGGCACGCTCTAAATTCGCAGCGTCGAGCTGTGAGCACCCGGGCTCGCGCAGGCGATAACTGTGAACGGAGTCTCTCTGTGCTGAACGACAGCGGCGCAGGAGCTCCGAAATGGAGCTGCACGATGCGCGACCAAAAGGCTTCGTCCCAGAGCACCCCATGCGTGTTGCCACTCGAATCCAAAGACGCTTCGATAGTCGTGACCATGGCTTCAATCGCTTCGCCTTCCAGGAACTGCAACAGCGACTGCGTGATTCCATCCGTACAGAGTATAGTGACATGACGCGGACTCAGTGTTCGTTGCTTCTTCTGCCTTTGGCGACAGCCATTCATTGTGCACTGTCCTATTGTTTATCTGATGGTGTCGATTGGCATCATCAAAAGAGCCGTGCATTTAGTTGCAGGGTGGACAGTGTAGATCACATATCCGAGTCTTTGCGCATTATTGTGTTGTCGAAGAGTTCTGGATTGAGATTATCCTTCTTCGACGGATGGTCGTTTTGGCTTGCTAAGGACCTTCGCAAGTCAAAAGATTCGCTGGTAAATCAGCTGAGATGGCAATCGGACAACAAGGGAAAACACACCGAATCCAGACGAAATCTTGTTCAAATTGAACATTTGCGTTAAAACATGTATATGAAAAACGGATAATAATGAAGACGAAGAAAAGCAGGAAACTACTTGCAGTGAAATAGAGAATCATTGCTTAACCTCGAATGAGAGATGAGCCAGACGTTCACTCAAGACCCATAGTTTCTTTGCAGCACTTGCTGATTTGGCGATATCGGATGGTTCCTCCGTAGTCGGGTATCCTCGCATCTGTTTGAAGCCGTTGGGACCAAAGTAATCCCCTCCTTGTACGTTTGGCGCTGTGGCTGCGAATAGAGTCGGCAGCGCTCCCATCGACGCCGGTTGGAACAGTGGGAGCGAAGCTAGCATCCTCGTTTTGAGTCGGGCAAAGAACCCACCTTCCACGATTGACTGCGAAAAGACGTTGGTCTCCGTCAACCCAGGGTGCGATACGGCTGCGGTAATGCCGACAATGCCTGCAGCCTTGATACGCCGGTCGAGCTCTTTCGTGAACAAGATGTTGCACAACTTGCTATCACCGTAGACAGTTCCTGCATCGTACTTGGTCGCAGATTTCACAATATTGTCTTCATCAAATTTCGCGTCGTGGTGGAGGACACTACTCACATTCACGATCCGGCATGGCGCACTCTTCTTCAGCACGCCAAATAGATGGGCAACGAGTGCGAATTGGCCCAGATGGTTGATCGCGAACTGACTTTCGTAGCCATCCACCGAGACATCGTACTTAGCAGCCAGAATGCCCGCATTGTTGATTAAGATGTCGAGGCGATCATGCTTGTTGATGAATTCGTCGGCAAACTCCTTGACGCTCTTGAGGCTGCCGACGTCAAGCTTCGCAAATTCAACCTCGCCTGCCGCCGGGGTCATCACGAGGGACTCACGGATCCGCGCCTCGGCTTGTTTCCCGCGCTCTGCGCTTCGGCATGCCAGCACGACGTGCGCACCTTTGCGGGCCAGTTCGAGTGCCATTTCGTACCCAATACCCGAGTTCGCACCAGTCACGATCGCAGTCTTGCCGGCGAGCGACGGGATCTTGCTGGCGTCCCATTTTTCGGGCACTTGGGTCGTGTTCGTCGAGACTGACGCACCCATGAGGCTTTGTTGAATGTCGACTTGAGGGCTTTGGATGATGATGTCAGGCTTTTGGCAAAGCGGAGAATGCGCCGGAGATAGAGGGAAGAGGGCAACCTCATGTGACCCAGCGTGACATCATCATCTTTCGAGTCATCAGGTACGTATCCAATTGTTATTAGTACACCCATTGCATTATTCGCATCTGATGACTCGGTTGACACATCAATTCGTAGGGGCGGGTTGTAGCCCTATCCCGTGGACTCAACCAGCCTGAGTCACGCCACGATGTCATGGGGTAGGGAAACCAATAATACGTGCGCTTTCATTGGATAGACAAAGACTCGGGGGAATGCCAAACACTTGTGCTGTTATATTTCGGTACCGGTATTAATAAGTGTTGGCACAGACTCGTTTATACTACGCAACTTTTGCTGTTCCAAAGCGAGATGAGACACACAATCTCCTCTGCTCTCATCCTCGCATTCTCATCTCCGCCTTGTTGTAATATTCCATGATGACTTATCGAGGCGGTGGGGCCAGCACAGGTCAGACAACCCTTCGCTGAAATCGGCGATTTTGAGTTTGGGCTACCGAACACCTGTCATAAAAGGTGCAAAATATCGCGAATTGCTACGTAGTAATTTGCGATCTTCGCACTTTTTATGACGCAGTGCGTGTTGCCGAACGGACTGCTGGTATGGATCGTGCTCTCGAGAACTTTGCTGGTTGTTTCTATCCACAATTCTCTAGATTTTTGTTCAGTCCAGCGCGAAGAAAAAGATGCACAATAATTGCATGCCTTCCCGTGGTGGGTCTATACTGCAGCGCTAGGACAAGTATACTAAGCATTACCAGCCCGTAGCAATCTGCACTCGATAATTTCTCGGTATTGTTTGGTTGCTAGTACAATACCAGTCCTTCCCAAATCCGCTTGGCTATGAAGTTAGGTGCATCGCTTTCAGCAAAGGCATTGTAATTGCGTTCTGCAGCTGAGATATTTCGTGATGTGTACCCCGATTGTACCTCCCCCCTTTCCACTTTCACTGTGGCTACGGTGATGAGTACACCACTTTTCAGGCAAAGGTTGCGTTTTGTACACCCATATATCTTGTGATGAGTACACACAATACACTTGCACAGAACACCGTCCAGGAACGATGACAGGCGGCTGGAGAGAAAAATCGGCAACTAATTGTGTTCAGGACTGCTCACTCACTCACTTTTGAAAACGCATCGTGTTCTCCACCACCCTCTCAACGATCCGCTCACTACACCGAGCCACTCACTCCACTTCACTCCATACCATGGTTGCCAAGACTGTCCTCATTACTGGGAGCTCCCGCGGCATCGGCCTCAAGTTCGTCGAAGAGTACGTCAAGCTCGGGTGGAACGTCATCGCCGCTGCCCGTAACCCGGCCAAAGCCGATCAGGTTGGTGCACACTACTCATGCTGTTGTTCTATGTCATCGCTGTCCTCAGTATTAACGGTGAGGATCTCCTTGTGATGATGTCTCTGTGTGCATGCTGATGTGTCAGTTGGCAGCACTGTCACCGTACAAGATCGTGCAGCTCGATAGCGGCGACGAAGCCTCCGTACTTCGCGCTGCCAAGGAACTTGAGGGCGAAGCGATCGACCTGCTCATCAACAACGCTGGCATCAACCTGAGTGGCGATTTGGCTTCGACGACCAAAGCCGACTTGCTCAAGCAGTTCGAGGTCAACAGTGTTGGTCCGTTCGTGGTCACGCGTGCGTTCATTCCGCACCTAAAGGCCGCCGTAGCCAAGCACGGGTCGGCGAATGTCGCGCAGATCTCGTCGTATGTCGGCAGCATCACTCTCAACACCGGGACTGCGTATGGGTACCGTACCTCGAAGACCGCGCTCAACATGATTAACTCGTGTCTCGCCGTCGATTTGAAAAACGACAACATTGGCTCTTTTGCGCTGCACCCTGGTTACGTGGCGACCGACATGACTGGAGGTGGTGTGGACCTCGTCATGGGCGACGTTGTTGTCAAGGCCATCTCCACGGACACGAGCGTCCGCGACCTGATCAGCGTTATCGGTAACTTTGCCATTGCCGACTCGGGCAAGTTCTACAACCACACCGGCGAACAGCTTCCATGGTAAGCAAATAACACTCGGCATCTCCGACCCCACTGCAGCGTACCCGCGAAATGATGCGTCCGCATGCAATTTTGACAAAGATGACTTCGCTGCGCGAATGGCTTTCCGTAAACGATTGAATGATCAATACACTTGAGGCGTTACGCTTCGCCCATTGTCTTTATATCGATCATGGTAATCTAACTTGCCTCTGTCGAAGACAGGAACTCAGAGAGGAAACACATCTTGCGGATCCACAAAACTTGTATGAATGATGGTCGTTTCGATGACTCATTAAAGAGTGTTGGCCTTCTGAATCGCCAAAAAGGAGCGATCTTCATTCGTCGTTCACTTCTGCAGCGATCCAAATCATGATTTGATACGAGGCTGTGCCGCAGAATTGTCCTGACACTTG
Source organism: Globisporangium splendens (assembly GCA_006386115.1). Taxonomy (NCBI): domain Eukaryota; phylum Oomycota; class Peronosporomycetes; order Pythiales; family Pythiaceae; genus Globisporangium; species Globisporangium splendens. The sequence continues at coordinate 126,391 of VFIW01000104.1, forward strand.
TCGCAATTGTCCAACTGCACCGATGCTTCACAGTGATACTTCAAGTACTTGACGCTGTCAAAGACAACGGTGCAAGTGCTATTTGGTATCAGAAAGCATTGACATATCACTAGGCTAGAACCACAACTACGACGTATAAAGTTATTTGATTAGCTTGCACGTGGAAGCATGTAATAGGTGTTATAGACCATGCAAGAGGCGCTTTCCATGATGTACTGTAGCATGAGTTGTGTGCACCTGTTCGCCCCATGCCATCGTACGCATCACAGACCGCCTTTGTGATCTGCACATACAGAAACTTAAACGACCGAGATGACGCTGCGGATTGGGTGGTAGACACAGCACTGACTGATTGGAGGTGATATAAAAGCTGGCGTCAAAAATGAGTCATAAAATAACCATCATTCACACAAGCGTTTGTGAACCTGCACACATGGCAGCCAATATGGTGACACAAACAGTTCATTTACCAATTTGCATCAAACCCCACACAACGGCATCACTACGAAACAACCACCATGCTGACCCGCTCGCAAACCAAAGCACTCGTCCACTTTAACCGCTCAGTCAAGATCATCCGTGGAGACATCGGCACGCTGCAAGACGTCGACGGCACTCCCGTGGACGCACTCGGGTTCCCGACGCACTCGCACCTAACGTTCAATAACATCGGCGCCGCAGCTGCCATCTTCCGACGAGCGGGACCCGAACTCAACACGTACGTGACCAGCGCGTGGGTGCGCGGCAACCACCCGACGGGAGACGTGGTCGTCACCCCGAGTTTCAAGGCTGGCGTCTCCAAACTCATCCACTGCGTGGGACCTCGCAACACCCAGTATCAGTGCTACGAGCTGCTTGAGAAGACGTACGAAAACCTCATGAACGCCATCATCCGGGAAAATGTCAAGTGCGTCGCGATCGCGTCCATCTCGACGGGCAACATGGGTGTCCCCGCGAAGGAAGGCGCGCAAGTCGCGATGCGTGTGATCGAGAAGTTTATCCGACGCACGCACTGGGACGGTCTGTTGGCGATCGTGTGCTACGAAGACGCCGTGTTTGAGGCGTTCGCTGTCGAGAAGCTGGCGGTGCTCGGCTCGTCCGTCGCACAGCTGTAAGTTCTCAGCCTTTGCACCTTCCTACGCAAGTCAAAACGCTATCGCAGAGCAACCTTGATGGGCTCATTCGTGTACATGCACAAGTATTACCAGCATCATGACAGAATTTATTATAAAACCGATGCAATCAAGCCCTCATGGCAATCCTTGCCAGCTATAAATGAACACATCTCTTTTTGAAAATGAGTTCCATGCTCGCACACTTCGACATTGACATATAGCCTTGCTATAGAGAAACGCGTTGTTTCCAGCACTTTTTTCTTTCAAATACATTGCAAAACCACCCCTCAAAAGATAGAAAAGCTTTAATCTAAGCCTGGTAGAGATGCTTCCATGCTGCTACATCCACGGGAGCACTCGGACGTCCGTCGTTGGCAGTGGCGGCTGCGCGTTGAATGCCTGCAAAACAGCCGTGCGTTCGCTCGTGAACGCGTTAAAGATCGAGTCCTCAAAGCACACAACAGCGAGCGAGCCTTCCCAGTGGTTGCTTCGGATGAACTTCTGGATCGCGCGCATCGCGACCTGCGCGCCTTCCTTCGCGGGGATGCTCATGTTGCCCGTCGAGATGGACGCGATCGCGACGCACTCGAGGTCTTCGCGCAGCACGGCCGTCATCAAAGCCTCGTAGGTCTGTCCAAGCAGCTCATAGCACTCGGGTTGCGTGATGCGCGGTCCCACACAATGGATGAGCTTCGAGACGCCGGCATTGAACGCTGGAGTCACAACAGCTTCACCCGTCCGGCGACGGCCGCGGAACAGCGGATCGTTGACAAACGTGTTCAGCTCATTCCCCGCGCGACGAAAAATCGCGCCGGCCGCGCCGATGTAATGGTTTGTCAGGTGTGAATTCGTCGGGAACCCGAGTCCGTCCAGCGGCTTGCCGTCAATGTCCTGCACGTAGCCAATGTCGCCGCGCACGACCGTCACGGTGCGCTCGAAATGCGCGCGTTCGTCACCCGAGCGCAGAAACTCCTGGAGCTCTCGACACGCCACGCTTGCATCCGTCCAGTCCCACGACCGCACGCGTTGCGGGACGCCCAGGAACCGGAGATCCGCGGGGATGCGGCCGAGAAAATGCTGGTCCAATAGCTCGGACCAGAGCGCCGTGTCGCACAGGTACCCGTGCAGCGCCGCGTCCTTGTGGATGCTCGCGAGCATGGCGTCGATGCTGCGCACGTCCAGCAGCAGCAGCAGCGTGCGCGCGATCTCCTCCACCGCCAGCACGCGCAGTCCGAGTGAGGAGGAGGATGGCGGGGCTTCCAGAGACGGAGACACCGCTTGATGCAGCATGAGCATGATGAAGGTGATGGCTGTCTGATGCAAGGCAGCATCGAGTATGGTGGATAAGTGGGTGTAGGGAGAAGCAGTGGGTTGGGTACAGCGGTGTTGGATTGGTGGAAATGGAGTGGATTCAAGTATGTGATTGGTGTAAATTGGGAGAGAAGAGCCGTTTTTCAACCCATGCATGCTCTGCGACAGGTAGTTGCAGTAAAGTTGAGGATCTGATTTTGAACTCTTTCGACAGGGCTACAGAGTATGACAGGCAGTACTGTTTGCGTGCGAACTTAACGAACTTAGTGCAAATGCACTGAATTAAAACAACACCAGAGCAAGTGACACTTGGTCGATGTTCCTCGGGATAGAAGAAAGCGTCCATTGCGCTGCTGCAGTAGAATATGCTGATTGGTCTACGCTCTGAAGGGACAGCGCACTTTAATACGTTGACGTCTGCCTATCATGCCAGTAGAGGCAAGCGCGAGTTAGCAGCCGATCGTCCACGATCGCGTTCTTCCTTGTGTCAAACAGCCACGTGGACGCACCTTAAAGATCGCATTGTCCCGAACGTTCCGTATTATCCTCATTCAAAACGGGATGCCACCATGTCGCATGCTTGACTCGCTCCCTCAACGCCGCTGTCAAAACACACTCCATCTCGTCCATTAGGAACACAACATCCCGAAACTAACTTTACGTCCGGGACCAATCGCGTCCCCACACATAAAGCGCCACAGCATGGCTGTCAATACGGCATAACGCCACGTGCTAAAAGGGAAACAGATGCGCTCGTGGGGGCTCGTCGCGGCCGCGCTCGCGGCGCTCTGTGTGGCCACAGGACACGTACGTACTGCTGCTCATGTTCGATGTGCCTTTGTGCATGTGTGTGGTCCTGAACCATCACGAATGGATGCATTTGTGACGCGTGGGAGTGACCGACGACGCGGAAGCATCATCTATCGATGCGATGAATTGTTAAATGGTTTTGAAAAATGCCCCCACTCACTCAATTTATATGTATATGTATGTGATACACTGTTTTACTGTGGCAGGTGCAACCTGTGGAGGCCCAGGAAAGCGTCTCGAAAGTGCGCGTCGCTGCGGAGAATGCGTTTGCCGGAGGCGACATGAAAAAGGTGCGTCGCTGTCTCCATTGGCGGCGGTGGTTTGTATGGAGAGTTTGCGTGCTGCCGAGTTTCTGTGTGTGTGTACGCGTGGGTCTTACTGGTGAATGATGCATCCACGCGTAGGCGATCTCGCTGCTGTCCAAGTTGATCGAGTTGGAGCCGTCGAACGAGCGCAACTTCTACAAAGTATGTCTGTGGTGGCGGGTATTGCGAGAGTGAGTGTGGTCGCTCTTATATATTGGTGTGTGTGTGTGTCTGTTTTTAGCGATACCGTGCGTACTTGAGCGAGCGCAAGTACTCGCACGCACTCTCCGATTTGACGTCGTCGTTGACCGTGAACCCGGGCTACAAGCAGGTAACTTTTCTTGTGCTTCTGAAAGCTCTTCCTTGGTCTATGCGGAGTTAGATTCACACGCTTCTTTGCGCACTATTCACTAGGGCATCTCCCAACGCGGCAAGCTGCTCATGATGCTTGGGCAATGCTCGGACGCCGTCCACGATTTCCAGAAGATTGTCGAGCTGTACCCGACGGACGCCTCGGCGCAGCAGAGTCTGGAGAAGAGCACGCGATGCGCCGCGTACGTCGATGAAGCAGGCAAAGCACAGGTACATCCTTGACGGCCCAGGTGCAAGTTCTTTGCTTTGTATGGCAAATGCAAACGATTTGTTTGTTTCACTGGAAATAGAGTCGAGGAGACTACACGTCGGCACACGCGTACCTGACCCAAGTGCTTGAAGAGACCGCAGTGTCGAGCGTGCCGCTATTGTTAGAACGCGCACAACTCAGGTGCGTGCTTTTGGACTTCGAGCTAACACGTAGTGTCCTCTCAAGTCGTTCTTGCGATTGCATGCCATAGTATCTCAATGAGCAACCCGTACGACGCGATCGCGGACCTGGGCACGATCTTGAAGCTGGAATCCTCGAACCTTCCAGCGCTTCAGAAGCGTGGCGAAGTGCTGTACTCGCTGGGGGACAAGCAGTCGCTCGAGGCTGCGGTGTCGCATTTCCGCCAGGGGCTGCACTCGGACCCGGAACACAAGGGGCTCAAGAAACTCTACCGCCAGCTGAAGAAGTTGCTCAAGTTTATCAATAATGCCGAAGCAGAAATGGCGAGCGGCGCCTACGAAGAAGCTGTAGGCGACTGGGAGTCGGCGATTGAGGTCGATCCGATGCACGGCGCGTTGAACAAGGACCTGTTCTTCCAGCTCTGTGTGAGTCAATTGCACCTGAAGCAGTATGCGAGAGCGCAAACGGCGTGTACAAGGTCCTTGCGCATCGATGACAGCAATGCAGCCGCGCACGCGAAGTTGAGTGAAGCACTGTTAGGACTCGAGCAATTCGACGATGCTGTGCGCGAGGCCAAGCGCGCCTACGAACTCGACGATAACAGCCACGAGTACCAGGAAGCCGTCCACCGTGCCGAGGCGGCGTTAAAGCAGAGCAAGAACAAGAACTACTACAAGATCCTGGGCGTCCCGCGCGATGTGTCAGCCAAGGACATTAAGAAGGCGTACCGGAAGCAGGCGCTCGAGTGGCACCCGGACAAGCATGCGGACAAGGAGGAGTCGGCGCGTGAGGAGATCAACAAAAAGTTCCACGACATCGCCGAAGCCTACGAGATTCTCTCGAACGAGGAGCTGCGCGCCAAGTACGACCGCGGCGAGGACGTCACGGGCAACGGTCAGGGCCAGGACCCGTTCCAGCACCAGAATCCATTTGGCAACAATTTCTTCCGAACGCGCGGACCCTCGTTCCATTTCAACTTTTAAGAAAGCTGGCAGGCGCATAAGAAGGTTGGTTGCCGTCTGTGGCTGACGGACAATTGTCGTGATAATACGAAGGAATGGAAAGTACCAACGCGTTTCGACAAGGAAGCACACACGCAAAGCAAATATGTACAAATCGGTTGGTTGCATTTCCAGTTGCATTGCTGTTTGTGCGGTCATGCTGGTGGCGCTCTTGTGCTTGTCTGTTTTGACTGGTTCTATTTTAAATACTCGTCCAGAAGGAGGTTCTCGATCAGTTGATAATGCGACTCCATGATCTGTCTGAAGGACGGGATCACCAGGTCAGCCATTTGCTTCACTTGCTCGGGCACTTGGATGATCTGCTCGTCCGACACACCCGGGTTCATGAGCATGCACAACTGCAGGACACTCATCTTGCTGTTACTGGTGTCGCCATCAGGACCAGGCAGCGGTTTGATCACGACCCAGCCCCTTTCACGCAGCGGCACGAACTTCTCGCTGCCATCAGTTTCGTTATTCTGGTTCGTCTCTCCTTTCGGCATCTTGTCTGGCCACTCCATGGTTCCTTCCCAGCACATCACCATGCGCTCTTTCGTGACAAAACGCTTCAGCACCATACGCCCGGGGATCACGAGCGCGTCGCCGTCGTTGTCGCCGTCGGTTTCCACCATAAGGGGCGTCTTGACCAGCAACAAATCATCCTCGTTCGGAGAAGTCTGCGCAAATTGGATATGGGAGTCAGTAAGACTCAATTACGCACCAATCAGTTTTGCAGGAAGTCTTACCATGCCAGGCACATTCTCGATGCCGTGCACGGCTTTATCTTTGACGGTCCGCCACGCGGCGGCGCACACCGACTGGAAATCAAATGGCGCGACCCGCACGTCCCGGAATTGCAGCTTCGCGTTCTTCTCCTGATCCAAGACAACGCGCGCGTCGAAAAACTCGAGTTTCGATTCCGGTAGCTCGGCATCGGCAAACACTTGGTCCAACTGGGAATAGAGCGCGTCCAGTTTGCCCGTCAGTGCTTCGTAGTAGACCACGAGATCCGTGCTATTGAGTGGAGTCTGCGTAGTCGAGCTGCTGCGGTCGTCCTGGAGCAACGCCGATCGCTAAAGCAGATTTACCAGAGTCAACGGGTGTTTAGATTATGAACGCGAACAACAACCTACAAGCGTAAAGTGAGGATCTCATTAATGAAAGGGTACGTACTGTTTTTTTCTGGGTCTGGAGCAACGTGTCGCCGAACGTCTTTGCGAATTGAAGCTGCGCTTGGACCGTTTGCCGTAGCGCGCGATTCTCCGCCAGCGTGGATGCTGGCACAATTTTTAGCACCTTCGCTCTCTTTAGCGTCATCTGGGTCTCATTATTCTCCGCTGCCGCTTGAGCTGGCGCAAGCGCCGCATTCGCCTGTTGCTGATGCAGCGCTTCCAGATCGCGCTGCAGGCTCTCAGCCTCACCTCGAAGCACTTCGAGCTCCTCCTTCGGACGCACGCGGCGCTTGCGCTTGAGTCCGCGCGCAGGTTCGAGCGCGATCGCGACCGCGCGGTTCTGCTGCACCGAGGCTGCCAGCGCGTCGCTCGCGCCTTTAGAGACCACGACAGCAGGAGTAGGAGCTGGAGCTGGGACAACGGGAACGCAATCGGCAGCAGAAGGTGCTGCTGGTTCAGCAACGGGCGGGAGCGGCAGCTCGTCCAAGGTCGCGAGCATGTCCGTCGTCCCACTGTAGGCGCCGGGCTTGAGCTCGAGCGCGTCCATCTCAAGCAGGAACGCCGCCAGCGCCGCGTGCGCGGGGCTCGCGGGACCCTCGAGCAGCGCGGCGTCCGGCAGCAGCGCGAACGCGTCGAACGGGTCGATCTGCGCCACCGACATACCTGCAGTCGTTCTTCCTGTAGCACTGTGGCAACAATAGTCAAATGACTGAGGAGCTCCACAGAACAACGGGGTTACGAAGGTTACGCTCGGCGCGCACTGAACTGTGGCGTCACAGGGTAATCAACCGACCTCGGATTACGTTCCCTTGGTGGGTATTACTCGGCCGATCTCAGCCAATCAGAGCGCTCGATTCTCCGAGTTAGCAGATATCGATACCGGTATTTTACTGAAGTATCAGGAACCAAATAGGTAGCCAGTGACATTGCAGGGTACAGCATCTTGGAAGAATACCTGAGATCTAACTTCATAAAGAGGTTTCGCATTATTAGAGGGAGCACTTTTGTGATTCAGAGAAGGTATCTTAAAAGTCATACGACAAATTTAAACGATGCATAAGGCTCAGTCCATTCCTCCACGACGCTCTACCCTGAACGACGACTGGGCTAGCAGCATGAGGATTCGTGCAGCGGATTGTGACGTCGACGATTATTATCTTCACAGACCCAAAAGAGATCGTGAATGCAAACTGCAGTCGTATCCTGTGCTGCAAGGTTTGTGGAAAACAGCAATTCAATTCGTAGGATTTGTGAGCAACCCAAGTTGCCCATAATCATCTTGTTTACTCCAAAGTCACCTGTGGCGTGCATTTGTTTTGTTTTACAGTTGCAGTTCCAGTATCTTGTGAGCTGTTCTTCCCCGCTCTAGCATGCTGTATCACAAAGTCCACCTTAGAGTTGGCAAATCGATTGCTTTCTGGCACTATGTTTTCCTTGATTATGTTGGCTTGACGATTGCCCACGGAAAATGCTGCCTTCCTCCGAAATAATGTCGCAGTGGAGCTGTGAAACCATTTTTTCAGCATTCTAAAGTATGAGTCGCCTTGCAGCGACTTGTTTGTCCAATAGAGAGTTCTCGACAGACTGGTGGTACCCGTCGATGATCTGCTGGTACCTTGGTATCACCGTAGTAGTCAGTTTGATCACTTGTTCCGGCAATGCAAGCACGGTGCCACCACTTGGACTCAAGTGCGTGCACATTTGAGTGAAGCACATCTTAGTCGACCCAGCACTCGACATCGGCTTGATCACGAGCCAGCTTTTGTCACACATTTGCAGATCGTCGGCGGCGTGGACTATGCTTCGTGGCCACGTCACCGTTCCCTCCCAACACAACACCATGCGATCTTTTGAAGCAAACCGCTTCGTGACAACGCGAACTGGGATCTTAACTTCACGGCGCTCCCTGTCGTCCGACGACTCCATAATGATTGTTCTCTTCATCAGTATCAAATTGTCGTCTTTCGGCAATACCTGTGCACGTCAACAACACCTCAATTAGGGTTTCATTGCCCTCTGAGTGGCACTTGGATACTTGAGTATCAAAAGACCTGACTTACCACGCCATCGGCTCCTTCGGATCCCATGACCGCATCGTCGCCGATCAGCTGCCAGATCGCGTCACAGACCGACTGGAACTCAAATGGCACCATCTTGTGTTGCCGAAACTGCAGCGTCGTCGCGTTCGTGTCGCAGTTGCGCACTACTACCGCTTGTTTCGCCTCTCGTCTTCTTTCATCAGTCGTGGCTCGGCAAGTCGCAAATACATAACCGAGTTGGGTGTACAGCGAGTCTAACTTGCCTGTGAGCGCTTCGTAATAGCACTTCAAGTCGGCGTCAGTGAGAAGGGCTGGCACAGGATCCGAGCCGCTGATCAAGTCGCAATTTGGCGGCTTCATATCGTACAGACAAATTTGTATTCTGATCAGTATGTGCGCCAGAGAAAGAGAACAGAAAATTAAGCAAGTACGCACCGCTTTTTCCAAGCCCTGGTCCAGTTTTTCACCAAATGCTTTGGTGAATTTTAGCTGCTTGTTCACGAGCCGATGCAGATCGCAGTTCTCCTGCAGAACTGATTTCTTTGACAGCGAGGCAAGTCGACTCGTTCTGACTTTTTTGAGGCCATCACCATCGCTGCGCTTGGGCTTCTTCAGATCGCGTGCAAATGTACGGGTCGTCTGCAAGTACCTCAGATCTTGCTGCAAGCCTTCGAATTCCTCTCGCAACGTGTCAAGTTCGTCTTTCAATCGCCTCCGTTTGAGTGTTGCATTCGGTGGCACCGTTGCGATCGTGGCCGCGGTGCTCGACATCAGAGACGCCACCGATGCTGCGTCATTTTCCTCAACAGCACACTGGACTGTGTAATCACTTTCACTTGAGCTCGTCGCACTAGAGCTGCTGCCCAGCCGGAACACGTCGCTCAGGTCTTCCTCGTCTTCACTTTCGTCCTCCAGGAGCGCTGAGAGCATCGCGGACGTTGGGCTCAATGGCGGCTCCAAGGCGCACGATCTGCTGCCCAGGAACACGAGCCCGTTGACTCCTGTTGCTGCTGCGTCTTGCTGCTCCATTGCACTGCGTGTGCAAATGTCAAATGTGTCACCTTTTCGAGATGGGCGCTGCCAACGAGATGATTATGCCCAATTGACGCCATTGATCAGTCCACAGGCACTGCAATCACACCTTTATAAATAATGTCGTTGCATATTTGAAAACGGTTGTTGTGTCGCTGCGCAAGAACAGAAAGTGACCTTTGTCTTACAGAATCTGCAGGAATGAGTCTTAGCCTCCTATGAAACTTCATCACCTTCTGTAATGTATTTGAGAATGCGTGTGACTAAAGAGACTGTAATCATGGACGAAAACTGCAGTTTAGTTGGGTGGTTAGGGTATCTAATTGGAGAGGGTGAACAATTCGAAAGAGGGTAATGATGTGCATGCATTCATCTATTGTGCGTCTCTTCCCTAACCGCTTTTTCGCTGTGATGGATAACATAGGCTGAAGTCCATGGTTGGTTCTTGCTTCACTGCAGCAGATCACGCAGTAAAATATGTGATCTCTGGAGTTTGAGAGTGCACTTGACACAGCGAAGGTTGTTGAAAGGACACAAGAGCGAACATACTTTTGTGGAACCCAACAATGCAATATTAAATAGGCGAGGTCGCTCACATTCCCTGCAACTAAAATAGAAAAGACCTCTTAATTGAGTGTTTGACTTCAAGAGGGTTTTGGATTTGCATCGTTTGGACAAACTGCGTCAATATCAGCTTTGCCATTTCTCAGCACGAAAGGTCCAAACTCTTTCCTCTTTCAAACGCGTAGTTCACAATGGAAGAAGCTGTTTTATCAATCGCAGTGTTTTAAAGAGGGTTCAACTCATCCAATGACAGCCTCCGAATGTTGCTTGAATGCAGCCAACCTGCAATGCACAAACACTCATTCGAGTGTCAAAGTCTCACCACTTGTGCTTGAGCAGCTGCACCATGGCGCTCTGGACGCGGATGCTGCGTCGGCAGCGCGCTCTGGTGCGCGCATCGCCTGCGCATGGAGCCCTCTCCCACGCGACCAACGCCCTGTGCTCCGTGAGCACGACGCCAGACGCGCGCCTTGCAAAGTGGGACGACGACGACGTGGCGCATTTCCGTCGCGTCCTGAGTGATCGCCCCGATGCTGTGCTCACGGACCCGCACGACACGGCGCCGTTCACGATCGACTGGATGCAGAAGCACAAGTCCCGGGGCTCGCGCCACGTGGTGCTCAAGCCCAAGACGACCCAGGAAGTAGCGCAGATCCTCCAGCATTGTCATGCACACGCGCTTCCGGTCGTGCCGCAGGGAGGCAACACGGGTCTTGTCGGGGGCAGTGTGCCGGTCTTTGACGAGATCGTGCTCTCGCTGAGCGCGATGAATGCCGTCGAGGACTTTGATGCCGTCTCCGGGATCCTCGTGTGTGAAGCGGGCTGCGTGCTTGAGCAGCTGGACGCGTATGTCGCCAAACATGGCTACATGATGCCATTGGATCTCGGTGCCAAAGGGTCGTGCCAGATCGGTGGCAACGTGTCCACAAACGCCGGTGGACTGCGTCTGCTGCGCTACGGTTCTCTCCATGGCACAGTGCTCGGCCTCGAGGTTGTGCTCGCCGATGGCATGATCGTCGACTGTTTGAGCACTATGCGCAAGGACAACACCGGGTACGACCTCAAGCAGCTCTTCATTGGCTCGGAAGGCACGTTGGGTGTAGTCACGAAAGTGTCCATTTTGACGCCACCACGGTCATCATCCGTGAACGTCGCGTTCCTCGGGTGTGAAGACTTTGACGCGGTCCAGAAGATCCTCATTGATGCCAAGAAGCACCTGGGTGAAGTGCTCTCGGCTGTGGAGTTCATGGACCGTCAGTCGCTAAGCCTCGTGCTCGAGCAGCAAGCGTGGCACTCGGATCCGCTCGAGACAGCGTGTTCGTTCTACGTGCTTCTCGAGACCGCAGGCAGCAACTCCAAGCATGACGTGGAGAAACTGGAAGCGTTCCTGGATCATGCCATGGGCACCGGCGCCGTCGTCGACGGTACGGTCGCCCAGGACTCGATTCAGGCGCGCAAACTGTTTGCGATCCGCGAAGATATCGGCGTCGCGCTCGTCTCGCGCGGGTGCGTGTACAAGTACGACGTGTCGTTGCCCATGAGCCAGTTTTACCAGATCGCAGAGGAGACCCGGAAGCGTGTGGCGCCACTTGGCGCCGACGTCATCTGCTACGGCCATTTGGGCGACTCCAACGTGCACTTGAACGTCTCGACCTTGGCGCACGACGAAAAGGTGTTCCAGCAACTCGAGCCTTGGGTGTTTGAGTTCACATGTAGGTTGCATGTGTGTGTGTTGGATTGGGAGCTGAAACTTTTGCCAGGATGTACCAGAACCTAACTGTTTTGTGTCCTTGAAACGTGTTGTTTTATGAATGCGCAGCCAAGTACCGCGGAAGTATCAGCGCCGAGCATGGTATCGGGACGCACAAACCGCCGTATCTCCACTTATCCAAATCGGAGAATGCGATCCAGCTCATGCAACAGCTGAAGCGCATGATGGATCCCAAGGGCATTCTGAATCCGTACAAAGTGCTGCCTCCAGATGGTATTAATAATAGGCAAGCTGTGGCATTGTGAAAAACAAATAGCCACTTTCAAAAGTGAAGTTCAAATAACTCTCGGACTGAAGCGTCTCTCGATTAGAATTACGAACATGAGAATCTATACAAGCAGTCAAACTCCTCTCACAAGCACTTTTTTCCTTTCACACTCGAGAGAGCTTTTTGTCAAACAACATGTTTTCCACCATCTGGTAGCGGGAGTCGAGCATTCTCTGATACGAAGGAATCACGAGCTGCGCGAGGTCTTCTCGTCGGCTCAGAAGCCGCGCGTCCGAGACCCCAGGCTTCGTGAGCATGCACATTTGCAGGGTACTCATGCCAGGGCACCCTGGCATCGGCGTAACCATGCCCCAGCCCCTTTCATACATGGGGACACTTCGTGTCTGTTGGGAGTCGACCAGCTCACGCGGCCACTCGGCCGTGCCATCCCAGCAGACCACCATGCGGTCTTTGCTCATGAATCGCTTTGCGACAGCGCGGACAGGGACGTGGATCTCGTGGTCCGGATCGTCTTCAGACTGAATTACGAACGGCTTCTTCACGAGTAAGACGTCATTATCCTGAAGTATGAGCTGCAATAGAAAGGAAAAAAAAAAACTAGTGTCAGCTCGGAGCAAATAACGAATGGAGAATCCAGACACGTGACTTACCTCGCTTGAGTCTTGGCCGCTGTTCACTGCTTCGGACCTGGCAAATTGCCACGCCGTGTCGCAAACGTATGGAAAGTCAAACGGGGTCACTTTGGCATCGCGGAACTGCAAAGTCGCGATCTGGTCATCGTCATAAACGATCTGCGCGTCCTTGAACTCGGGAATTGGAGACGAAAGAAGGTCAATGTCGTCAAAGACGCTCTTCAATTCGGTGTAGATCGTGTCCAATTTGCCCGCCAATGCCTCGTAGAAGATAATGTAATCCGAGCTGGTGAGCTCCGTCGACGTGGTTGTCGTCAAGTCTGACGTTCCAACTGCAGACGTCTAACCAAGTCGTAGATAGCAAGTGTTAGACAGGGCATTAGTCCGACTAGGAAAATAAACAACAACGCAAGGCTATAGACACGGCACGTACCGTATCCTTCTGGCACTTGATTAGCTCTTTGCCCAACCGATCAGCGAAAGTCAACTGCGATTTAAGCTGCTGCCTCAGCTCGCGGTTCTCCCGTTCTTGCTCGGTCTCTTCCGGAAGTCGTGGGGGAGACATCCGCAACAGTTTGGCCGGCACGACCTCACTCGACGTCGGATCTCGCGACGGCGCGATCTTGGTTTGCATATCATCAAGCTGCTGCTGCAACTTGGTCGCCGTGATGCGCAGCGTCTCGATCTCTTCCTTGGGTCGGATCCGTCGCTTGAGCACTCGCGGCGTGCGACGCGCCGGTTCCAACGCCACAGCGATCGCTCGAGATGCGTCTGCAGAGGCTACTGGGGCTGCATTCGAGATGAACGACTCGAGATTAAGAGGGAGGTACGCACTGGACGCAGTGCTTTCGTCGGACGAGAGCACGAGGTCGTCGAGTTGGTCCATTTCCGCGAGAAACGCCGTGAGCGTGGCCTGCGCTGGGATGGACGAGCGGAGCGAGTTGCTCCGGCTGAGGCTGCTCTCATGCTGAGAACTGGGCTGCACGTCGAGCACGAGCGCCTCGACGAATGGGTCTCCAACTAGCATCTCGGACGAAGTGGCCATCGACATAATCGGGATTTGCTGTTTTCTGGAGAACAATGCACTGAGGAACGCGAGAGATCAGGAAGTGGGAGCAGATGGTCGAGGTCGCATTTGCGATTGGGGAGCTGGAGCAATCGATATGCATTATAAAAGTGTTTTTGAGATCGATAACTTAAGCTTATTGAATAAGAGACTCAGCAGTTATTACTTGTAAAGAGGTTGATTGTGAAAAGACCACTTTGGCGTAAACACCGTTGCCATGATTAGACTTGCATAATCACTGTAAAACAAGGGGACAACGAACTCACCTCTTTATGATTGTTAAATCATGCGGTGGATCACAGTTTAGGTCCAAAACTCCTTTATATCGCGTACAAGCTGAAAGAACGAGGTTCTGCGCAGAAGCAAACACCAGACTCCACCTGACTGTTTTGCCATCGAGAGCCACCGTTCTCTGTCGCTTCTCCTGCACTTGATCCCTTACGAAGAGCCATGTAGCTATCGGATCACTCACATGCTCGTCACCCGAACTTTGCCGGTGCTTTGAACGAGGGTGCTGAGCCTAGGCAAGACCTAGGATACCTAGTAGGTACATACCCAGAACAACAGTCGAGTTTTGATTCATGGACTGCCCCAGTGGTCTCAACCCTCTGATGGATTGCTTGCTCCTCAGTCCCTCATCTGGCTTTGTCTCCAGTTCGCTCTCATTCGATCTTTTGGACGATCTCAGCATCCTCCATCACTTCTTGGCCGACTCGGACGTCGAGGAGACCAGCAAGCACCTAAGCCACGCATTTGGCCGAAACAAGAGCTGGACGCCTTGCGCCTCGCCTCGTTTGAGTTGCAGCGCCATCTCGACTTAATGCGAGCACCGGCAGCAGTAAGTCGAGATTACGTTGCAACTCAAACAGCAAACGAATTCGCGTCAGGAAACGGAAATTCAAAAGCTGTCGCCGCGGACTCGGAAAATCGTGATAGAATCAAAAGACCCAACAAGGTACAGTTGCCCTTCTTTTCTCTGCATTCCGCAGCTTTCCAGTTTATTTCATTGCCACATGTTGTCTGAGAGATCTGACGTGGAATCCCTATGCGATTTTCTACAAACGCCGCACAATGAAGTTAGATGCGATCTCGGACTGATTTACAATTTCGCAACACCAAAGTGCTCCAGTTTGAGTTCCAAGCGGTCAGCACAGCGGCAGGCAAAGTCTGAATCCGTGGAATGGGAGTGCGGCATGAGTGAGGTACGTTGACGATCTCGATGATACTATTTTTTAAATCAGTGCTGTGGCATGCATTGTACTTTTGTTGTCTCGATTCCCACTTTTGTAGCTCTTCTGTCGTAATGATAACGTGGTGCTTATAAAAACAATAAACTTTCTGATCAGCAAGAGGTTTTGTCAGCAAGGATTGCATCGTGGTGTGCTGGGAGCTCGGCGGAGTGGCCACAAGAGCTCGTGGAGCTGAAGGGGAGCCAGAAGATGACTTTTGCATGCTACCATTGGGGAATCGATCTCCAAGCAGCGTAGGCGACGCGGGAACTGAGGACACAGTTGCGGCGGCGGCAGCTGCTGCTGTAATGGGATTTGAGAATGCGAATTTGACTCGGAGAACAGAGAGATCAGGAAGTGGAAGCAGAGACGACGATTACAAAGCACCATCTATTGACCGAGCATAATCACTGAAAAGACAAGTGGTAACGCAAAACCTCTTTAAATCCTAAACAGGATACCACTTTAGTCAAATCACCCCTTTTATCTCAAGTGTCACCTAGAATAAGGAGGCTCCAGATCCCAGCAGATTGCTCTCCCATCTCAATGACCAGAAAATCATCACCATCTCTTTCCTCCTGTACGTGTCACACATCACTCTGCTTCCTTCCTTCCCGCGTGGTCGTCAACTGAACGTTCGCCAGTGCTTTCAACAACGGCTGCGAGCCTCGAAGGACTCAACTCACATCGAGTCTTGCGTCATGTCCGAATTTGAGCCTTTGCGCCACCACGACCTGCTCGATTGCGCGTCCTCAGCCCCCTCGCCCGGGTTTCCCCGCAGCTCGCTCTCCTCGGATTATTGCGACGACTTGAGCGCGCTCGACCACTTCTTGGCAGGCACCAACGTCGACGACTGCAGACCTGTCCTGGATCAAGAGCAGTTTGTTCATGCAGCCGCACCGTCTCATTCTGGCAGTGGGGTCAATTTCCCTCCAATCGAAATCGCCAGAGCTGCGCAACGACACAGACGAGCGATCGCGCTCGCGTTGAGACCTCGGTTGCCCAAGACGAAGAAGAAAGCACCCAAGCGCCGCATCCGTCCGAAAGATCAGCTGGACACGCTGCGCGTCACGGTGCTGGATTTGCAACGCAACCTCGATGTGCTCCGTGCGTCGGCGGCAGCGAAGGAATCCGCGTCGCGAAAGGAAAAGTCGGAAACCAAATCCATGAACTTGGAAAAGCGGGACAAATTGAACAGGTCCAAAGAGGTAAATGTTCATCTTCGAAAGATGCTGCAAGTGCATCTGAGGTTCACTCATCGACTGGCCGACGAGTTGAGGAGAAGCGACAGTGCTCGACTGGTGCGTGTTTTTCCTTATCCATGAGTGTTGCTCTGGGATGCTGTGCGCTACCCGTACTGACCTTCACAGCGCCATATCTCTTTCTCTATGTAGCTTCCCGGTTTACTCGATTGCCACAGTTTGCCTAAGAAATCTGACACGGAATCCATGATCAACAACGCCGATTGGGAGTTTTTTTACGAAGCACTCAACGGGACACTAGATGCGACTTTTGCGCAAACGGAAGGTGTATTTGCCGGCCACAATTTGTTCAAAACAATGAGGGATTTCAATGACGCGCAAGTTATTCTCGATGGCGAACAACAAACGAATCTTCAAGTGCGCAGCGTCAAACTGCTACCGTTCGAGTTCCAAGCGGTTAGTGATGCGGTGTGGCGATTAGTGCGGACAGAATCCGTGGAATGGGAGCACGGGGTGAGTGAGGTACGCAAATTACGACTGGCACTTGTTTCGTTTAATGTTGCAATGCTCTGACGACACACTGTTGGTGTTGGCATCACTTTGTAGCTCTTCTTTCGCAACGATAATGTAGTGCTCATGAAAAAAACCATCACACTCAGCCTAGGTGAAGGAAGCGACGAGGATGAAGACCGTTGCTTGCAAGCCGCTGTGCGTGCGGTCAGTAAACGCTATTTCGCCAGCAAAGATCGCATTGTAGTGTGCTGGGAGGGCTCAGCAGAGTGGCCTCAAGACTCTGTGGAGCTAAATGGGTGCCAGAGTGTGCCTATGCGTGAGAAAGTCTGGATTGTGATTCAACGCGTGCCCGGGAATCCGGGGATGAGTGTGATGCAATCGTGTATGCTGGCAAAGCTAGGAGCCTCCATCGAGGACACGTTGAAGCCAGATCGCCCCAACCAACTCGAGAGAATCCTGGAGCTAGCCATCCCGTCGTACCAGCGAGTTTTCGATGTGCGTTATCAGACCGTCGAAAACATGCTCTTTGACTCAAAAGCCAAGTGAAAGCGAGTGTTTTCTTTTAGAATTCCTGTGTGCAGTTTCAATTTACGAACAGGCTTTGTATTTGTCCCTGGTGGGAACACCGTGCAGCACAATAACACACACATCTTTCCATCTCATGATCGCGAAGAGATACATAGGATACCTGTGTTACTAGATGAAAAATTCGAACAAATGAACTGTCGAAACGGAGTTTATAGTGGCAAGTAAAGTGTGATGAATGTGTTGGTTCTGAGTCAAATTGGAAAGTGATTTTATTGATGGTTATGCACAGTCAGTCTGCTCCTCTCGTGCACTGTGAGAGCCTCCTCTGGGGCTTCTCTTGCAGAGTGTAATGAGTCCTCTGAGGGTGCCCTCACCTGAGCAAATGACTTGGTCTCGATATGTAAAAGTGCAACTTACCCAAATACTTGACTTGTGTATCGGGAACTGCAAACTCGTTCCGCACTGGCAAAAGATGCACACAAAGAAGTGCAACTCCGTTCAACACTCCCACTCGCTTCTTCATGTTTGCAGCGCTCTCGTTTGTCAATTCGCGGACTGTTTTCCCAGGTCTTGAATGCCGCACGCCAAACGCAGGAACTCGAAACGCTTTGTCGGCAACGCTTTTGTCAGGATGTCGGCCAGTTGCCTTTCAGTCTCGACGTAGCGCACGTCGATGTGCTGTGCTTTCACTTTCTCCCGGACAAAATGATAACGAATGTCGATATGTTTCGCACGTCTCTGGTAGCCCATGTTCTTCGTCAATGCAATCGCACCCTGGTTGTCTTCAAATAACGTGGTCGGCTTGTCCTGCATTGCTTGGAGATCAGCGAGCAGTGCTCGAGTCCACATGATCTCCTGCGCGCAGAGACTCGCTGCCATGTATTCCGCTTCAGAAGAACTCAGCGCTACGGATTTCTGTGCCTTGCTTTTATACACTACTGGGCCACCGTTGACAATCAGGATCACGCCGGATATCGAGCGGCGATCGTCGGCGTTCGAAGCCCAGCCCGCGTCGCTATACGCTGTCAATCTTGATTTGTCTTTGCCTCCGGAATACTTGATACCATACTCACGAGTGGTCGAGAGGTACCGCAGCACCCTGATCGCTGCTCTCCAATGCGCCTCGCCTGGATCTTCAACGTAGCGACTGAGGTGCCCGACCGCAAAAGATATGTCTGGCCTGGTGCAAATCGACACGTAAAGCAGACATCCGATCAGCGATCGGTACGGTTTGTTTCTCATCATGCCTCTCTCTTTCTCGTTGTTCGGGCAGTCTTGCATCGACGTCTTGGCACTGGCGATGCATGGGTTCTCAACAGCTTTGGCGCTCTCCTGATTGAATCGTTCAGTGATGTCTCGAATGTACTGAGTTTGCTTGACTGTGGTCGTGCGACTTGCTTGGTTCTGGCTGATTTACATCCCGAGCACGTACTTGGCAGCACCGAGCTCCTTCAGTTGGAAGTGTTCCTCAATTGCAATTTGATTTTCTCCACTGTCGCTGGGTCCCTTGCCGCGATGAGCATGTCATCGACATACAAACACAAGTACACCACATTTGCGTCACGCTTCAGCACGTAGATACACGGGTCGACGTCAGATGCTGTAAAGCCCATCGCGTCAAGCACACGGTGGATTGTCTGATTCCACTCGTAGGAGGCTTGTGTAAGAGGCTATCCGAGACAGCCTCTAACACGGCACGCACGCTTGCGCTTGAAGAGGAAGACTTGAGGGGAACTTGGCAAAAATGCAACTGAATTGAAATGAGCTTATGGTTCCTGACACTACATGTAAAGCACCACTAGGGCTCCTAGAGGTTTTATAACTAAAACCTAAACATGCACAATAAAACCTATGAATCTGATATATAAAACCTTGGGTACACTGAGGTTGAACCTACGGGATCTCCTGGAAACTTGAACTTGAAGTCCCGTGGAAAATTCCCTGCGGAGTGATTGGCTCGCACCACTCACTTTAGGTGGCAGAGACACGTCGGTCTCATCACCAGTGCAGTTTCCCAAGTAGGAACCATCACTCACGTGTCTAGAGTACTGTTATGCGTAATCACGCCGAATCTCAATGATTGCGAGCGACCAACACTCAACTCAGACACAGATTGCTCTGACGTCAGACGATGACGTCACTTGTGCATGTGGGGATCACTTTTATGTGTTTCACCCAATATCTTCGCACCCACAATGCACTTCCACAAGGTGGTGTGTGACACACACAAAGAGCCACCTTGCATGTAATGGCAGCCTTAGCCCATTACATCATCCCTCCCTTAAAGTTCCATCACGGACTTTACTTCTTTCGGAAGAGGCACCCGCTCTCACTTTCCAATTGACCATGAAGCGACCAAGCGACCAAGTGAAGCGCGAAGAACGGCCCGAGCCAAAGCGGCAGCGGACGACTCCCGGCTTGTACGACATCTCCGCTATTCGCAAGAAGCGTGGAGGACGTCGGTTCTACAAGGAGTTGTTCTTCCTCTGGCGCAAGATGTCCGGCAGCGACGATCCTGGCCAGTCCAGCACAGCGAAGCTTGAGTCGTGGAAGACGTTTGTCCGACTCGAGAACGAGAATCTTGTCGAGCGTTTGCTAGGGAACCTAGGAGGCACGCTCGAGAACGACCATAAAGAGATTGGCTCTCGTCGTTCTAGTGCTCGTGAGAGCACTACAAGCTCTGTTCGTAACTGTGAACCACGTCGGGAACATCAGACTGAAGAGTCTCTCGAGGTTCCCACGTGTCCGAGTCCGGCGGATAGCCAAGCCACCGTACTCTGTAGAAGCGTTGACGGTTCAACGACTTCTCTCCTCGATGTAATGGGCTATACCTAGCCATTACATGAAGGTGGATCTGTTCCCAGATCTAGTGTGCCACACACCACCTTCAGTGTGCATTGTGGAGAGACAATTAACAAAGGGATTACAGTACGACAGTCCCCACATGCACATGTGACGTCATCCCATGACGTCACGAGCGCTCCCTGTGCTGATCAGTGCAGAATGTTGTTCACATGTACTAATCAGTACAGAGTGATGACATCCATGTACTAATCAAGTACTGAGTGATGGTTCCTACTTGGGAAACTGCACTGGTGATGAGATCAACGTGTCTCTGCCACCTAAAGTGAGTGGCTGTAGCCAATCACTTTGCAGGGAATTTTCCACGGGACTTCAAGTTCAAGCTTCTCGAAGATCTCGTGGGTTCAACCTCAGTGTACCCAAGGTTTTATATATCATATTCATAGGTTTTATTGTGTATGTTTAGGTTTTAGTTGTAAAACCTCTAGGAGCCCTTGGGGTTCATTTACAAGTAGCGACAGGAACCATAAGCATTTTTAATTCTGTTGCAATTTTACCCTCAAGTACTCAAGTCGTCTTCTCTCCCTCCAAGTCGGGAGATCGCTTCCTCAAGTCGCACAAGCGTGTGTGCCGCGTTTCGGGGATTGGTGTGAACAGCACCCCATTACACCTGGTAGCACTTCGAGCGGTCCTTCCAACGACCAAGCCAAGAAAGGTTTGACGAAGCGGCTTTGAGCACTTCGCGCATTCCTGTCCAAGACCTACTTCCGTCTATGTCTGAGAACATGGAAGGAGTAGATGCGCCACTCGGTCCAGCAGTACCGGAAACTGTCGAGTTGACGAATGAGTATTTTCCTCATTTGTCTTCTTATGAGTGGTCGGCGCTGGAGCGGATGCGAAACGTCATCGGGGAGGCTGCTGTAATCAGCCTGCTACGATCGGCGTCTCCTGAAGGCCAGAAGAACGCCGCGGTCAGTTTCATGCACCACGAGATTATTGAATCTCGAAAGCAGGTCGCAACCCCTGTTTCGTCCTTCAGGACGGTGCCGCTGAAGCTGGATGTCTCTCCGTATCGTGGCGGAGAGAACGAACCTCTTTCGAGATGGTTCGTCGAGTTGGATGCAGCTATCACTGCAAGACAACTGCGAGACCCAATGCAGCGAGTGTTGTTCGCGATGTCCAACCTTGCGGGTCGTGCAAAGAGCTGGGCTTATGGGAAGCGTTTGTCGGATCCAAACTGCTTCTACAGCTACGAAGACTTCAAGGCGGAGCTCAAGGCAGCGTTTGAACCACCGCAGAGTGAGTTCCGTGCGCGTGCCGAGTTCCTCAAGCTTCGCCAAGGCCGTTTCGATCTGCACTCGTATGCACAACGAGCGCGCTTCCTGGTCTCAAGCATCGTGGACGAGCCGATTGACGTTCCAGCGCAAGTCGTGACGTTCATGACTGGTCTGAACGACGGGCCAATCCGGAACCAATTGTTCCGTGAGTATCCCAAGACGCTGGACGAAGCCATCAGCCGCGCGATGCAAGAAGAGTTCAGCATCAAGCAAGCCAAGTTCCAAGGGTTTCCGTCAAGGCCACCAAGACAAGCGAATGTCGCGCACGATGGCCCAGAGCCGATGGACATCTCGTACATTTCCACGCCTGGAAATGAGCGTCCTCGCAACGATGGAAAATGTTTCCGTTGTGGGAAGTCGGGTCACTTCGCTCGGAACTGCAAGATGTCTTTGCCTGACCGGCAAACGACACAGGGTTCGCGCTCGAACAACTACGGTCGCGGCCGTGGGTTCGATCGTTCCCAACGTTCAAAAACGGGAACGACCAGTAGGGGCGGGGCCTCCTACTGGGCTCGAAAAGAGGACTGTGTTTGTGGATACACAGGACTCTGGCCCCAATGTGCATGATGCACATGCAGTTTCCACGAGGGAGAACAGTGTCAGTCAAACGTCAAGTTTGATCGTTCTCAAAGTTCATGTAGACGGTATTGCAACACCTCTGCGTGCTTTGGTTGACACTGGTGCATCGAACAATTTTGTTCGAAATGAAGTGATCGTCAGGCATGGTGTCTTCGTGCCTGATGCGAACGAAGAGAAGACGATGGTTATACGGTTGGCCAACGGGTCGACTGTGAAGATGCCGAAGCGCGTGGTGCGCTTGGCAATCAAGTGTGAAGATTTCCGAGGTGAAGACGAGTTTATTTTACTCGACCTCGATGACAAGTTTGACATCATCCTGGGAATGCCGTGGTTGAAGCGTTACCAACCTAGCATTGACTGGATGAATATGAAGATCTCCGTTGACAAGTCACGCGATATTGACTTGTGCTGCACAA
>VFIW01000105.1:0-246865 GCA_006386115.1 Globisporangium splendens
CCACCTTGCATGTAATGGCAGCCTTAGCCCATTACATCATCCCTCCCTTAAAGTTCCATCACGGACTCTACTTCTTTCGGAAGAGGCACCCGCTCTCACTTTCCAATTGACCATGAAGCGATCAAGCGACCAAGTGAAGCGCGAAGAACGGCCCGAGCCAAAGCGGCAGCGGACGACTCCCGGCTTGTACGACATCTCCGCTATTCGCAAGAAGCGTGGAGGACGTCGGTTCTACAAGGAGTTGTTCTTCCTTTGGCGCAAGATGTCCGGCAGCGACGATCCAGGCCAGTCCAGCACAGCGAAGCTCGAGTCGTGGAAGACGTTTGTCCGACTCGAGAACGAGAATCTTGTCGAGCGTTTGCTAGGAACCTAGGAGGCACGCTCGAGAACGACCATAAAGAGCTTGGCTCTCGTCTTTCTAGTGCTCGCGAGAGCACTACAATCTCTGTTCGTAACTGTGAACCACGTCGGGGAAATCAACTGAAGATTCTCTCGAGGTTCCCATGTGTCCAGGTCCGCGGATATCCAAGCCACCGTACTCTGTAGACGTTGACTGTTCACGACTGTCTCTCCTCGACGACGAGTCGATCGATCCTCGTGATCTGACTTCGCACTCAACGATCCAACGACGCCTCTCCCTGATGATCGATCAGAGAGGTGTGGCTGACGCGAAAACGATTGATCGACTCTGGAAGTGGGGAAGAGTGCTCACGGCTCAATCGAGGCTCTTGAGTTGCAACGGCGGTACTCGAAGACCGGGGTGCTAAAGCCTCGAAGACCCTTGTTTGAGGACAGGAGTCGAAGATCGACTCTCTTCTATGGTCTTGCCCAGCGTTCGGCAATGGAGCACATTTCGACAGTTTTCGAGAAGATTCAAGCCGATCTTGAACGACTCCGAGATGGCCGAAAGCTCGTGGTGCGTATCACGACGTCTACTGCGCTCTGTGGAAGAGGCAGGGACTTCTCTTGAGATACTTTCGGAGGAGTATCATGGTCTCCTTTCGCGCTTGGGAGACAATAAATGACGATCCTTTGTGTGCTTCAGCGCCTTTAGGCCGAGAAGAGCGTCATGCATGAGTTTACAGACTCTTCGCGAGCTGCGTGAGCGATTCAGTATCGCTTGATCGTCTGCAAAGGCTCTGTAGGGTTCGCTGACCCCTGGAAGGTAAGGCTTTTAGTCTACTACTTAGAACGTAGGGTGTAGTCGCATGCCGTTTAGGAATGTCGATGTTAGGCATCCCATTGCATTTAACTACCCTGAACGGTCCAATATATCTTGGCAGAAGTTTCGAACTCCCCAAGTTAGACACTGCGTGTTCAGGTAGATTAGCCGTGCTAAGTAATACAAGATCATTGATCTTATACACTTGCTTGTTCTTCCTTCCGCTCCTATCTGCTTGTTCCTTTTGCAGATCCTGAGCCTTCGCGATTGCGTCTCGAACAAACCTCACAACGGCTTGTCTCCTCACAACAAAGTCATCGACTTGCTGTTCCTCACGACTTGTCATGTCGTCTAGAGGTTTCATCGAGTCAAAATTCGCTTTTAACTCTGTGACAGCATTCAGATCCGACTGTGGCTCCTTTGCCATAGTCTCTCCCCCACTTAAGGTAGAAACCTCTCCCACTAGTGACGCTGGCACTCTCGGGTGGAGTCCGTAGTTCACATAGAACGGGGTATGACCTGTCGAGACATGCGTGGAGTTGTTCAACGCAAACTCTGCGAGAGGGAGAAACTCACTCCACTCTCCGAAAGACGTCGCATAACTGCGCAACACGTCTTCAAGGACACGATTCACTCGTTCAGTTTGGCCGTCTGTCTCTGGGTGTGCTGCTGTTGACATGGATAGTTTTGTATCCAAAATGCCAAACAGAGTTCGCCAAAACCTAGACGTAAACCGAGTGTCACGGTCTGATACGATCTCCGAGGGCAGACCATGTAGACGGAACACCACGTCTACAAAGACTTTCGCAGTCATCTCTGCCGAGATCTTATCCGAGACCGGCGCAAGATGCACCATCTTGCTGAATCGGTCCACAAACACAAGGATGCCATTGCGTCCGTGTTTGTCTCTTGGAAGTCCGAATATGAAATCCATACTCACAGACTTCCAACTGTCCTGAGGGACAGCCAATGAACGAAGTGGGGCCCGAGTAGAGCCGGATGGCTTAACTCTTTGGCACACTTCGCAAGTACGCACATACTTGCGAACCCACTTGTACATGTGAGGCCAGTAGTAATCTCGAGACAAGTTGAGAAACGTTTTCTCACGTCCGAGATGACCACTCGAAGGACTGCCATGATACTCGTACAAGAGTCGATGACGCAGACCTTCGTCGTTGGGGACAACGATCCTCGCTGGATCGCCTTCGTCAACCGTATAGTACAGCAGCTCATTGTGCATGCTGTAACGGTGAACACGCGATCTTGCTCTTGGTGGGAGGTTTTGGAGTGCCTTCTCTGAGGGATTCTTGAAATACTTGATCAGTTCTTGGCATGCTTCGTCTTGCTTGTATCCCTCAGTGATCTCTTCTTGGACTGTGCTTGTCACTCCCGTAGCAATCGCGTTGACATCTTCACAGAGTCGGCACGCTCCGTTCGTGTCGTCACTCTTGTTCTTCGGATCATAATCCGGACGTCTTGACAGCGCATCGGCAAGAATGTTTGACTTGCCGGGCTTGTAATGTACAACAAAGTTGTACTCAGCGAAGAAGGAAAACCATCTTGCCATTCTTTGCGATAGGTGAGGCGTCTTTACAGCTGTCCGCAGTGATGCGTGATCAGTGTAAATAGCGAACTGCTTTTCACCAAGCAAATAGACTCGGAACTTTGCCAATGCATACTTCATGGCCAATAGTTCCTTGTCATGGACCGGATAGTTCCTCTCTGCGGGCCTGAGTTGTCGTGACTGATACGACACAACTCTTTCTTTGCCCTCATCATCGTGTTGCATCAGTGCACACCCGATGGCATAGTCGCTCGCATCGCAGACTACATGGAACGGCTTCTCATGGTCTGCGAGAGCTAGGACAGGAGCTTCTCTCAAGCTCTTCTTTACTTTGGCAAACGCTGCCTGATGTTCCTCTGACCATTCCCACTCATTATCTTTCTTCAAAAGACTCGTGAGGGGTTGCACTAACACTGCATAGTTGCGCGTGTATTTGTGCAAATAGTTGGCCAAACCCAGCCACTGACGTAGCTGTTTGACGTTCTGAGGAATAGGCCAATCGTCAATAGACTTGACCTTCTCAGGATCGACCCGAACGCCATTCTTGCCAACAAAGCAACCGAGTACAGGGATCTCAGGGGCGAAGAAGATGCATTTCTTCAAGTTAGCGTACAGTTTGTTCTCACGCATAACTTGAAAGACTTGACGAAGATGTTCAAGATGAACATCGACATCTTTCTTCCCTTCCGAGGCCTTACTATGAACGAATATGTCGTCAAAGTAGCTCGGTGCAAACTCTCTCAATGGACGAAGTACATTCGTGACCATTCTGTTGAAAGTTGCTGGTGCGTTCTTCAGACCTTGTGGCATCACCATCCATTCCCACAGCATACCACTAGGGGTGCTTACTGCTGTAAATGGTACATCGCTCTCGCGCATTCGAATCTGATAGAACCCGTCTTTCAGATCGATCGCGCTAAAGACAGTGCTGCCAACCATTCCATCAAGGATCATATCCTTTCGTGGAACTGGGGTCTGAGCAGGTATGGTCGCATCATTCAATTTGTTGAATGCGTGAACAATGCGCCAACCGCCTGTGGCCTTCTTCACACAGAAGGTGGGACTACAGTGCGGAGACTTGCTCTCGCGCACATGGCCAGCCTTCTGTCGCTGCGCGAAGAACTCGTCGATCGCATCGACTTGTTCCTTCGGTAGCGGCCATTGCCTTGTGATACAGTACTTCGTTCCCGGAAGTACATCTATCTCGTGACGAATGCCTCTGTCCTGCGGCAATTCGTCCGGCACTTTGTCTGGAAATATGTCCGCATATTCCTTGACAAGTCCATACACGGGGTTTGTCTTTAGAGCGTCCCACGACTGCTCATCAAACCTCTCCTTCCGTGTTCTCTCATCTAACACTTCCGCAGTGTTGATGACATCGTCGGCAACTTCATCGACGATCGCACAAATTTGCGAAATTTCGCCTTTCGCCAGGCTACGCTTGAGCGTCTTCTTGCTCATCAACGGCAAGGAAATCAATTCTTGAGCCAGACTTGGAGGATTTTCAACTTGTACGTGACGCACTATCTGGCTGTCACCTTCTTCATTGTAGACTGCGACGTTCACATATTCGCTTGAAGTGGCTTGTTCTTGTCGCTTCACTTCATCTTCTGCCTTTCTTGTGTCTTGATCAGGGACGCTTGCAGATCTTCGTTCTTCTTCGTCGGTCTTCTTGTCTTCTTTCCTTCTGCCAGAGCGGAACTCTTCATCGCTCTTGGCTACAGGAGTAGTCTTTTTCTGGCGCCTGACTACTCCACCTCCAGTGGTCTTCACGGGCTTGTCATTTGAGTGTGAGGGGCCATCGCACGCCTGACTCTCATTAGACACATCTTCAACAGATGTATATGCCCAAATCACCTCTCTTGCTGCCTGGCAGCTGAGGTCTCCGTCGACTTGCTTGTCGACGCTGATCTTCTTCTTCTTCCAGTCAATGCTCGGTTGGTACCTTCTCAACCAGGGCATTCCCAGAATCAGATCAAACTTGTCATCGAGGTCGAGTAGAATAAACTCATCTTCGCCTCGGAAATCATCACATCCGATTGCCATACGCAACACGCGCTTAGGCATCGTCACTTTCGATCCATTCGCCAAGCGAACGATCATTTCCTTGTTCGAGATAGGCAGGTCCAGACCTTGCCTTCTCACCACTTGTGTGCGGACAAAATTGTTCGACGCACCAGTGTCTACAAGAGCCCGTAGAGGTTCTGAATAACCATCTACCTTAACCTTGTGGACTATCAAGGCTGGCTCTTGCTCGACACGCTCACATCTGTTCGCGGAAACTTCATGTGCATTGCGCACACCGGGGCAAGAGTTCTGTGCTTCCACGACATTCACAGAACTCTTTGTTCGCCCAGTAGGGAGCCCCGCTCCTACTGGTCGTTCCCGTTTTTTGGCTGTTGGGAACGCTCGAATCGCCGGCCTCTGCCTGGTCGATTCGATCGCGAACCGTGTGTCGCTTGCTGGCTTGGCAAGGACACCTTGCAATTTCTTGCGATGTGACCGGGCTTGCCACAACGGAAACACTTCCCGTCATTGCGTGGGTATCTGCTTGTAGTCGCATCGGCATACGAGATGTCCATCGGTTCTGGACCGTCGTGTGTGACTGCGTGTTGTCGAACAGGGCGAGGGCCGAAACCGTTGAACTTGGCTTGCTTGATGCTGAATTCTTCTTGCATCGCTCGCTCGATGGCTTCATCCAGCGTCTTGGGGTACTCGCGGAACAGCTGGTTCCGAATCGGACCGTCATTGAGCCCTGCCATGAATGTCACAACTTGCGTTGAGGCATCAATCGGCTCATTCACGATACTTGACACGAGGTATCGTGCTCGTTGAGCGTACGAGTGTAGGTCGTATTTACCCTGACGAAGCTTTAGGAACTCAGCGCGAGCCCGAAATTCGCTCT
Source organism: Globisporangium splendens (assembly GCA_006386115.1). NCBI lineage: Eukaryota > Oomycota > Peronosporomycetes > Pythiales > Pythiaceae > Globisporangium > Globisporangium splendens. The sequence continues at coordinate 5,632 of VFIW01000105.1, forward strand.
GCGGAGGCTCAAAAGCCTTCTTCAGCTCTCGCTTGAAGTCGTCCAGGTCGTAGAAGCAATGTGGCTCCGCCAATCGCTTCCCATACGCCCAACTCTTCGCTCGGCCCGCAAGGTTTGACATCGCAAACAACACTTGCTGCATTGGGTCCCGTAGTTGTCTTGCAGTGATCGCTGCATCCAACTCAACGAACCATCTCGCTAGAGGTTCGTTCTCTCCTCCACGGTACGGAGATACATCGAGCTTCAGAGGTGCCACTCTCATCGTCGTGACAGGAGTTGCGGGCTGTCGATGAGAGTTCATGATCTCGTGATGCATGAAGCTCGTAGCCGCGTTCCTCTGCTCATCCGGTGACGCTGATCTCAGCAAACTGATCACAGCCGCATCACCGATGACCGCTCGCATACGCTCGAGGGCTGCCCACTCGTGGCTCGACAAATGAGGAAAATGCTCATTCGTCAGCTCCACGGTCTCTCCAGGCATCGAGCCCATCGGCGTCTCCATCCCTTCCATTGTTTCTCACAATCGGACAGGGGTCTTGGAATGTCCGCGCACGCTACACAAGCGGCCTATGCAGACTCTTGACTTGGTCGTTGGAAGGACTACAAAGTGCTACCAGGTGTAAGAGGCTATCCGAGACAGCCTCAAACACGGCACGCACGCTTGCGCTTGAAGAGGAAGACTTGAGAGGAACTTGGCAAATATGCAACTGAATTGAAATGAGCTTATGGTTCCTGACACTACATGTAAAACACCACTAGGGCTCCTACAGGTTTTATAACTAAAACCTAAACATGCACAATAAAACCTATGAACCTGATATATAAAACCTTGGGTACACTGAGGTTGAACCCAGGGGATCTTCGAGAAACTTGAACTTGAAGTCCCGTGGAGAATTCCCTGCAAAGTGATTGACTCGCGCCACACTTTAGGTGGCAGAGACACGTCGGTCTCATCACCAGTGCAGTTTCCCAAGTAGGAACCATCATTCACATGTCTAGAGTACTGTTGTGCGTAATCACGCCGAATCTCAATGATTGCGAGCGACCAACACTCAACTCGGACACGGATTGCTCTGACGTCAGACGATGACGTCACCTGTGCATGTGGGGGTCACTTTTATGTGTTTCACCCAATATCTTCGCACCCACAATGCACTTCCACAAGGTGGTGTGTGACACACACAAAGAGCCACCTTGCATGTAATGGCAGCCTTAGCCCATTACAGGAAGGAGTATCATGGTCGCCTTCTCGCGTTGGAGACAATAAAGGACGAGTCCTTTGATGTGCTTCAGCGCCTTTATGCCGAGAAGAAGCTCCATGACGATGAGTTACAGACTCTTCGCGAGCTGGTGGAGCGACTTCAGGATCAACTTGATCGTCTGCCAAAGGCTCTGTAGGGTTCGCTGACCCACTTGGAAGGTAAGGCTTTAGTCTACCTACGTAGAACGTAGGGTGTAGTCGCATGCGTTTAGGAATGTCTAGTGTGTAGGCATCACCATTGCATTTAACTACCCTGAACGGTCCAATATATCTTGGCAGAAGTTTCGAACTCCCCAAGTTAGACACTGCGTGTTCACGTAGATTAGCCGTACTAAGCAATACAAGATCATTGATCTTATATACTTGCTTGTTCTTCCTTCCACTCCTATCTGCTTGTTCCTTTTGCAGATCCTGAGCCTTTGCAATTGCGTCTCGAACAAACCTCACAACGGCTTGTCTCCTCACAATAAAGTCATCGACTTGCTGTTCCTCACGACTAGTGATGTCGTTGAGGGGTTTCATCGAGTCAAAATTGGCTTTTAACTCGGCAACAGCATTCAGGTCATACGACGACTGCGGCTTATTGCCTTTAGCCGTAGTCCCTCCCTCACTTAAGGTAGAGACCTCACCCATTATGGAAACAGGCACTCGAGGATGAATGCCATAGTTCACATAAAATGGAGAGTGACCCGTCGAGACATGCGTGGAGTTGTTCAACGCAAACTCGGCAAGAGGGAGAAACTCACTCCACTCTTTGAAAGACGTCGCATAACTGCGCAACACGTCTTCCAGGACACGATTCACTCGCTCTGTTTGACCATCCGTTTCAGGATGTGCCGCTGTTGACATGGACAACTTGGTGTCCAGAAGTCCAAACAGTGCACGCCAAAACTTGGACGTAAACCGAGTGTCACGGTCAGACACGATCTCAACGGGCAGGCCATGCAGACGGAATACGACGTCTACAAAGACCTTGGCCGTCATTTCGGCTGAGATCTTGTCCGAAACAGGCGCAAGATGGACCATCTTGCTGAATCGGTCCACAAACACAAGGATGCCATTGCGTCCGTGTTTGTCACGCGGAAGTCCGAATATGAAATCCATACTCACAGACTTCCAACTGTCTGATGGGACAGCCAATGAACGAAGTGGTGCCTGAGTGGAACCAGAAGGTTTCACTCGTTGGCAGATCTCGCAAGTCCTCACATACTTGCGAACCCACTTGTACATGTGAGGCCAGTAGTAATCCCGGGAAAGACTGAGAAACGTTTTCTCACGTCCGAGATGGCCACCAGAAGGACTGTCATGGTACTCATACAAGAGTCGATGACGCAGACCTTCGTCGTTGGGAACAACAACCCTTGCTGTATCCCCTTGTTCAACCGCATAGTACAACAATCCATTGTGTACTCGGAAGCGGTGAACTCGCGACCTTGTGCGCGACGGAAGACCTTGCAGTGCTTTGTCCGAAGGGTCCTTGAAATACTTCAACAAGTCCTGACATGTTTCGTCAGACTTGTACCCTTCGACAATGTCTTCTCGCACTGTAGTCGTAGCTTGCACTGCGATCGCTTGAACATCTTCACAGAGTCGACACGCTCCGTCCGTGTCTTCACTCTTGGTCTTCGGATCGTAATCCGGACGTCTTGACAGCGCATCGGCTAAGATGTTCGTCTTGCCTGGCTTGTAGTGTACAACAAAGTTGTGCTCTGCAAAGAAGGAGAACCATCTCGCCATTCTTTGCGACAAATGAGGAGTCTTCACTGCCGTACGCAGAGATGCGTGGTCAGTGTAGATAGCAAAGCGCTCCTCGCCAAGCAGATACACACGGAACTTGACCAAAGAATACTTCATCGCCAGAAGTTCTTTGTCATGAACTGGGTAGTTCCGTTCTGCGGGTCGGAGTTGTCGTGACTGATACGACACAACTCGCTCGTGACCCTCATCATCGTGTTGCATCAATGCGCAACCGATGGCATAGTCGTTCGCATCGCAGACGACGTGGAACGGCTTGTCGTGGTTTGGCAGAGCCAACACAGGAGCTTCTCGAAGACTCCTCTTGGCTTCTTCGAACGCCGATTGATGGTCTTTCGACCACTTCCACTCAACGTCTTTCTTCAAGAGCTGTGTGAGGGGTTGCACCAACGCTGCATAGTTGCGCGTGTATTTGTGCAAATAGTTGGCCAAACACAGCCACTGACGTAGCTGTTTGACGTTCTGAGGAATAGGCCAATCGTCGATAGCTTTGACCTTCTCCGGATCGACTCGAACGCCATGCTTTCCCACAAAGCAGCCGAGAACGGGGATCTCTGGTGCAAAGAATATGCACTTCTTCAGGTTAGCGTAGAGCTTGTTCTCTCGCATGACCTGAAAGACTTGACGGAGATGGTCAAGATGAACATCAACGTCAGACTTTTCACCCGTGGTTTTACTATGAACGAATATATCGTCAAAGTAACTCGGTGCAAACCCTCTCAATGGACGAAGTAGATTCGTGACCATCCTATTGAAAGTTGCAGGAGCGTTCTTCAAACCCTGTGGCATCACTAGCCATTCCCACAGCATACCACTCGGGGTACTCACTGCAGTTAGTGGTACATCGTCTTCGCGCATTCGAATCTGATAGAACCCATCTTTCAGATCGATAGCACTGAAGACAGTACTGCCAACCATTCCATCGAGGATCATATCCTTGCGTGGAACCGGAGTCTGGGCTGGAATGGTAGCGTCGTTCAGCTTGTTGAAGGCGTGAACAATGCGCCAACCACCAGTTGCCTTCTTCACACAGAAGGTTGGGCTACAATGTGGAGACTTGCTCTCTCGCACATGCCCAGCCTCAGCACGTTGCGCAAAGAACTCGTCGATCGCAACGACTTGTTCTCTTGGCAACGGCCACTGCCGTGTGATACAATACTTCGTGCCAGGAAGTATGTCAATCTCATGACGAACGCCTCTATCGAATGGCAATTCGTCCGGCACTTTGTCTGGGAATATGTCCTCATATTCCTTGACAAGTTCATACACGGGGTTCGTTTTGAGAGCGTCCCATGACTGCTCCTCGAACCTTTCCTTCCGTGTCTTCTCATCGAACACTTCAGCCTCCGTTGCTGATACTGTGTTGATGTCTTCTGCATCGTCAACATCGACGATCATGCAGACCTGCGAAATTTCGCCTTTCGCTAGGCTACGCTTCAGCGTCTTCTTGCTCATCGATGGCAAGGAAATCAACTCTTCGACTGAGCTTGGAGGATTTTCGACTTCAATGTGACGCATTACGTTGCTGTCACCATCTTCATTGTAGACCAATACGTTCACGTATTCACTCGAAGTGACTCTTGCTTGGACACTTCCTTCGTTATCTTGACTTGTACCTTGATCAGGGGCACACGTTGCGCTTGCAACACTTGACGATAATTGCTTCTTTTTCTTGGTCATCTTGTCTCGGGATGGCTCTTCGGCTCTTTTCCCATTCATTTCTTCCACGCACATCGCCTCACTCTTAGGGTCGATGGCAAAGGAGACAGTCTTTTGTTGGCGCCTGACTGCTCCACCTCCAGCAGTCTTCTTCAAGATGGGTACCGCTCGTGAACATGGGGGGCCATCGCACACCGCAATATCACGAGGGTCATCCGGGATCTCTTCCACAGATGTGTAAACCCACACCACTTCATCCGTTGTCACACAGCTCAAGTCAGCATCGTGTGACTTGTCAACGGAGATCTTCATCTTCACCCAGTCAATGCTGGGTTGATAACGCTTCAACCATGGCATTCCCAGAATCAGATCAAACTTGTCATCGAGGTCGAGTAAAATAAACTCGTCTTCACCTCGGAAATCTTCACACTTCATTGCCAAGCGCACCACGCGCTTTGGCATCTTCACAGTTGACCCGTTGGCCAACCGGACGATCATCGTCTTGTCTTCATTCGCATCAGGCACGAAGACACCATGCCTGGCGATCACTTCATTTCGAACAAAGTTGTTCGACGCACCAGTGTCAACCAAAGCTCGCAGAGGCGTTGCAATACCGTCTACATGAACTTTGAGAACGATCAAACTTGACGTTTGACTGACACTGTTCTCCCTCGTGGAAACTGCATGTGCATCATGCACATTGGGGCCAGAGTCCTGTGTATCCACAAACACAGTCCTCTTTTCCGGGCCAGTGGGAGGCCCCTCCCCTACTGGTCGTTCCCGTTTTTTGAACGTTGGGAACGATCGAACCCACGGCCGCGACCGTAGTTGTTCGAGCGCGAACCCTGTGTCGTTTGCCGATCAGGCAAAGACACTTTGCAGTTCCGAGCGAAGTGACCCGACTTCCCACAACGGAAACATTTTCCATCGTTGCGAGGACGTTCATTTCCAGGCGTGGAAATGTACGAGATGTCCATCGGCTCTGGACCATCGTGCGCAACATTCGCTTGTCTTGGTGGCCTTGACGGAAACCCTTGGAACTTGGCTTGCTTGATGCTGAACTCTTCTTGCATCGCACGGCTGATGGCTTCGTCCAGCGTCTTGGGATACTCACGGAACAATTGGTTCCGGATTGGCCCGTCGTTCAGACCCGTCATGAACGTCACAACTTGCGTCGGAACGTCAATCGGCTCGTCCACGATGCTTGAGACCAGGAAGCGCGCTCGTTGTGCATACGAATGCAGATCGAAACGGCCTTGGCGAAGCTTGAGGAACTCGGCACGCGCACGGAACTCACTCTGCGGTGGCTCAAACGCTGTCTTGAGCTCTGCCTTGAAGTCTTCGTAGCTGTAGAAGCAGTTTGGATCCGACAAACGCTTCCCATAAGCCCAGCTCTTTGCACGACCCGCAAGGTTGGACATCGCGAACAACACTTGCTGCATTGGGTCACGAAGTTGTCTTGCAGTGATAGCTGCATCCAACTCGACGAACCATCTCGAAAGAGGTTCGTTCTCTCCGCCACGATACGGAGAGACGTCCAGCTTCAGCGGCACCGTCCTGAAGGACGAAACAGGGGTTGCGACCTGCTTTCGAGATTCAATAATCTCGTGGTGCATGAAACTGACCGCGGCGTTCTTCTGGTCTTCAGGAGACGCCGATCGTAGCAGGCTGATTACAGCAGCCTCCCCGATGATGTTTCGCATGCGCTCAAGCGCCGACCACTCATAAGAAGACAAATGAGGAAAATACTCATTCGTCAACTCGACAGTTTCCGGTACTGCTGGACCGAGTGGCACATCTACTCCTTCCATGTTCTCAGACATAGACGGATGTAGGTCTTGGACAGGAATGCGCGAAGTGCTCAAAGCCGCTTCGTCAAACCTTTCTTGGCTTGGTCGCTGGAAGGACCGCTCGAAGTGCTACCAGGTGTAATGGGGCGCTGTTCACAACAGTCCCCAAAACACGGCACACACGCTTGTGCGACGAGGAAGCAATCCCGACTTGGAGGGAGAGAAGAACGACTTGAGGGCTTGAGAGAAAATTTGCAACTGAATTGAAAAGGTTATGGTTCCTGTCGCTACTTGTAAATGAAACCCCGAGGGCTCCTAGAGGTTTTATAACTAAAACCTAAACATGCACAATAAAACCTATGAATCTGATATATAAAACCTTGGGTACACTGAGGTTGAACCCAGGGGATCTTCGAGAAACTTGAACTTGAAGTCCCGTGGAAAATTCCCTGCAAAGTGATTGGCTACAGCCACTCACTTTAGGTGGCAGAGACACGTTGATCTCATCACCTGTGCAGTTTCCCAAGTAGGAACCATCACTCAGTACTTGATTAGTACATGGATGTCATCACTCTGTACTGGTTAGTACATGCGAACAACATTCTGCACTGATCAGCACAGAGAGCGCTCGTGACGTCATGGGATGACGTCACATGTGCATGTGGGTACTGTCGTACTGTAATCCCTTTGTTATTTGTCTCTCCACAATGCACACTGAAGGTGGTGTGTGGCACACTAGATCTGAGAACAGATCCACCTTCATGTAATGGCTAGGCATAGCCCATTACAGGAACTGTTTATTTGTTGGGGGTTGCCCTCTGCAGGACACCCTGAGTTATCTTTAGTTCACTATCTAGCATAGTGAACTTCCGCTTATTTCAATGTGGACATAAGTGAATGGCTCTGAATTGCCGTGTTATTCAATTGGTCTAAAAGCATATAGTTTTAGCCTATGAGAGTCGTGTCTGTGACCGGCCTCTAATCAGAGTAGCTTGCTACCTTTGTGGTTCGAGTAAGTGCGGCGAACCTAATGGCTCGGCTGCTTTGGTGTTTCTCGTAGCTAAGTACGGAAACATTAGTTGCATGCGGACTTAGTCCAATGTGAACAGATTGAGCTGAGTTGCTGCGGTGCAACTTAGCGTGTGACCCCGTTACACTTGTCGACGGTTTTCTTTCGAACCGTCGAGGATTGTACCAATGAGAGATTCATTGGCTCCGCTCCGTTATTACGCGGAGAGGGCTTCGCGTGCCGGAGTTGCGCGGCACGGTGGGGGTTCGCGTGAAGCTGTGCTTGCTCCGCGGTGAAGTCTTCTCGCAATGCTAGAGCGATTGCTTGCTCTAGTGTTTCCGTGTATTCCCGGAATAGGTGGGTCTTGACGGGACCGTCCATCAAGCCTTTCATGAACGTGTCGACTTGCGTCGCCATGTCAATCGGCTCTGACACGATACTTGATACCAAGTATCGAGCATGTTGGATATACGCGTGAAGGTCGCGCCTGTCCTGTCGGATCTCAAGGAATTCCGTGCGAGTACGGAATTCCGACTTTGGTGGCTCAAAAGCGGCTCGAATGTCGCTTTTGAATCCCGCAAGTGTGCGGAAGCAGTGGTGGTCGGCCATTCGTCGACCGAATGCCCAGCTCTTCGCTCTCCCAGTCAGCTTGGACATCGCGAAATCGACCTGTTGCTCTGGGTCATGGATTTGCCCAGAGCGAACCGCGGCGTCGATTTCAACGAACCATCGGAGGAGAGGCTCCTTGTCTCCTCCGCCACACTTCGCGACGTCAAGCTTCACAGCCTTCTGTCGTGGGGGTTGTACCTGCGCAGTAACTGCGCGGGTTGCTTCTCTTCCACGCTCCTCGGCCTCCTTCTGCAGGAACTCAATTGCCGTGAGGCGATGCTGCTCTGGCGGGCAGGTGGCAAGGATGGCGAAGATAGACTTTTCGCCAACGACCTTCCCCAGTCGTTGCAGGTCGCTCCACTCGAGGTCGCTCAAGTGGAGACAATCATCCCGTGTGATTGTTGGACTCGCTGTTGACGCGGGATCGACACCCATCATGGTTTCTTCGTCAGCATTCATTGCTGACGGCTTGCACTCTGTGGCTGGACGGACCACAAAGTGCTACCAGGTGTAACGAGACAGCCCGTTACACGGCGTACACTCGCGTTGAGGAAGCGCAGGCGAGAGGAAGGGCACAGCGGTAACGCTGCGTCCAAAGAGAAGGAAGGGAGCTTTGCGCGATAACGTGCAAAAAGAGAAGTGAATTGAAATCTTCAGGTCTGAAATGCAAATCTGATGGGTTGTTCCTACGGCGTCTCCGGTTGGTAGATAGTCGGGTGTTCAATCCGACTATCATCCAATGAGATTAAACTTTAATGGAATGTTCTTATTGGTTAAAAATGCAACTGGTTGCATAGAGTGTTCATGGGTTAGCGGGTGGGTTTGGAGAGAGTGGTGGAACCCGTGTGGGTGTGACCCACACTCTGTACCCAAGAACCCATGTGGTGGGAAGCTCCATTACAGTTGATCTACTCATGTAAGAGCATTTCTACTCGAGCATACAAGAGCACCGACGTTTAAATTGACAAGAAGAGCAACTTGAAGCCAAGTGCGCAAGCGTTTTTACAAGCATCCTTGACATGACTGTAAAGCACCGCACGCCTATCCCTGAGCTCAGCCTCTTGCAGTCACGACTACAGAAATGGACATCGCAACGTCAAAATGAGTGTGTTTGCATTTTTGTTCTCTTGTGATAAAGTGCACTTTGTAGCGACACACATACCTCGCAGCAGTGTGTTTGTAAAGCTTAATAATGCGCCACCAAGGCATTCGTCTGTCGCGTCGTCATTCAACCACGAGACTAGGAATAAATTCTAAAGTTCAATCCGGAAAGCCCCAATCTACTCGGTGTCGCTGTCTGCCTGAACGTCATTTGAGTGGCGGTCGTTGTCGCTTTCAGTGCTGCTTCCGCTAGCACTGCCTCCGCCACTGAGGGTGCTGTTCTCTATTGTCTCGAGCTGGTCTAGCTGTTGCTTCTTAGTAACCGGTCCAGCGATGAACATGGCGTCGTGGAGGCTACCAAGCACGGCCATGAACGCCGAGAGGAAGTCGACTTCGGACTCGTACTTGTAGATCTTGCCCGAGTCGCGGCTGAAGTAGAACCGGTTCCCGACTGTGTACTCCATCTCGAGGCCCACGAGCTTCTGCACGAGCGCTTCGTTCCGCAGCACATGGGGAAACATTTGTTCCACCGTCGCGCGCGTTAAGCAGACGTGGAGCACGGCGTTGGCCGACACAACGGCTGTCGTCGGCTCGTCCGATAGGACCACCTGGAGCTCCGTGAGTCGGTAGTGCAGCGACGCGTGGTTGACCGAGAAGAACTCCCAGTTTTGCAGCAGCCTCTTCGTGCCACCGTTCCCGCAAAACGCCATGTTGGTCTCCATCAAAGTGTTGATAAATACGGCCTGGCGCGCCGACGGTCGCAATGCCACGCCTCCATTCTGGTCCATGGAACTCTTGCTGTTCAGGCTGCTGTGACGATGGTTGTGTCGATAATGCGAGGGCAGTGGGATTCCGGTCTCAAAGAGCGTAAAGTACTCGACCACGACACGCGAGAACGAGCCACCGTTTGTGTGCGGTGCGTGCAGCACGAGGTCCTGGAGGAAGCCGCCGTACACCTGGAGACTCTGCACTTCCTGCTTCAGGTCCTGCACCTCGCTCTCGAGGCTCTCAACGTAGTTTTTGCGTCGCGAGCGGTACAATTTGCCGCGCTCGCTGTTGGACATGCGGCGCGAGCGCTTCTTTCTGGCAGGCGTCGTCTCTTTCTTCAGTAATGACGACGATGGCTCAGCGGATAACGTCACGGCAGCAGACGACAGCAGCGCGAACGGCGACGGACAGCGACTCGGTCTGTGCGGGTGGACGGGCGGCATGGCGGCGTATACAGTGGCCTCGGACGTCTCCATCGGGTCGCAGATCGCAGCGATCGCCATGCGCTGGTCGCGAGGCGCCATAGCCGCTGCCATCTATGCTGCTGGGTGTATTTGTGGTTGGAAGTCGTTAAGTTCGCACTTGCTTGCTCAGCGGAATTCCGGCAAACGAAGTGCGTTGCGCTCGAGGTGATTCAGGTACTGACTGACGCGAGTCGTTTGCTGTGCGTGTCGAGCGTGAGTGCGGGGGGGAAGGGTGGGCGATGACGTGAGTCGTCACCGTTGACGCAAAAGGAGCACACAACACAAAAGGATAGCGAGGGAGAGAGAGAGAGAGCGAGCGAGAGAGAGAGGTGGAGAGGTGGCTGTTTGCCAGGCTGATACACAAGCAAACACGAACCGCGAGGTGTCCCACCTCGGTAATTTACCTTTTGTAATTTATGTCTCCACAGTGAAATGGAAGAGGGCGGTTGCTGCGAAGAGAAAGCTCTGAAAGCCCCTTTCCGCTTCTGACCAGTCATTTTCACTGGTGCTTGTAAATCGCATTGCGCAAGGAGTTGTGATCGAGTCAGCAAGCAAGGTGGATTGTGAGCACTGATAAATGCGCCATCGTTGCAAAATCTGCCTCAACAAACGACCCAGTCCCTTTTTAATAAGAATCGCCCTTTTCTCCAGTATTTCTTACGGTTGTGAATGCGCCTTTTTCTTAACTTACGAACCAGCGCATTCAAAGGACTCTGCGTGAGTGATGCCATCCGCAGACCATTGTACCAGCTGTCACTCCTCAGCCACACACACACATCAGCACACATTGCAGCACGATTTGCGTCAGTGGTTCACCAATCACTCGACCCACGACAAAGAAATCATATTGGAAGTGCCATCCATCCTCACGACACGAGCGCCATGGATAGAAGAGAAAGGGAGACACGTCATTTATACGAAATGGGGACGCAAGATAAAAGGGGAGTCAGTTGAGATTGAATTTGTTCGCGCACAGAGATCGTCACGGAAAGAAATAAAAGTGGTGGCTGACGCCACGTGGACAACAGCCAAAGAAATTGCGCATCCGTGAAGAAAACACTTCACGAAAGATCTCCTTTCGCACTCCTGTTGACGACAAAATCGAAGTGCTTGATAGCAAAATGGCAGACGAGGGTCTCATCCCTATGAACTAGAGTATGTAGCGTATGGATGTCTGATATGAGCTCGTTGTTTGCGCTTGAGGAAAAGTCGACTTACAATTTGTGATGTGCTGGAATGCCAACCACTCACTAGCGATCAAAGGCCAAAAGCGCACGCCGCCTGCAGACAAAAATGCAACAGCACAACTAGAAGGGGACTTTTCGAGTAAGTGCTGCACGGCTTTGGGTTTTGCTCGGACGTGGGGTAACTTGGATTTTCTCTTCACACAATTCCTTTTCACGATCTGACACGACCAAGCGACACGGGGTTCTTGAGATTCGCCTGTCCTCTCGCTCGTGATCATAGCGCGGCTGGCAAAAGATCTTCAGCAATGCGTAATTTACAACAACAAAAAAGCACTTTACATGTTGCGCTTGCATGCTGATATTTGTGCCGAGTGCATAGTCACAAAGTGACGTGCACATTCGGACGAGAATGCCTCAATAAACGTCGAGTACAACGAGGCTTCTCTCTCTCTCTCTCTCTCTCTCTTTGCACATCACCACTGTGGTGTGTGTTATATTTCCGACATTTTTTACCGTCGTTCTCAACACGGTGCGTAGTTTCTTGTGCGGCCTGTTTTTACTTCCTGAGCCGCATCTGCTGGTTGTCATCGCGCCGACTGTGTGCGCGTGTTGGTTGTGCGGTCGCGATGGGTGAGTGACGACGACAGAACGGGTGGCTGACAACGGTACACCGGCGGCGTTGGTCACGACGCGATCGTGTGTCAGGCACAAGAACGAGGTGAGTTATGAAGAGAACGTCAGAATCAGGTCGAGCGTAATGCGCATATCCGTACTGTAAAGGACTTCGAGGCAACTTCAATTTGTCCACACACTGCGCCAAAATTGGCATGCTTGCACATTTACATAGATGCCAGGCGTTGGGAATTTATATATACAGGGAATAGATTACACACGCATTGATACAACTGACGGACAACCAATGCATGTTGCATCTCTCCTTTGCATGCGGAAAGGAGATGCGCGTGATTGTGGCCGCTCAAGATAGGACCCTCACGTGATGGATTTATTTACCACGGTCCCACATGCTCGCCTGATTCTTCTTCCTCGGCCTCGCCGATCATGTGCTGCTGCTTGATGAGCGCATGGCCCACGAGCTCAATGGCGTCGTGGATGCTGCCGAGCGCGCGGAGAAACGCGTCGACGAAGTCCACTTCGGTCTCGTAGCCGTGGATCTTGCCGTCCGGTCCAAAGTAGAACGTGTTGCCTACGGGGTACTCGACGGCGTCGAGGCTGATGAGCCGCTGCACGAGCGCCTCGTTCCACAAGATGTGCGGAAACACCTTTTGAATCGTGAACCGCGAAAAGCGCACGCGCAGCACAGCATTCGCCGAGATCACGGGATTCTCGCCGTCGGCCACGACGACGTTGATACTGTTCAGCCGAAATTGCAACTTCGCGTGGTACATCGAGTAGCGCTCCCACTGGTCCAGCAGCAGCTGGACGCCGCGTGTGCCGCCGAACGCCATGTGCGGGTCCATCATGGCGTCCAGGAACCTCGCCTGCCGCGACGACCGCACGAGCGCGTCGCGCGAGATCGCTCCTCCATCCGCGACCACCGGCACGCCGAACTCAAACAGCGAGAAGTACTCGCACACGATGCGCGCAAAGGACGACGTCGTGTCCGGGTTGCGCTGCGTGTGGACCAGCATCGCTTGCTGCGTCTGGTGGTAGATCTGGAGCTCTTCGACTTCTTTACGCAGCTTCTCGACGTACTCGGCGAGTCCGTCCGTATATTTCTTTCGCCGCGACCGGTACAATTTCCCACGCGTGCTGTTGGTCATGCGCGACGAATTCGACGATCGTCTCGCGCGGGGTGCTGGCGGCGGTGGCGGACCTACTATCACCAATGGCACTGACGGCTCTTCTTGTTCTCTATAAGCATAACCAGTGGCGACCGCAAGGGGATTGAGGAGGCTCTCGTTCGCATACGACGGTTGCTGCACTTGCCACGCCTTCGAGACGCTGCGCGGGTATACGGGATAGGGCAGCCCACGCGGCTCATCCACGCGGAGGTACTGATGCTGCTTGGGGTCGTCATCGGTCGGCAGCGGTGCGCAGAGCGCCGTGATCTGCATGCGCGCGTCGCGGAGCATTAGGCGGCAGGTGGTGACTCGAAATGAGGAGCTGTCGCTTTGGACACACGCCACAACGATCATCACTCTGCGCACACACAGAAATTGTATGCGGACGTGCAATTGCGAAAAACGCACTTAGTGCACGGCTTTGTGATGTCAAAACGTGGGAGAGGGCGTGCAAGAAAAACGCGCGCGTCATCTTCCGCAGAGAGATCTGAACAGTCGCCCCGCCCGAAAACGCCACGCAGTTGACAAAGCACAGTTGGTGAAAAATTTGAGAATGGAAACCGCTCACGTGCAATAGTTGAAGCCTTCAACTATATCAAGTTCCCATAATCGCATTTGGGTGACTTGACAGATAAAAGCATCACACACGTCACACAGAAAAGGTAAATTGTGCAGGGATTCACCCGAGTGGACACAGGAAACTCTATCAATTAGGGGAAGCTGGTCATTCATCACGAGCAAAACGCTCCGGGCTCAGATCGAGTTGGCTATAATACGAATTCCAGCGAAGCGTAGATCGAAGTTTAATCCTTCGCAACGAGACCTACCCTCTGCTCTCTGTGGTTGCTGGCATTTGGATAGGACGACTTGTGTGATGGTGATCGTCATTGGAATAAAATGGTGATGAGATTCGAAAATCGAAGATTCCTCTCAGTGTGGCACTGCAGTGTCGCACAACTCATACTTTGATTTTGTCCGTTGGTTTTCGATTTTGGGTCGATTGGAAGCAGACAGAAATGCCTGCAAGACAAAACTATTACAGATCGTAATTTGGAAACAAAAAAAGGACCGTCACATGATTTTTATGAGGACGTATTTTTCAGAAATAAAAGCTTGCGTCAGGACGCAGAAACCCTATTGCACCGCACAATAATAAGGTCATGTGCTTGGTGAGCAGTCCGACTATAAATACCAGCGCCATTGTCATTCCCTTCTGTTAACGAGGACAGGCAAGACTCTGAAGTCAAGATCGCCTTGAAAGCGAGCAAGGCGCTAGATGAACGCAATGGTTCCCCTTTATTTGCTGGTGCTGGCGAGGTCTCACACTCCCCTGTCCGCATCAGCGCATCAGTTCATTTAACAAGATCGTCTCCCCAGTTTCTTTATGCCAACTGGGATAATCAGCCTGGGATTTGCGACAGACAGTCCTCTGATAATTGTGAAAGGGGGATATTTCGTCATCCTGTATTTTCTCCAAATCCCAATTACGCCAAATTCGACTATCTGGATAATCGAAACTATTCCCTACTTGCCGCCCACTCCCTCTCTCACCGAGCAACGGCCACCACATCGCACCTCATGGCCGAGTTGAACACCCTCTCGCCACTCGCCGTGACGCTGTCGCGCAAGCGCTCGGCGCCCGCGTCCGCTTCGTCGCCGCTCTCGTCGCTCTCATCGCTCTTCCTCGGGAATGAGCCAAGTGAGCGCTCGCCTTCGTCCGCCAGCCTCACGGCATTCAAGCCCAACGTCAAGCTCATGTCCAACAGCGAGCGCGGCAAGTACTACCGACACAAGCGCAAGATGTACGCCGCTGAGCTCCAGGAGAATGTCGCCAAGTTGCAGCAACAAGTGGGGATTCTGCTCGCAGAGCGTCAACTACGCAATGAGCTCCGCGTGAGTGCGCGACAGACCCCCATCGGCTCCTTCGCGCGCGTCGTGCAAACGTACTTGACACACTTTGAGTACGGCACGCCCGTGGTGCGAAGACGAGACCAAGACGCCATCATGAGACGCGTGGCGATCGCGACGCCCGAGCAGGTCGCGCTGCTGTCGTCCGTGATGGAGGCAGACGTCGCGTTCGGCGAAGTCAGAGGCATCCCGTTGCTCGTGGACCAGTGGGAGAAGTACACGATGTTCCACGACGCCTTCCACTTCGAAGTCACGTCGCTCGAAGTGATCGACGGCGAGGTGAAAGCAGACACTGGTGACAATGAGGACGGTGACGGAGTGGCGCCGCTGCCCATTATCACCATCCGCGCCAACACGCACGTGCGGCTCTCGCAGACGACGATCGAGAACGTGTTCCCGCACCTGCTGGGCGACGAAGCGCTGCTGGACAAACTCATCGGGCTCGACGTCACGTACCCTTCGCTAAACACGTTCTACTTCAACGCGAGCGGGAAGATCGAGCGGTACGACGTCGAAGTGGACTTCATGGGCACGTTCTTGCGCACGGTCCAGAGCCTCGAGTCGACGACTCACGTGCTGAGCCGCGCGCGCATCGTCAAGGACCACATGATCGGCGTCTGCGAGGACGAACTCGACGACCTCCAGTACGAGAAGAAGACCCTGCAGACCAGTTCTGCAAGTAGCAGCCCGCCGCCTGTGGCTCCCGAGGCTCCTCGCATAGTGAAAGTGCTGGAGGAAGATGAGGAGAAGGAGGGACCAGTGCTGACGACAGAGTACGAGTGTGAGGAACTCGAAAACGAAGAAGCCACACGGAAGCCCAGCGAGCGGCCGCCTGGGAAACTCGATCTGGAATACATCTTGTCGTGAACGTGTTCGTAGATCAAAGCAGCAGCATAATCCCATCCGTATTATAGTGACGCCGCGTCGTGCCCAGAAGTAGAACCTGCTCAATAGAACCCTCTGCATGTTCAATGCTCCGGTAAAGGAATGCATTGTACAGTACAGTTGACTGCGCCAAATGTCCTGCGGTTTCAGAACAGTATGTGCAGTGTTTTGTCGCTGTTTCAACATACCCGACCTCTCCAGAGCCCATAGTTCAGTTAACACGATAGATCAACTTCCACAATCTCTGTGAAGACTTGTCACAATTACAAACTAGCATCTTTAAGATTTATCTATTTCAGGTATGCTCTTTTTCACAGGTATCTCGGCAACCTTCTTCACGCTTCCTTCAAAAGCGAGAACCAGCAAGCGCCCGCTCAGTCACACCTCAAGCGCGTCCTCGTCCCTCTCTCCTTCGCCCTTCTCCTGCGCGTCTCTCCATGTCGGACACCAGCAGCACTTCCATGCACCAGGTGCTCGCGAACGACTCGCCCCCGCGGCCATCGTCGTCGTCGGCGGCGGCGCTGGTGTCGTTGTCGCGACCCAAGCTCTCTCTGCGTGACGTGAACGAGCTGCTCTTCGGGATGCTGCAGCAGTCCACGGCCGACTTGCACGCGCTCAGCGCTTCGTCCAGCGACGATGGGTTCCAGTCCGAGCAGGTGACGAAAGTCACGATCAAGCCCAACGTCAAGCTCATGTCCAACAGCGAGCGCGGCAAGTACTACCGCCGCAAGCGCAAGTTGTACGCGGCCGAGCTCCAGGACCGCGTCCAGAAGCTGCGCCGCCAGGTCGACATGCTGTTCGCGGAACAGCAACTGCGCAATGAGTTGCGCGTCGGCACCAAACAGACCCCCGTGGGCTCCTTCGCGCGCGTCGTGCAAGCGTACCTTGCACAGTTTGAGCACGGCACGCCCGTGGCTCTGAAACAGGTTGAAGTTAACAATGCGTTGACCAGGACGCGGGTAGCGAAGGCGACAAGTCAGCAAGCGGATTTTCTCCGCTCGGCGATGGAGGAAAACGTGGGCTTTGGAGATTTTTGGGGGATCGATTTGCTCTTGGACCAGTGGGAACGCTACTCGCTGTACCACGCATCCCTCCGCTACGAGTTCAAGTCGCTCGATGTGGTTGCCGGCACTAGCAACGGCGACGACGATGAGCAAGTGCCACCCGTCATCAGTATTCGAGCCGACCTGCACGTCAAGTTTTCGCGCGAGACAATCGAGAACGTGTTCCCGCACCTGCTGGGCGACGACGAGTTACTCGAGGAGCTCATCGGTCTCCATGTCACGTACCCCTGCGTGAACCACTTTTACTTTAGCTCGAATGGCAAGATCGTGCGGTACAACCCGGAAGTGGACTTTATGGGTGCGTTTGTGCGCACGATCCGCAGTATCGAAGGCGCGAACCACGTGCTCAGCCGCGCACTCATCGCCAAGCACCACATGATCGGCATGCAAGAGGAAGAAGACAACAACAGGTTCGAGTATCATGATGACAGACGAGAGAACAAGGAAAGTGGCTGCACAGACGCGGCATGTCAACCGGAAATGGCCATGACGCACACAGATATGGACCAGCGAGAGGAAGAAAAAGACTGTTGTGAACCAGACGACACATCTTCGCCGCCCGTTGTGTCGGCGAAATCCCGTCTGGATCTAGAGTTTATCCTCTCCTGATCAGATCGGTCAATGGATATGCGTTTTTAACGCGGAGTGTGCCGTGCAGAGGAAGACGCGCATGCTGCTGCTACTGTGATGCAAAAAGGGTGTCTTTCGCCGTCGTTAAACCTGATTACAGAAGCGCCACACAGGTTTGCAAGAAAGGAATGCTGTCAGCGGGCAACAGGAAAGAAAAAGGGATCTATGTACAGCATTCTGCCTTAATGAAGATCGAAGTGAACGCCTGGAATATTTTGCTACCTACTCGAGTCCTTAAGATGCTTCGTAACGCACGTCGCGCAGAGTTTCTCAAATGTGTGTGCATTTTGAGCCCAAGATGTGACTGATATTTGCTGGTTTGCAGTATGTCGGAGATCGCACGACAGTTAGTTCTACTACATTGGTACCAACTGGGGTCTTCAAGAGATTACTTTTTGGTCATCTCCGTCAATGGCGCAACGATACACTTTTCAAATAGTGGCTCGTAGATCGCGGTAGTGTCGACGCCACTAGACGTGAGCATGAAGAGCTCAATTCGTATTTGTGCGTGGAATTTCTCGGCCAATTTCTCCACGTGACGCTGCCACTTGGTGTCAATCGCATCCTGAGAGCCGTCCTCGTCCGATCCGTAGGTCCCATAGAGCACATCTGCACTCATCATTTCGTCCAGGTACGACGCGAATCCGCGTGTGAGAACGGGACAAAACCACAGCTCGCCGATCTCGCGGAATTGCTTGCGCAGCAATGGGATTCGCTTTGCCGCGTCTTCCCAGGTTTCAGGCAAGTCACCGGAAACTCGATGAGATCGTTCGAAAGAAATCTTGATAGACTTCGTCAGGACGCTGCGATACGCCAGGTCTGGCGGGTGCAGGGGCAGCGCCAATGGCCTGAGAGATGTCGACCGAGTTCACGGATCCAATGGATTGTGCAAGCTTGGAGTACAACATGGAGGAGGATGGAAGGTGCTGCATCCCGAACTTGGTGAGCATCTCGTGTTGAGCGACTACTGTTGCTGCAAGTAGCATAAGTTCAAACACGACCAGCAAAGCGCACCAGGACCGTATTTTCTGCAAAAATGATGCAACGATCGTAAGAGGAGCTGCGAATGAAAGGCGAGGTTGCTCCCGAAGTAGCTGCGGCCGCTTTGGAGTCATTCGATTTGCGAGGCAAACCGCCGTCCGTTACCCTGTTGCTGCTCGCGGGGTTCAAAGATTGAAAATACCCGACCGTTCCCGCCCAACGCGCTGTTCATTTGTTTGAGGAGGCACTCAGCAGTGTTTGTTTTACGCAGTGACGGCAGTTTGAGGATTTCGCCATGAGGACACAGCACGCGGCTCTGGTTGTGATCTTTCACCGCCTTCTCGTCGCTGCATTGCTCATTCAAGGCGATGTCCCACCGTTGAGTGATCCACCTGTCGACGCAGCCGTCTTTGCAAGGTGCCAAGAGAAGCCTCAGTCGAGCTTTCCAGTCTACAGCCAACCACTGCAACTTGTAGGGATGCTACGAGGCTACAGCGCGTTCAAGACGCTCTTCACGCGACCAAGCATCGACCACAACCTCGACGCGACTAGTTTCCAGATGCTTTCCTCGAAATTTGAACAGCTCCTAAGGAAATACGCCGATGGCGTGGACTGGCTGGACGGGGGTGATGTACCTGGTTGTCGAAAATGGTTCCCAAGACAAATCACTAGTGAAATGACGTACGCGCAGCTCACGACCCAACTGGAAGTGTGTACATGCAGTAGTCTGCGGTACCAGATGGGGCGTGCCGTCGCGAACTTTTACGCGTGTGCGCTGCAGACTGCAGCCGACCCGAGTTCATTGCATCATGAGTACGCTGCTAAAGTGAGACGCCTCAACTTTCTGCACCGCAAGCGCGTGGGACTGGTTGGCGGTCGCGCGATGCTCACTACCTACGATGCGCTGTTCGACCGCTGCATCATGAAGACACTCGAGGAGGACGTCAAGAGGTTTTCAAGGGAACGAAAGAACGTGGAACCATCCAACTTGCCACCACCAAACCCACGAGCACTGGATGATTCAAGTGCAACTATCATGAATACCGAGAGTTTGGGGGGAAAACTGCTATGGGCGATTGTTTGCATGGTACCTGCAGGACTCTTTACTGCGCTTCTTGTGCTCATGGAACGCCATATTCGGCACCAGAACCCTCGCTGGCGTCCACTTTTGCAATGTCATCGGGATTCCAACGAGATGCCGAGCGATGACACTTCTCCAACTGCCGCACTTTTGCAGCAACCGCGAGTGGCGCCAGAGCTCTTGCATGACAGTGTCGCTGATCTCGTTACCAACACAATTGCGCCACGGCGAGGAAGCACAGACCTCGCTGCATCAGTGAACCATCCGGACTAACATTTGCAATGCATCACCAGCTCATTGAGAGGCGTTTGCAGGTTGAAGTGATCGGAGCAGTAGTGAGTGCGGCTTTGATGGTTATTGATAAGACGAACAACTCGATGATTGCAGCAGAATGAAGCGAAGGAGACATATCACCTTTTTCCCTCCTCGAAGTTGCTTCATCGAAATTCGGTCCGAATTTTACCAGAAGTACCACGTATAGCATACATTTTATGAAAAGGAACATAAAATATGTTGTCATGAAATTAGAGAGCCGCACTAGAATCCTTCAAACCGTACTTAACGACACTCATCTCGTTGTCACTCGAAAAGCAGCAAGCAGCATGGACATCCTGGAAGCCCGAGAAGCGCAGCTCCACGAGCAGCTCTTCGGCGCGCGCGCGGCCGCCACTGCTGCTGCAGTCGGCAGCACCAGCATCACAGACAGGATCCAGTCCCTCAACGCGCGCGTGGACCACCTCTATGGTGCTGTCGCGGGGTTCTCCAAGCTGAGCGAAATGCGTACGTAACCCCTTGCGCTTGCTGTCTGGACTTTTCGTAACCCCTTGCTTGTGCGGAGTTGTGATTTTGACATGTGCTGTATGCAGATAGCAACGCGCAGCTGGAACTGGAGATGCAGCCGTCCAGCACACTTGGCTCCCATGCGTCCAAGAGCGGGGACGAGATGAAACGCGCCGTGATCCTGAGCTCAGACGACCGCATCGACACCGTCGTGAAGGAGTTCCAGAAGCTCAAGGAGATGCAAGGGGTGCTTGCGCAACTGGAGCAGCTGCGCAACCGGCACCCAGTCGATCATCAGCAGCTCGAAGCGCTGGAGAACCAGACTGACCTGCACACACAGCGCGCATTGGCGCTGCACGCGCGCGTGGAGCGCGTACTGGCGATCTATCAAGAGATGATATCCTTTTTTTGTCGATAAAACGTGCATGCTGCATGTGGTTGTGGGTTTGCTTGCCAACATGTTGCTGCACTTGTATGCGTCCTTAACCTATTGAGCCTTGCTTGCTTTTTTGCTGATTGCACATCCAGATCCTGTCGGAAAAGTGCGTCGAGTACAGCGCCTTGCTGGATGAACTCGCAAGTGCGGCGCCGTAACCCCCCGTGCGCAAGTGTGCCCCTCGAAGCAACCCACAGCAAAAAATCCACACCAATTGCGTAACCCATTCCGCCACAGTCCCTGATTTTTTTCCCTCCTGCAAGAGTGAAACGCCTGCTCTCACCACCTTAATATCACAACAAGGTGCTATCTCCATATCTTTTCTATTAGTCTCATTCGACCATTCCACTGCAAAACGAATCATATATGCAATACGATAGCGTGTTTTGCAAAATGATGTGCAGGATTAGTTGCTGTGGGCAAAAAGGGAGCCACTTTGCAACCCGCCGCTGTCCACGCACTCGAAGCTGTTGCGAAAATGGCGGAAGTGACACGAGCGCGCCGCCGGCGTGTGAAGACGCAGGTGCGGCAGGCGACGGGCGCGCTCTTCGTGGCGGTGCTCTGCGTTGCAGGCATGGCGGCGCTCTACTCGCGCGTCACGTCTCCTTCGCGTGTGTCGTCTCGCGCGCGGTTACTTGCCGACAACTCGACCGCATCCGCCGAAGACGAAGACGAGAGCTGCGCGGACCTGCAGGACTGGGAGCTCAACGGCGGCATCGTCGTGTACATCTGCGCGCTGCTGTACCTGTTTGTTGCGCTCGCGATCATCTGCGACGACTACTTTGTGTGTGCGCTCGAGAAGATCACCGAGTCCATGAGTCTGTCACAGGACGTGGCGGGCGCGACGTTCATGGCTGCGGGCTCATCGGCACCCGAGCTCTTCGTGTCGCTCGCCGACAACGTGTTCAAGAAGCCTGAGGAGAGTCTGGGCATCGGCACGATCGTGGGCTCGGCGATCTTCAACATCCTGATCATCATCGCGCTCTCTGCGCTGCTCGCTGGTCAGGTGCTCGTGCTCGACTGGCGTCCGCTGCTGCGCGACTCGCTCTGGTATAGCTGGGCTATCATCGTGCTCACGTACTCGGTCTGGGACGGTCACGTCGACATATACGAGTCGGCGGCGCTCTTCGGCTCGTACGCGTGCTACATCGCGTACATGAGCCAGAACGAGCGCGTCGTGGCGGCGTGCTGCAAGCGCCCCGACGAGGTCGTGTTTAGCGGCGATGACGACAAGGCGAAGGACGGCAACAGTGAATCGCTTGAGGCAACGGTGGCAACAGACACGCAGGAAGCCGAAGAAGAGGCCGCGGCAGTGCAAGCCGCTGCGCAGATCGTTCGTTCCAACGGCAAGGAGGGGCATTCTCAGCAGCAGCGACCGTGGACCATCGACGTCGAGCGCGTGCAGGGCCATTCGAGTTCGTCCTCTGCTTCGAACCGCAAGTTGAGTGAGTCATCGTCTTCGCGCAAACTTGCGCGGTCACGTTCATCGTCGGCGCAGGACGAGAGTGGCCGCGGCAGCGACATGCGTGCGCGCTTTGCTGAACAGTCCAAGAACCCGATTTACCAGTCGAAGTACCGCATGTTCCAGTACCATCCGAGCCTCTCGCGCCAGCACACGCAGGGCTCCCTGGAAGCTGGTACTGCTCCCGATGCGACGATGAATAAACCTACGGGTCCAGCTGCTGGTGGTGCTGCCACGGCGCACGTCGAGGTGATTTTGCCGAATGTTGAGCACATGACAGTGGAGCACGGCGACGAACCGCTCGGCGGATACTTCGACGAAGTGTTTGACATGCCCGAGACGCTGCCGGGCAAGCTCTGGTTCGCGTTCACGCGTCCGATTGTGATCATCGCGCGACTGACGATCCCGGACTGCCGATACCCGCAGTTTTCCGGGACGTGCGGCTTCACTGCGACTTTCCTCACGGCAATCGTGTGGATCGCGTTCCTCTCGCACTACACGGTCGTGTGGGCGACCAAGTTCGGGTGCATTGCGGGCATCCCGTCTGCACTCATGGGTCTCACGATCATCGCCGCGGGCACATCGATCCCCGACGCGCTGAGCTCGATCCTCGTGGCGCGCGACGGCCACGGCGACATGGCGGTCTCCAACGCGCTCGGCAGCAACGTGTTCGACATCCTCCTCGGACTCGGACTGCCGTTCTTCCTCTCGAACCTCGTGTACAAGGAGCCCGTGGCCGTCGCGGGCGACGACCTGGAGCTCTCGATCTTCATCCTGTTCGGCATCCTGCTCACGCTCGTGGGGCTGCTCATCTGGAGCCGCTGGCGCCTGCGACCGCGCGTCGGCGCGTTCCTGCTGTCTCTCTACATCGTCTACGTCGTCGTCTCGTACCTGCGCGGCCTCGGCAAGATCTAAGGGCAAGCAGAGTTCGTTGGCTTTGGTGTTATGATTAGGAATGTATGACCACAGAATCGCTAGAAGAAACAAACAGAGAAACTAGGAAGACGCTGATGCGACGAGTAAGGAGCGCATGGACAACGAGAGAGGATGAACAACCGAAGTTGACCCTCCAGCCGTTGCTGAGACCAGGTGACTGTTGCGTGATGCCTTGAGCCATCAATGCACTGACGGATGGCGTGATTGACACGTCGACGAACCTGGAACAAGTGAGTCATTTGACGTTCACGCGAACCCACGCTTCCGTAATCAATGGTTCAGTGTTCTTTGTGCAGTGGGAGCGTACTTCAACCATCCATTCCACTCGCTGAGCTCTGCAGGCTCGAAAGAAAGTTGGCGAGTTCATCATATTCTACATCATATCATTTTATAGTAATGCATCATTTCCCATTATATATGCAAACACTAAAACAATCGGAATCTTGTTGCTTCGAGATATCCATTATAACAGATTGTCAAACAAAGGGAATGATGCGTCTCGACGGAGACGACGGACGATGGGCATGAGAGCCCAACTCACCCTCTTCGGCGTGCTTCCGCAGGCGCATCTCTCTCTCTCTTTCTCTCTGTGTACACTCGGCACTCGCCAATTGACGCTGCGGCCATGGCATCGTTCCAAGTCAAGCGCGGTCGCCCTGCAGTCGAGACCGCGTCTGCCGACCCGGCGATCGTTGAGCGCCGCCGCAAACAGCGCGAGCTCAAGCAGCGCTTCCGCGCACGAAAACGCGTATGCTCTCTATGAATCTATCACTTATGCTCTTTGCTTTCTCCTCACTTGTTGTTTGTCTGTGCGTACAGAACGATGTCGAGTGGATGAAGACCCAGGTGAGTCTGCTCGAGACGACGTACAGAGAGCTGTACGCGACCAAGATGGCGTCTCGCTCTTCTCCCGACTCGCCGTCGTCCGTCGCGTTCTCGCCGTCAGCTTCGACTTCGATCACGCTGCACGGCAAGTACGTCCACTCGAAGCAAGAAGGCGAGACGCTGCGGCAGCAGATCGCGGCCATGCGGCGGCGCATCTACGAGTACGAGCGCTTCATCGCCAACGTCGACGGCTACTTTATCCGATTGAACCCTCAGTCGTTTACACCACCGCTGGCACATACCGCTCTTCCTTCTGCTGGTCAACACCCTAGGCATCCACCACCAATTCTGCTCTCGGAGGACGCAGCCCAGCGCATCGTCGCGGCGTGCTACCTCGACATTGTCCACCGCAAGTGGACAGGTACGTGCATGAGCACCGGCGCGCACATCCTCGGCTGGCGCGACAAGCGGTACGTGGACGGCCCGACGCTGCACTTCGCGCTCACCAAGCACTTCGACGGCGGCGCGGGCATCGAGCAGTTTGTCGCCAACACGTGGGAGGTGCTCACGTCCGAGCGCCTCGAGTTCGTGCGCGCCGTGCAGAAGGCCACGCTCGGCGCCAAGGTGCTGCAGGTGATCAACGACGACCTGCTGCTGCTGCAGCGCCGTGTGTTCCACGCGCACCTGCACACCGTGTCGTGCATCAACATGCTGGCGTTCCGCACGCGGACGCCGAAGGGGTACATTGTCGGCTACAAGAGCATTAGGCTGCCGCAGGTGGAGAAAGACAAGAGCGCGTTCGTGTACGACGATGAGCAGCGCGCGATGCTCGGCTGCGATGATGCCGAACTCCAACACGTGTGGGTCGAGACGCTCCAGTACTGGGTCTTTGACGAAGACGACATCGCGTTCTCCGACGAGGAGATCTCGCACTTCATCGAGTCCGATCCCATTGGGAATAGCGACGCCGACGATGTGTCGTCGCCGTCGCCGTCGCTCATGTTCAAGAACCCGGGGCTAACCGTCGTCATGGGCGGCACAACGCACAACCGCGATGCCAACTACATCAGCTTCTTCCTCATCGAGGTCGTGTCGTGCATCATCCGGTGGGAGAACAAGGTCGCGGCCTCGAGACTGACGTTCTTGGATCTCTCCGGCGAAGAGGAAGACCAAGATGAAGAAAGGATGTAGTCCCATTTTCAAGCACAAATCGACTTTGAAAGTTAAAATACAGAATCGCATTCATTAGACGACAACAACGGTGAAGAAAGAGGAACGTCAGGGTCAACACGAAAACATGAGCGGAGGTTGTTGCATCCACGTGCTGCTGCTGTCCACCTGTTCTACGCGGCTACCGCTCTCGCGAGCTTCTAAGGAAGAAAAAGTAGGTGGATCCCAGCCGTCTGCTGTCGCTGTTGTCGTCGCTGTCGTCTCCATGAGAGCGTCCAAGTCCAAGTCCTCCCTCGGCTCCGGATTGTCTTCACCTCGTAGGATGAAATTCGGGCCGATAACCTCGTGCTCCCACTTCAGCGACAGCAGCAGCACCTCGGCCGACCAGTATCGACTGCTCGCGCCATGGGCGGGCACGGCGCCGACAAACGCGCCATTGACGTTCTCACCGTTCGAGCCGTGCTCTTGCCAGATGCACCAGCTGAACTTGTCGAGCCAGACCTTGCGGTCCGTGATGCCGACGGACGCGAGCACGTCCTTCTCGTCGCGCTCGTGGAGCCGCTCCGGGTCGAGGCCGTAGAACACCATGACGTAGCCGTTCTCGATCTCGAAGAGCGTGATGAGCAAGATGCTGCGCACGAGCACGACGGTGTTTTCCGACTCCTTGGCTTCGTACTCCTGGTAGATCACGACGTTGTTCTCATCCACGCGCTGAGCGACCTCGCAGTGCATCTTCATGCTCGGCGAGTAGAACGTCTGGAGCTTCTCGGGCGACGCGAGCACGGGCCACGTCCGCGCCGCGATCTCGTGCGTCGTGATGTTGGGAAACACCTTTTGCAGCGAAAACTTGAGCAGGTTGTCGTCGACGCGGCGCTGATCGGCCCAGCCGCACACGGCACCGCCCGTGGAATTGTAGTTCTCTCCCTCGGAGAACGTCACGATCTTGGCGTACACTTCGCGGCCAATGTCGTAGCACTCGTCCACCGTCAGCGGACGCTTCATGCGGACCGGACATCTTACGCGAAAGTCCCGTAGCACGCGCGCACGCCGCTGGGCGTCGTCGTACGCCACGTGCTCCGAGTCAACGAGCAACTGCACGCGGCACTGGAACTTGACGTGCAGGTCGTGGAGCTTGCGCAGCGCGCGGTGCTCATTTCTGAGCTCGTCGTGCACCGCCGCGAGCTGCTGCAGTCGGTAGCGAAAGTCACTGGAGCTGTGGATCACCGTCATCGTGTCATCGTGAATGCCGTCGTCACCATTGTCAGCATGCTTGAGTGCTCGCATCTGCGTCTTGTAGCTCGTCTCGAGCGTCGCGACCTCGGCACGCAGCACCTCCAGCACATTCTGAAGAGACAATCACATAGAACAACACACTGTGAGAAGGACCACGGGCCAACCAGCGTGCAACGTCGGACTTTCGACGTACGAGTTTGCGGTAGTAAGACTTTTGCGCGTTCACGCGGTTCTGTTCGCGGCGGCGCCCAAGGTCGCGGTACGTGGTTTTGTGCTTTGGTGCGTTAACTCGCGCATTGTCCTCATCAGCACTCAGCGGAGTCTTCTTGCTCTTCGTCCTGTTCTTTTGCGTCGAAGCCGAAGAAGCAGACGGCATTTTCTGTGACGACGGACGTGAATTCTCAGCCACGAGCCAATCGCGGGACTGGAGTCGACAATTGAGCTGATGGATTCTGGTCTTTTGGAGAGCTACAGAGAGGCTCTGGAACCGTGCGGAGGATGGCGCATAGCACTTGGAACAAAGCGCGCTGTGCGTGTGCGCCAGTAGTGCGTCGTACAGTACTGTTTACAGTACGCATCATATGCTGAGGAGCCAAACAATGACACTCGTTTCCCCCGTACAAATTAATACCCTGCGTATGCAACATCCGTCATCAATGGGAATGTATCGGATTGAACCTGTTCGAGTTGATGGACACGTCCTTTTTTGCACAAGGGAGATGACATTCAGTCGCTCATCATTGGAGTTGTGCTTGTTCAACGATCGAAGCGACACCAGCTGATGAGAGGGATAGAAAAAGGGGACAAGATGTACTGTCTCTTGGTGTCGACCCTCTCCCCATATGTATTAACTTCACTATGGTCTCTGACTCTCTCAAAGGGGATTTGGTATCTTTCTTTTTGGCAGTTTGTCCCTTTACATGGTGCCACAGGGGATTCTGAGATTTCTGTGTTGACGCTGCCTCTTTAACAGCGACTGGGCAGCTCCGGCGCATTGTTGTCCAGGACTCGAGGTTTCTATTTCGCTTGCTGCAGTTACACACGCCTTCACCGCGTTTAGTTTGTTTGACAAGTGCCGTTCAAGCAAGAAACAGCCAGTCTCGACACCTTTTGCACGATCCCTTCCCCTTTAAAGGACAGCGCCTAGAGCTCAGCAACACTGTATCAAGATGATGAGGTGACGACCGCCGTGGTCTCGAGTTCGTTTCCATCGACTGCTTTGCTGCCTTATGGGAAGCAGCCTCCACTAGCATCGATTTCTATCTCTATATGGCACGCCATGTGCTTTTTGCGTGGCAACAGTTTGCTTCCCAGTGTTTGCAACTATAACATTATAGCAATACCCTGAGCGTTCCGTGATGTCATTTCGTGTGATCTCTGTATTCTGTTTTTCTTATACTGTATGATACGTCTGGTTTGCATTGGATTGATGTGCGTGTGCGTGTGTGTGTGTGTCTGCGGCAAATGGCCGAGGCGCGATCATCGAAATGGCTCGCAAGGCGGGGGACGTGTGTTCATGGTACATTCCCCATCGCGAGTTGACAGAGTAGATGTGGTTCGCAAAGGGACCTCGCTGCCTGCCGTGGAGACGAGTACCTTGGTGGAGGTCATCGACCTTCTCTCTGCAACCTGCAAGCGTAGCGTACGTTGGACGTGTCGAAGCACTTCGTGATGCTTCCTGCCTTCTTGTCTACCGTTGCAGCCACGTCACACACTTTCTGGTGCTTCTTCTGGTCTCCCACTTCACGTCTCCCTGGGCCAAACCCACCAGAGGGCTTCAACCTGCAGCGTTGACGGGCGAACGTCGATAAACTCATTCATACTAGGACACGACTCGTGATCAGCAGCGTCCTGAAGCCACTGCTCTTGCACGTGGTGCTGGAAGTTTATGTGCACGTCGAGCAGTTCCTGCAGCGCGAGGCGTTCCTGTTCTAGTTCTCGATGCGCCGCTTGGAGCTCCTGGAGTTGGACGCGATAGTTGGCTTGAGCATCACTTGTAACCGGCATGCTGGTGTTGTTGAACATGGCATACAACTTGTCCATGTCCTGTGAGACTGCGCTCTGGTCCTCCTTCTTGGCCTCGAGAATCTTTTCCAGGGACACGACTTCGGCGCGCAAGGTCTCGAGTGTCCTCTGTTCGTCGACACAAACCCACACAAACATTGTGAATACTCAGTCCTCTCTTCAAATGAGCGTCAACAAGCGGGAAGAAGAAGTGAGAAAAGCAACGTACGAGCTTTCGGTAGTAGGACTTTTGCGCGTTCACGCGGTTCTGCGCTCTCCTCCGCTCGATGTTCTTGTACGTGGCCTTCTTGGCGCGCTGCAGACTGCTGGTCGCCGCATTGTGGCCCGCGGCGTCTTTGACCGTCGGCGGGAACGTCATGGCCGCGGCGCTGTGCATGTGCACGTTCGGGATCATGGTGGGGATGCCGCGGAATCAAAAGTGCGGAGACGAAGCGAACTAGAGAAACAAAGACGCGAGGTCACAGGACGCAGATGCAGAAGTGAGCCGACTGTTGCTGTACCGGTACGCAGAGCGAAGCGCCCGTCTAGTCCACTCGTGTGCGTCACGCTTGGTACCCTCTCGTACTGTATGTGTGCGTTGTTAGCAACCGAGTCCTGCAGCGTAAGAACCGCGTTTGATTGCTCGCTAATCTCCCTATAGCAGGGGCAAACAACGGCTTTCATCCAGTGTACACTGTCAGCTGTCGGTTGTGGGTCCTGATTGCAAACACAACGCGGCCCTGCTGTGTGTACACACAGCAGCTTTGCGCATGACGCACGAGTTTGTGTTCACTGGGGGCGGCTGACTGGAGCGAGGGTGGGGGACAGGAGGGAGTTCGCCAGTTCGCAGTAAAAGCGCGGCCGGCGTTCGCCAGCTGCTCGGCGCGGTGCATTCTGAGCCACACATGCCGCGGTCCGCAATCGCAGATACAAAACCAACTTTCCAATTTGGCCGGTTGTTGCTACTGTACACGCAAGCAAATGGAGCGAAAATGCGAGCAGGTGCGACACGGCGTCAATTCACGAACAACAGAACGTCAGGATGTACACAGAACATCCTGTTGGGCGGTTGCGCCACCCAGAGGGAGATGCGCGCGCTCTGGATGACGGACGCCATGTGCGCTGGAGAGTGTGTTCTTGTTGAAGGCTCTGAGTTTGCAGCACATGGAGTTAATTGCGCGCATGTTGCTCAGATGCCACACGCCCGTGGAGATGTCAACGCCATTGTTGAACACTGTCAACGAACATGCACTCTCTGCCAATATGCGCACCCTGGCCGCGCCTGCTCAACCTTGCTTCTGCACGGTGCAAGTGCTTTTAGTTGGCAATTTGTCATTGTAGCAGTTAAGTCCATACTGTAGCTGAAGCACATCCTGTACACAGAAGGCCGCAAGTGTAGGAATGACGCGCACTGAATGTTGATGGGCCCGCGACTGTCGGAGTATCAAGTCACAGTGGACACACACCTCAACGCCAACTTTTGATTGCTTAGTTACTCACACAGCACCACTGTCCTGCAATTCGTACACCCAATTCTTTATTTTTCTCCGTTTCGGCTGAGCCCCAAACTTGATTGCTTATGGGTGTACAGGCGCTGAGTTTCCGTTTCGGCATCTGGATCTCGAAGCCATTGTTGACACGCGTGCTTCTCTATAAATCGGTCGTCGACAGCCTCGTGCATGAAGACCCCGTCGACACCCAGAAAATCAGTGGATTACAGAACTCCCAGCCGCTGGCATTCAATCAAGACATGTACTTGCGTGCGTTACCACAGCGGGACGTGTGAGTATACTGCATATGTCGTCGCTGATTAGAAGTGCATGCACTTGCTCGCGTTAGCCTTTATTAGACAGCGTAGGTGTGGATACTTTTTGCTGGAGCTTTCCTTCGCTGTTTACACCCGTTTTTCTGACTCTCTCTCAGTGTAAAGCCATGCTGCACTCAGTTTGACCCAGTGTGCCATGTTTACCCCACTCATTTGCCCACTCATGTGCTTGGAGAGAAATGATGACTCCCATATGATGTCACACTACGAAAACGCATTGCGCATAATTCACGTCTTTTTAATGAGAGATTGACTGCTGATACAGATTAGGGTTCGTGGTTGAAGAGAACGTTCGGATAACATTCTTCGATGCGCACTGCTGTGTCTTTTTCTGTGCCAGCTTTTATCCGGTCGCGGCAGATGTGTATACCAGGTAGTATGCCAGTTTAGTGGGCAGCTCCCTCTTCCGGTCATTTCGAGCTTATCGCCGCTGGCACGGAAGCGAGTCAAAGTGGCGCGGAAAACGAAAACAGTGCGCATGCACCGTTTTCTTTCGCGCACACGACGCGAACCATCCCCTTTGTCAATCCCTCCGTTGTCACCGAGCACGTCGGGTGCGTCTGAAGCGTCCGAGACAACTGAATGCGATGAGAAACGCGTCCCTCGAAAGCCGCTACAGCGGGAAAAGCAACGCGCGGCGAGCAACCGAAAGCAGCCACCTCCGTCAACCAATCCCAGGACGTCCGATGTCTCTTGTGCGGGAGATGGAAGCTCCAGGAGCGACTTCGAGAGAGAGGACACAAATCCCTGGACGATAAGAAAACCAACAAGATCATGTGTCGCATGATTTGGAGTATTTTCGGTTGCAAACGAGGACATCGACCGAAGAACGGAATAAGAGAGTTAAACATGCAAAGCACAGCATGTCAAGACTTACACCTGTTGAAACGGGACAGCCCGTTACACGGCGTACACGTGCGTTGAGGAAGCGCAGGAGAGAAGAAGGGCACAGCGGTAACGCTGTGTCCAAAAAGAATGGAGCTATGTGTAGTAACGTGCAAAAAGAGATGTGAATTGAAATCTTCAGGTCTGAAATGCGAATCTGATGGGTTGTTCCTACGGTGTCTCCGATTGGTAGACAGTCGGGTGTCCAATCCGACTGTCATCCAATGAGATCAAACTTTAATGGAATGTTCTTGTTGGCTAAGAAAATGCAACTGGCTGCATAGAGTGTTCATGGGTTAACGGGTGTGTTTGGAGAGAGTGGCAGAACCCGTGTGGGTGTGACCCACACTCTCTGGACCCAAGAATCCATGTAATGGGAAGCCCCATTACATCATCCCACGTAAAGCGATTGGTCATGTAGAAACGCGTACGCGACCAATCCCTCTGGATTCTTCTGTGTTCTTTGGTGTTCTTCCGTGTTCGGAAGAACTGAACGCAGGAGAGAACTCTCTGCGGGCTGGTTTGCCGAGGTGCTGTGCGCCCCAGCAGTAAAGAATTGCCCAATCGCCGCAACTTGTAGGAGGTGAACCTCGTACAGATGTCTTCGATCGACAGCGACGCTGTCGACTACGACTCAAGTTGTGAGGAGGAAACTCCTTACAATGCTCCTTTGAAACGCATCACGACGACTGTCGAGCGTGATGATCGAGCGGAAGAAGCAAAGCCTTCTTCCGGAGCGAAGCGTTCATTGCCTGCGGCTCTGTTGGGTGAACGTGCACAGAAAAAGCATCGTGAGGAGGAAGCTCCTCACGGAAAAGCGAGTGGAACTATCGCAGCGGTTGACATTTCCAATGGTGATGCATCAGATCGCACTGCGGCAGGGAACCTCGCGCAAGGAGGATTAGCATCAGCTGATCCTGACTTAGTGAATGCAGCGAGAGGAGAATACCTCTCGCTGGACGTACCCAATGGTGAATTGGGTACTGTTGACCCACTCGAGGGCATGCTCCTCGACGTGGCATCCGAGACTGATGCGCAGGTTACTGCGTCATCGGGAAACAGCGTGTCGCCACGCTCTCTTGCCTTTCCGGCAGAGCAAAAGGATCCGGTGACGGGCCCTTCTGAAGGGATGGATTTCATCCCTTCTGTAAGAGGGCGCTGTTCCAAACAGTCCCTCAAACACGGCACACACGCTTGTGCGACGAGGAAGCGATCCCGACTTGGAGGGAGGAAGAAGACTTGAGGGCTTGAGAGAAAATTTGCAACTGAATTAAAAAGGTTATGGTTCCTGTCGCTACTTGTAAATGAACCCCAAGGGGTCCTACACGTTTTATAACGAAAACCTAAACATACACAATAAAACCTATGAATCCGATATATAAAACCTTGGGTACACTGAGGTTGAACCTACGGGATCTTCGAGAAGCTTGAACTTGAAGTCCCGTGGAAAATTCCCTGCAAAGTGATTGGCTACAGCCACTCACTTTAGGTGGCAGAGACACGTTGGTCTCATCACCTGTGCAGTTTCCCAAGTAGGAACCACCACTCAGTACTTGATTAGTACATGGATGTCATCACTCTGTACTGATTAGTACATGTGAACAACATTCTGCGCTGATCAGCACAGAGAGCGCTCGTGACGTCATGGGGTGACGTCACATGTGCATGTGGGGACTGTCGTACTGTAATACCTTTGTTATTTGTCTCTCCACAATGCACACTGAAGGTGGTGTGTGGCACACTAGATCTGGGAACAGATCCACCTTCATGTAATGGCTAGGTATAGCCCATTACATCATCCCCTCCTTAAAGTCGCAAGTACCTTGCGTACTTTTGCAGACCTTTCGGAGCAGTTCACTTTCCAATCGGCCATGAAGCGACCAAGTGACCAAGTGAACCAAGATGAAGAACGTCCTTTGCCCAAGCGGCAGAGAGCGGTTCCAGAACTCTTTGACGTTACCTCCATTCTCAACCGAGATGGAGACAAGGAGTTCTACATGGAACGTTTCTTCCGTTGGTGTCGGATCAACAACCGTGATCCGAACCAACCCATCGCAGCCCAGAGAGACTCATGGCGAACGTTTGTTCGTCTTGAGAACGAGAACCAAATGGAGCGTCTTCTTCGTCGCGGCAATGCTCGTGCCCAAAGAAGAACTCCCGATGACGACAGAGCGAACTGTGGCTCTGGTCGTCGTAGTGTCGTCCCCGGTGACGCTACAAGCAGTTCTCGTAGCTGCGGACCACGTCGGGAACATCAGACTCCAATGTCTGCCGTGGTTCCCACGTGTCCGAGCTCGGTGGATATCCACGCCACCGAACTCTGTAGAAGCGTTGATGGTTCAACCGCTTCTTTCCTCGACGATGAGTCGGTCGATCTTCGTGATCAACAATCGACTCAACCACCCAGCGATGATCTCCCTGAGAGTCTATCAATGGGGGTGGGGCTGAACGCGAAAACGATTGAGCGACTCTGGAAGTGGAAGAGTGCTCATCGTGGGCAAATCGAGGCTTTGCAGCAGCGTTGTTCGACACTTGAGGAACGCTGCGAGAGTCTCGAGAACCTTGTCGCCGATCACGAGTCGAAGATCGACGTCCTGACAGAAGGTTCTGCCCAGTGTTCGGCTTTGGAGTCCCGTTTCGAGGAACGGTTCCAGCAAGTTCAGGACGAACTTGTCCGACTCCAGAAGAACGAGAAGTCTCGTGAGTTGGCTCACGATCGCCTTTTGCGCTCTGTGGAAGAGGCATGTAACCGGACACTTCCGAGTTACGCAGCACGGTACGTGTGTGAGGAAGCGTGTGCACGACTTCTCTCAAGGACTCTGTTCCAAGAGCTGTTGCCTGCTTCCTGCAGTGCGACGATCGGTTACCTATAGATCTCTATAGAGTAACCGTCAATAACTAAAGGCTTAGTCAGAGGTAAAAATGGAACTGTTTATTTGTTGGGGGTTGCCCTTTGCAGGACACCCTGAGTTTTCTTTAGTTCACTATCTAGCATAGTGAACTTCCGCTTATTTCAACGTGAACATAAGTGAATGGCTCTGAATTGCCGTGTTATTCAATTGGTCTAAAAGCATATAGTTTTAGCCTATGAGAGTCGTGTCTGTGACCGGCCTCTAATCAGAGTAGCTTGGCTACCTTTGTGGTTCGAGTAAGTGCGGCGAACCTAATTGATCGGCTGCTTTGGTGTTTCTCGTAGCTAAGTACGGAAACTTTAGTTGCATGCGGACTTAGTCCAATGCCAACAGATTGAGCTAAGTTGCTGCGGTGCAACTTAGCGTGTGACCCCGTTACACCACCCCCACCTAAAGTGCGAAACACGGGAGTGGTTTCGAAAGAGTGGTGGCCACGCTACGACGCACGAAGTCGTGGTCAGAATTCTTCGGGAGAGGCACTGCGAACACGCGTGCAAATCTCTCCGAAAAGCATCGCAACATCACAAGTGTGAACGCACACGTGATGGCGACGAACAAATCGGTGCACGAAAAGATCACCCGAAGCGCGAGCGGTCCTGCAGAAGGACTCGTTCAAAGACTGCAGAAGCTCGACGCTGAGAAGCGCGAGGCGGCAAGCGCAAAACAACGCGCTGCCGCTGCGGTCACGTCTGCCACGGAAGACGTGAGCATGAGCGACGACGAGTCGACTCTATCGAAGACTGCTCCTGACGGTGT
This sequence comes from Globisporangium splendens, assembly GCA_006386115.1. Lineage (NCBI taxonomy): Eukaryota > Oomycota > Peronosporomycetes > Pythiales > Pythiaceae > Globisporangium > Globisporangium splendens. The sequence goes on from VFIW01000105.1 coordinate 40,810, forward strand.
CAGTGAGCTGCAATTTGGCGATCTCCCTGTCATCAAGCCGATGAGCAGGGCAAGCGACGCCGATGACGACACGGCAGTCGACTACCAAGAGTACTCACCCGAGGAAGGGGAGGAAGAGGAAGACATCACCGTGAGGCGCGACTCCATCGACGAGTGGGTCGAGTATGAGGAGCTGCGTTACGGGAGCGGTAGCCCCGAACTGCACGAGTTGGAGCGAAATCCCTCGGCAGACGTCTCGATTTATCGGACGGAGGAAGAGAATGACGTCGCAAAGACTGTCAATGAAAGGGAGAAGGAGGAGGTCATCATTACCAACAATGAGACCGGACTGGAACCACCACCAACAGGTTCCGTCCATTTTTCGCTTCCCGTTATGCCGCCGCCAAAGGAATGGCCGACAGCGAAAACCCCGGCAAATTTACTTGCACGGGCGCGGGTTCCACTCGAGAGGTATGACTCCGAGTTCGCACGATGGCGCGAAGCCGATCTGCGAGGACGTGATGGGGCACTGCGCGTGCACCCGATCCCGGTTATCCTTTACGAAGGTGAGACCGAAGATCAATATGAAACCGCGTTCTTGGCATCAAGAACCGGTGTGAAACGCTTTGGGGCTGCGCGTACACTGGCCACCGATCCTGGGGCACAACGTAGCCAGCGCATGCAATTCGCTGTGCAGCGCGTACAAAAGTACCGCGAAGCGACAAAGAGTGATGACCGTGCTCGCACGAGTCTCGGTATTAACAAGCGACAGATGGACGAGTCTCACTCGCCATCAACGCACGCTCAAAAGCGGCAACCATGTCGGGAACGTCCTCGAGGAGGCGCTCAGCAGGCTCCCATGAGCTCTGCGACAAATCGTACCCACGCCACTTCACAAGGTAGTGGGTGTTCCCCTTGCGTCGCTGCACACGCAGCAGGCGCTCGACATGGTAGTGGCGCTGTCCCTGCTTATCAATCAGCGGGACCGGTGGCGCCCTACCGCGCTTCAGCATCGGTGGTTGCACCTGATGCGATGGTTCAGATTGTTCACGCGAACGCATCGTCTTTGGGGGCGCTACAGCAAGACGTCCGTGCCCTTCGCCAGCAACATCTGGATGAGACCTCGCTGTTAAAGCAGAGGGTGACGGCGCTTGAGACGGAGCTGAGGGAAGCTCGTCAGATGCTGGAGGAGTACCATGTCCGCGGGAAGAACTTCCACGCGAGGTACGCTCCGCGAGTGAAGACGCTTTGGGAGAGGCACAACGCGCTCGTGTCTCGATGGGCGGCGTCTGAGCCCCTTGATGAGACCGACGTGCTCCCGCACTGGGATAAGAATCCGCAGTAGCGTCATGGTAGCGTTTCAGCAAACCCACGTAAAACACGGGGTGCGTTGCCATTCGCGTTGGGAGATCGAGCTTGTAATTCAAGTCTCCAATCTTCTCCACAACAGTGTACGGCCCGATAAATCGTGGCAACAACTTACTCCCGCTGGGGAGCGTTGTGACTGCATCGTTTGGTAGGTTTTTAATGCTCAATAGCACTTTATCACCCACACAAAAAGTTTGTTTGTTCTTTCTACCCGATTTATCGGCGTAGAGCTTCTGCTTGTCTTGCGCAGCAGCTAGTTGGTCGCGTACGCGACGCAACAATGCTGCGCGCTCATCGACAAATTGCCGCGCTACCGCGACGGCTTTGTCTTGCTTTTTCGTTGCTCTCGCAGCGCGTGCTGCAGAGAGATCTATTTCTGCGCCGGTGGGTGACACCGCGCGCTCTCCCTTTCGTGGCTGACGCTCGCACGAGCAGTCGCCTGATTCTGTCTGAGACTGGCTATTTTTGGCATGAGTACCGTAACTCGGTACCGTGGGAGATCCATCTATAGGGACACGAGTACCGTAACTCGGTACCGTGGGAGATCGATCTATAGGGACACGAGTACCGTAACTCAGTACCGTGGAAGATCGATCTATAGGGACACGAGTACCGTAACTCAGTACCGTGTTTTTCTCTCCAAATGTGGAACGCGTGCCATCCGGTAAGACCGTGACAGATTCGAAGTGCGACCGCACAGGCGGCGCATCGCGCGCGTCCACGTGAGCGGTTAACGCCACGTCTGGTGACGGAGGTCGCGCGCTCGCATCGAGCGCAGCGAGTTGCCCTCCCACCGCAGAATATTCGACGCCCTCAAACAGAGTGGCGGGTACGCGCGGGTGCCGCAGCGAGTTAAAATAGAACGGAGTCACGGCCGTAGAGACGTGCTCGCTGCTATTTATAGCAAACTCGGCGTACGGCAGCCAGCGGCTCCAGTCGCGGGGATGATCGACAGCGATGCTGCGAAGAATATCCTCGACGACACGGTTTACGCGCTCGGTTTGCCCGTCTGTCTCGGGATGATCGGCAGTGGACATCGCCAGATCTGTGCCGAGCAGGCGGAAGAGTTCGCGCCAAAAGGCAGCGGTGAAACGCGGGTCCCGGTCTGATACAATAGACTCGGGCAAGCCGTGATAGCGGAACACGTGCTCTAAAAATAGGCACGCCGTCTCTTGCGCAGTGACATGCTTGCGCACAGGTACAACGTGCACCATTTTGCTCAGTCGGTCGACGAACACGACGACGCCTGTGTTGCGCGCCTTGTCTTCCGGGAAACCGAAGACGAAATCCATGCTGACCGACTTCCAGCAGTCTTGCGGAATCGGCAGCGGATGCAGCGGCGCTTTGTTCTTGACCGCAGGCTTCACGCGCTGGCACTGCTCGCATGAGCGTACATAATTGGCCACCCATTTGTATTGGTGTGGCCACCAAAACACATTGGACACTTGCAAGAAGGTCTTTTCACGCCCGAGATGCCCACTCGCTGGCGCATCGTGAAACTCATGAAGGATCGAAAGTTTCAGATCCTGGTCATGCGGTACATACACACGCGGGTAATCGAAGTTGGACAGTTGATGCCACAATAACCCGTCGTGATAACTAAACCGAGCAAGCTTTGACTCGAGTTTGGCAGGCAATGACTCTTTCGACGAGCCGTCAAAGTGAGCAATCAACAAGCGACATTCATCGTCCTTTGCATAAAGCGACTGAATATTGTCCTTGAGCTTTGTTTGCACTCGACTGATGCTCAGATGCATGAGATCAGGAGCGCGCTCCGAACACAGAGCGTCGGCGCTGTTGTCAACGCTCGACTCGTAATCTGGACGGCGCGAAAGCGCGTCCGCCAGAACATTTTCCTTTTCCGGCTTGTATTCGACCCGAAAGTTGAACTCGGAGAAGAATGCAAGCCATCGCGCCATTCGCTGCGACAGATGGGGAGAATTAATCGCGGTCCGCAAGGACGCGTGATCCGTGTACACAACAAACGGTGTCGCACCCAAAAGGTGGACCCTGAACTTCAAGAGAGCGTACTTGATCGCAAGCAGCTCCTTGTCGTGCACAGGATAATTCTTTTCAGCTGCTTTAAGCAGTCTGCTTTGGTATGATACGACGCGCTCATGGCCGTCATCATCCTTCTGCATCAGCGCACAGCCAATTGCAAAATCGCTGGCATCGCACACGACACTGAAGGCTTTCGTGTGGTCCGGCAACGCCAGGACAGGAGCGCGAACAAGCGACTCCTTCACGTCAATGAATGCATTCATGACATCGCTGGTCCAGTCCCATTCGACATCCTTTTTCAAGAGATGCGTGAGCGGACGGACTCTCGCCGCATAGTTGTGGCTGTACTTGTGCAAATAGTTTGCCAAGCCAAGCCACTTGCGCAAATCCTTGACGTTCTTTGGGATCGGCCAGTCGGCGATCGCCTTGATCTTCTCTGGGTCCGCGCGGACTCCAGCCTTGCCAACATAGCAGCCCAGGATCGGAATCTCTGAGGCGCCAAAGATGCACTTCTTCAGGTTGCAATACAGACTGTTGTCTCGTAAGCACTGCAACACTGAGCGCAAATGTCTCTTGTGCACGTCAACGGCACTGAGATCTCCTTCGGCACGACTGTGCACGAAGATGTCATCGAAGTAGCTCGGTGCGTACGCACGATGAGGACGCAGAAGATGCGTTACCAGACGATTGAACGTCGCTGGTGCATTCTTCAGACCTTGCGGCATAACGAGCCACTCCCACAGCATTCCGCTGGGTGTGCTTACTGCCGTCAAGGGAACGTCACTCTCTCGCATGAGGATCTGATAGAACCCATCCATCAGATCCAATGCTGAGAACACAGTTGAGCCGCCCATGGAGTCGATCAAGACATCCTTTCTTGGGATCGGTGTTTGTGCTGGAATGGTGGCGGCGTTCAGCTTGTTGAAAGCGTGAACAATGCGCCAGCCACCAGTCGCTTTCCGCACACAAAACGTGGGTGAGCTATGTGGAGACTTGCTTTCTCTCACATGAACGGCGAGGGCTCGTTTCGCGAAGAACTCGTCGATTGCCTCAACCTGCTCGCGGGGCAGCGGCCATTGTCTGGTCACGCAATATTTGCTCCAGGGCTCGAGGTCAATCTCGTGCCGTACGCCACGATCAACGGGCAGGGCACTTGGCACTTTGTCGGGGAAGACATCTTTGAACTCCCACAATAAGTCAAAGTATGGACTGCCTTTCACGGCGTCCCAGTCCTGAGCAGCAAACCGCCTCTGTTTGTCTGACTCCAAAACACTCTCATCCGCAGTGGACGAGGTGCACAGTTCGCTACGCGTAAACGCGGTAGGAACGACGATCTCGCGGATCTGATCACGCTCTAGATCCGTAAGAAAGAGCTCGAAGCTCATTTCTTCGAGGGATACGATCGCCTCAACGGTACTCGGCAGCTCATGGAGCGCCGCAAATTCAGCGAGGAACACTCCGTCTGATGCGTTTGCTTCCGGACTGCGTGTCGCGCGTCTGAGCGCCACTTCAACGTGAGCGCGATCTATCGACGGATCCGAGATCCTGTCAAAGGCGCGCAGCGAAGCTGCAGCTGCGTTGAGAGATGGGGCAATCGTGTGCGAGGCGGCCGTTTCCTCAGCAACAGATGCCAATGCACTGTCTCTCTTGCGAGCTGACAACTTGCGTCGCCCTCGTCGGTTGATGCGAACACGCGACCTCGCGGTTCTGAGCTCCAGTACTGCACCGTCAAGGTGGTACGAGCTGGCTGACGCGTGTACACCTGTACTGTCGCTGTCACTTGCGGGGGCTGGCTCAGATGCTCTGGAGCCGCACACTTGCGCACCAGTGTCCACGTCTGGACTTTCTGGCGCTTCCGCACAAAATGGGCTACCTGCCACAGTGTATCGCTTCGCTGGGCTACCTGCCTCAGCGCATCTTCTTGCTGGGCTCTCTGCCGCAGCGTGTGTGTTTGAAGCGGGGCTACCTGCCGCCGCGTGTCTTCCAGCCGGGCTCCCTGCCGCAGCGTGTTCAATGCTCACATCCATAGCGTGGAAATATTCCCGCAATCTTCGCTCTTCATCAGAGGAAGGGGTGGAGCTCCCGATTGTGCGTGCTCGCCAATCGGTCCAAGGCTGATGTTTCGCCAGCCAAGGCATTCCTAGGATGAGGTCGTACTTCGACCCCATCGCTAGTACTACGAAGGTTTCTTTGCAGACAAAGTCGCAAAATCTGAAAGAGAGTTCAACTCGAACTCCTTCAGTGTGTACTGTCGACCCATCGGCCAGACGTACGATCATCTTCTCGCGCTTGCCAGTGTGGACAAGTCGCTCATACGCTTGCAGACTCTGTTTCAGAGCTGACTTAGAGGCGAAGTTCTGTGACGCACCGCAGTCAACAAGAACCGTCATTTTCTTCTCATAGCCCTTCACATCGGCGCTATATACCAACATCTCACTCGGAGCCTTGTTGCCAAGAGCTCCTGGGACTAAGCTTCCCATCTGCACGACTCTAGTAGTCGGCGATGCCGAAGCTATAGAGTCCGTCTCAGTAGAGCGTCCCGCTTCTACTGAGACGTTCCGTTTCCCTTTCTTGCCGCAGCGGATCTGCCACCTCGATGAGCGTGGTTACCGCGCGGCGGTTGGTAGTCTCTCGCCTGATTTCCAGTGCGAGGAGCGGACTGCCTTGGAGCGGGACACTTCGACTGATAGTGTCCTCGCTTGCCACAATTGAAGCAGGTCACTTCGGCACTGCTAAGATCCATTGGCATCGGGCCATGGAAGCGCTGGCTGTTCGTGACTGCTCGGTGGCTGGTATGCGCACCATTGTGGCGGCCAGCGTTCCAATCAGGTCGACTGACTCTGAATGATTGCTGCTCAACGAGCGCAATGCGGATCGCATCTTCCATCGTGGCCGGCAAGCGTCGGTACAGCTCCTGACGCGCTGGTCCACTGTTGAGGCCGTTGAGAAACGCAGGCACTTTCACAGACTCAGGCAAAGGGCTGGTCGTGATCGCCGCGCATAGACTTCTCATCTCCTGGATGTATCGTTCCAGCGAGAGCTTCCCTTGTCTCAAGGAGAAGAAACGACCTTGCAACAGCACTTCGTTGTTCGGAGGCTGATACATGGCGGTGATTTTCGCACGGAAAATATCCCACGTGTCGAACGCACACTCATCGGCGAGCAGCGTCGAGAATGCCCATTCCGACGCTCGACCGCGCAGGTTCGAGATGGCGAAAGACACCATCTGCTCGTTGCTGTCGATGAGCTGAGCCTTGGCGCAACGCTCCACGGCGAGTAGCCAGTGGATGAGCTTGTCGCCATCCGCACCATCGAATTTCGGAGCGTCAATCTTGACAGCTCTTGGGCGGGGAGTTTGGGACGTGGGTGTCTGAGGCGCAGCAGCCGCACTCGACAAAGACGTGGCTGCACCAGCAACCACAGATACCACTCGCTCGAGCGCTTCACGCGACTCAGCAGCTGAGCGCAGCATCTCTGCGGTCAAGCTTGCGGTGGCTTGCATTTGTGCTTGCGCACTTCGCTCTCCTTCGAGGCGCTGAGCGTTCGAGAAGTTCTCGAACTGCTCGAGTCGAAAGATTTGCTGCTCCGGCGACGCCGAGAGCAACTCTAGCGCGACTTGATCGCCTAGAGCTTGTGCCATTCGGGTCAGCACACTCCGGTGTTCAGCCGAGAGGTGCGGGAACTGCGCAGGGTCAATTGACGCCTTTACGAATCCTTGAGGAAGCGATTCAGGCAGTCACCTCTGCCGGGTCGTAGATTGACTACGAGTGCTACCAGTTGTAACCGGACACTTCCGAGTTACGCAGCACGGTACGTGTGTGTGGAAGCGTGTACACGACTTCTCTCAAGGACTCTGTTCCAAGAACTGTTGCCTGCTTCCTGCAGTGCAACGATCGGTTACCTATAGATCTCTATAGAGTAACCGTCAATAACTAAAGACTTAGTCAGAGGTAAAAATGGAACTGGTTATTTGTTGGGGGTTGCCCTTTGCAGGATACCCTGAGTTATCTTTAGTTCACTATCTAGCATAGTGAACCTCCGCTTATTTCAATGTGGACATAAGTGAATGGCTCTGAATTGCCGTGTTATTCAATTGGTCTAAAAGCATATAGTTTTAGCCTATGAGAGTCGTGTCTGCGACCGACCTCTAATCAGAGTAGCTTGGCTGCCTTTGTGGTTCGAGTAAGTGCGGCGAACCTAATGGATCGGCTGCTTTGGTGTTTCTCGTAGCTAAGTACGGAAACTTTAGTTGCATGCGGACTTAGTCCAATGCCAATAGATTGAGCTAAGTTGCTGCGGTGCAACTTAGCGTGTGACCCCGTTACANTGTACGTTTTGGCTGTGCTTTTAAGCCTCATTTGCACTTGTGAACGTCGCGCTTCGATGCTTCGATCACATCTCGAGTCACAGAGCCAGTAGGCTCTGTTACGGGGGTCTTGTGCTGCGCGGTATGGTGGCCGCAGACAGCAGGGGTCTTGTGCTGCGCGGTGTGGTGGCCGCAGACAGCGGGGGGTCTTGTGCTGCGCGGTATGGTGGCCGCAGACAGCGGGTAATAGTGCGGCGTCCTGGTGGGCGTCGCAGTTGTGCTTCATGGCGGATTAACCACGACATAGGGTCCACAGTCATGCTCATAGTGATCGTGCATTCCATTCCTCACCACCCCAAGGCCTCCAAGAAGGAGGGATTCTCTCCCTGGGATGGGCCGGTCCAAACTGGACCGCTGAGGCTGGAACTGGACCGCTTGAGCTCTACTGGGAAAAATGGAGAATGAGAGAGAGAGAAGGTAATTCTATTGAACTTATGGTCTACATACAGTTTAAGAATTCCTGAGTCTCATTAACACTGCTGACAGTGAGGTGTTTCTTAGTTGTGACGGTGTGGCACCGATATCAGTGTCGAGTAGAGCTGCGACTTGGGACATAACAACTTGATCATTTCCCCGCGATTCGTCGGTGAGTATCTTCGCATTCTTGGAGTTCATTGCCATGTTGGTGAGAAGATCGGCCATTTTTGTTTTGTTCTCGTTTTGTGTGATTCCAGGAGGTCCATGCAAAGTTGCCGATGATTTGGTTTACCCGAACTGCTAGTGGCTGCAACTTGGTCTGGCGTATTGAGGAGAACCCGTTCTGGGATGCGATAATCGTTTGGCTGTCTCCGAAGACTTCCAACTTGACTTCATAATGCTGTAGGTAGTGTGCACTGTATGCCAGGCCATCTTTCAGCGCGCTGTATTCGCACCGGTTGTTCGTGACTTCTGGTCCCATGTACGCATAGCCGCATGCTTTGAGTTCCCATCGATTGCTGCGTTCATTCAGGAAGATGAGTGTCCATCCGCTGCCTCCTGGACCTGGGTTGCTGCGTGCACCTCCATCGAAATACAAACGCGCCGTCGCCCATGCTTCTAGTTGGCGCTACAGGTCTTGTCTCTCCAGTACGCTGAGCAGTTGACTCAGGCAAGTTGCATCGATCTTTTCTCCTTTGAGCGTTCTCATCCGATGAGCCACAGCCCGCACTTGCATCACACACGCTGTCCACACTCGCTGGGTGCTTTCTTCGATAGTGAGATGTTGTCGTTCACGCACTATCTCCACTCTCGTTCTCCATAGCAATACTGGGATGCTTGATGTGACGATAAACCACAGTTTCTGTAGTGCTGTCGAGTGTTCCGGAGTAATGAACCCGAAGTGCTTTTCCAATTCCCGGAGCACAGATCGTTGACCTGGCGGGGCTGTGCGGCTAGCAATATGAGGCAAGAAGAGTCTCGAGTCGCCAGAAATACTCTGACGTATGCCCCAAATACACGTACACTTGGAACTTGAGCGCGCCGAACGGATACCCTTGCGCCACGACAAAGTAATGCCGGACGCTCGTGGCACTCATGTCGCTAATCGTGGTAATCGGCGCGATCCCACCGGGGCCGTTTTGGATCTGCTTCGGAATCGAATAGTCTTGCATCGAGAATGTGAGCGTCAGCAGAAACACGTTGTCAAGGTTGGTCTTGTTGCGCATGAGGTAGTACACTCGGAGTGCGGTCGCGTCGCCCGCAATGAGTGGGGTCGACGAGCAGTCCACGACGGGGACAACCAGCTCACTAGTCGCCAAGAACGTGAGGTTGTACGTCGTGTCTCGGACCAGCGTCGCCAGCAGCGTGCGCAAAAACGAATTTCCGTACACTCGACCGTTGAAACGTGGTGTCGAGCAATTCGTAAACGTCGTGGTTGTCTCCGACTCCAAGTACAGCGTGCCGTTTTAAGGGCTTGTTGCATTCGCGAGAGCGTCCACAATCAAGGGACTGTGACGGATCGCAGCGTCGCCTGTGTACCTGCCAATGAGGTTCATCGTAAACGGTTCGAAATTCATCGGCGGCGCAGCCGTGCCGCTGAGGATACGAAGCGATGCGGCAGATGCCTGGATCGATGTCACGATGTACACGATCGCGGCCGCGAGCACTGCGACGCGCCGAAAGAGGTGAAACACCTGCGCAGGCATAATCTGGCGATGGCTCTGGATTTGTTTGCTTTGAGGCTGCACTTTGGGGGTGCCTGGAGCTGCATACTTGGGGGCGACTTTGACTCCATACGCTGCAAGGATGGGTTTCGTTGTCTGAGCAGACGGTGTGTTGACTCGGCTGAAGAGAGGCTTGTCTTCTCGAGAGACAAGATTGAACAAGAACACTGAGATGAGAAAGAACTGCGTGTGAACATCAAGTCCATAATAGACACCGAGTTTGGATGGCGAAACACCTGGCCATCCTAAATTTAGGACAAAAACATCTAGGGTATTTTCAGGACGAAGCACAGTGATTCATTTTGCTGACAGTGAACACCTCGCCTGGACGTATAAACTATATGAGGTTCTCAGCGTTCTCACCCCACCTCGTACACTGATCAGCATGGAGACACTTGCATTCAGACTGAGAGCAAAATCAACTACAGTGCGCGCACCAATCGAGCAGGCTCTGCATAAGAAGATGCACCCTCGCCACAATTATCTGCGTGAGCTTACAGCTGATGATTTTCACCAAGTTCACAGCTCAGCGTGTCGCCTCTCTATCACGTTAAACTGATTTGCATCGACTTTGACGGGGAATTCATATTTATGAATGCTGTCCTCCATGTCACAGATGAAGAGTGGATGTTGATTGCGCAATCACAATGAGTGAGCTGATCACCCCTCATTGTGTATCTCACAGTGCAATAACAAGACAAGCGGACATGGAGGACACAGCGTTCGTGCCCGTGGAGCAGGAGCCGCTGCACCAGCAGCGCTGGAAGAGCGACATCGTGCGCCTCGTGGACGTGCAGTTCCCGCGCAACGCGACGTGTCTCTGGCACCAGCACCTCAAGTTCGGCGTGTACATCTGCATCGCGGACCTCGTGGCAACCGAGCAGTCCAAGAACCAGGAACCGCGCGCGTTGACCAAGACGAAGGGTGACGTGTTCTGCCGCGACCACACCGAGGACAAGCTGATCCACGTCGTGTCGAACAGCGACCACGTGTTCCACATCATCGAAGTGGAGCTCCTGAAGGAGAAGCACCTCATTGCACCACATGACGAGGTCCCACAGCATATCGCCAGGGGGTTGCGGATTCTGAACGATGAGCTCGAGTGCCGCGTGTACCGCCTCACGCTCTTGAGCAAGCAGACGGAAAAGATATCGCTTGAGCTACCCACGGACGCGGTGCTGGTTGCGCTCGACGAGTGCGTCGTGAAGATCGTGAACCCTGACGGCGACAAGGAAGTGCACGTCCAGCCTGGTGATGATGTCGTGCTCATCGCGGGCCATTTTGAAGTGCACCTCGTTCCTCGCGATCACGCAGAGGCTCCCGAGTTTATCCTTGTCGAGGTGTTTTAGAGAAAGCACGAGAGGACTCAGTATCTGTGCATGTCGATGCGGTGGGTTTGAAAATGTGTGAAGCACACGACATTGCTTCCTATGGATAGCGAGCCCAAAAATGAAAGCAATGAATGATCGCGCGGTCGACAAGGCGCCAAGTTTGTTCCATACATGGCGCTTTCATTAGAGACCACAAGCATTCTTTCGATTGTCTCGATGGACAAGAAACACGAACTCACGTACCATGTTCTGCAGGCTGCTTGCACCAGCCAGTCGCGCTTGCCAGATGTAGGTAACGTAAATGCTATCTCTCTCTCGCAAGAGAAGCGGCAAAAAGAACATCCAGCTAAAATGGAGGAAGAGCGCGAGGCGACCGTCGTACCCGTGGTGCTTGAGCCACTGCACCAGCAGCGCTGGATCAGTGACACCGTCCGCGTTGTAGGCGTGAGATTCTCGCCCCACACGACATGCCAATGGCACCAGCACTTCCATTTCAGCGTCTACATTTGCATTAACGACCTGATAGCGACCGAGCAGGTTTTGAATCAACCGCCACGAATGCTGACGCAGCCAAGAGGATCTGTGCTCTGTCGTGACCACACCCAAGACCAGCTCGTGCACATCGCGGCGAGCCACGAGGAGCCCATCTTCGTGGTTGTAGTGGAACTGTTGAAGCAAAGGCGTCAGCTTGAGCCGCATGATGCGATCCCGTTGCATGTCGGTAGAGGCGTCATGTGTGTGAACGATTCGCTCGAGTGCCGCGTGTGCCGCATCTCGCTCTCAAGTGCCTATGGCGACGACAACAAGAGAGACGAACTTTCGCTGGTGCTCCGAACTGACGCGGTCCTCGTTGCTTTACACGAGTGCGTCTTGTCGATTCACAGCCGTCATGCGGCAAAGGAAGGCGACAACAATGGTGACGACAATTCACAGCAGCCACGCGAGCCGATGCATAGTTTCCAGCCTGGAGATGACGCTGTCCTGCTGCCTGGTCGCGTGGTCATTCAACTATTGTCGCGCTCAGCCCGCGTTGACTATGCCGAACTCGTCCTCGTTGAAGTGTTTTGAAGCGAAAGTGTTGGGCACACGTACGAACCCTCGCGCAAAGAACTTGGTCGTAATTTTCTTGTGACACATTGCCAAGTCTGCATAATAAAGACAAAAAATCTTCAGCCCGACCACGCATGGTATCCTGTCATTGCGCCATGGAATTGCAGTGTCTGAACAAATCAGTGGTGTGCCAAGTGTCTCGCTTCTTCATAGAGGAATGAGCGATGGATGAAAGGATTTCCTGTGGCAACCACTATGAGTCTCATTCTGCCAAAGGATCGCGTCGTTGGCGAGGATAAAGCCGTGGTGAAAGTCGAAGAAATATGAGTCACATGCCATGTTACATGACGCGATACTCATCAACACCTTTCAACCACACATTTTTTCACGCTGGCTATTTCATTTCAAGTCGATAAACATTATCGCCCGAAATCAATCGATTCAAGAGCAAACTATTCAATGCGCCAGAAATCGTTCTTCGAGTCGTGCTTGAACAGGTAGGATTCCACAAAGCCCGGCGCCGTGAAAGTCGACGTCTGGTAGTTGTAGATGAGCGACTTTTGCTGCACCTTGGGGTTCTTAAACTTGAGATCGTTCTTTCGTGCTTCGTTGACGAAAAAGTTGGCAAAGTACTGACCCGACGTGATCGCTTCGAACGAGTGGTCCACGACTTCGTACGGCGTGCCGTCCGGGTACTCGCCGTACTCAAAGCTTACTTTCTCCGGGTGGAATTGCACGGCGTAGATCGGGTACTTCTTGGCTTCGAACGCAGAGACGAAATGGAACCCCTTGCGGTCATAGTTGGTCGAAAGCACCGTGTAAAAGTCCACCAGCTTGGGAAAAGTCGGGAACCGCTCGACGCCGATGCCTTGCTCGTGGTTGTTCATCGTAATCGGCTTCTCCGCAAGCCATTGGTACAACTCCTTGCTCGCGCCTCCAAACAGACGGCTCGACGGTGCGGCGTCCGTGAAGTTGAGTGGGAGCGTAATGTTGTACGCGTCGAGACCGCTATCCAACGATCCCAGGTCTCCAGTCGTGAGCTGCACGAGCCACTCAAAGCCCAGACAGGTGCCCCAGACGGGGAAGTACGTGCCGTTGTCGTTCAGATCGATGGCCAGCTTGTAGAGGTACTCGGCGCGGTCGTTCACGGTCGCAGCGCCGCCGGGAAACAGAAGCCCGTTCAGCTGTGGAAGCAGCTCCTGCAGGTACTCCTTCGGTGCATTGTACGGGATCGGCACGACGCGACCGCCGCCCATCTCGACCCACTTGACGTACGACGCCGCGATGTACTCGCCGTGCTTGGAGACCGGGTGCGCGAACACGCCGATGATCGGGCCGCGCGCGCTGGCGGCCACGACGTCCAGGCCGATGGCGACGGCGGCTACGAGCGCAGTGACGAGCGTCGCGAACCACGAGACACGAGGCGCCATCCTGCTGTTGCTGCTGCTTCTTGCGGAGAATTCTCGACTGCTCTGTGGATCTTCCGTTGTTCTCAAGCGCAGTGACCAACACTCTTTCCTGCTCACTCATCAAAGAAGCAGGTGACGAAAAACTCACTTGAAAGATGATTGGCGGGAAAAGCATGGATTTCCACCAATCATGACTGATAAACTCAGAAACCGTTGAGATTGTTACTAGAGATGATGGAAATAGAAGTCCACGGTCAAGTATAGTGATAATGCCCTACCGTGTGTCTTTCGGGATCCTAATTGAAGTTGCAAGTTCGTGTTGCTGTAAAGTTGCAGACGCTTGGAGTGCAACCAGACCAGCCAATCAGGAGCGTACTTGGGCGATCATTATCCGGACAATGCTGCCAGCTATTGCAGCAACACGAAAGAGTCTGCAACGTGGCTTGGCGATGCGCAAGGTGAGGTGCTGTGCAAGTATCGCCATCCCCATATGTGCTTTGCAGGGCCGTCGCGAGAGAAAAGTCAAACTTTCAAGGATAGTGTACGCTAAATGCTTGCTTCCAACATGATGTCCAGGGACAAAAGCATACGAATATATTCGATCAGCTGCATTCACAACTGGTTGTTCCAATATGCGCGTAACGTAGCAGCTAGAGGGAAATCTAGTCTGTATGAATGGGGTGGGGATACACGCTGGAGAAGGAAAACCAAAGCTACACTGGCTCTGTTTTAGCCGTCTTCCACAGTGAGCGATGGCATGTTGTCTAGACGCCAGCGTAGGCAAACAGGATCAAACTGGTTACCATGATGAACATGCCGATGAACGAACCTAGTGCCACGAGGTGGGTCTGACCCTTGGCAAACTTGAACGCCGTCGGCAACAACTCCTTGATGCAGATGCACACCATGATGCCACACACAATGCCGAACAATACCCCCTCCGAGACGGGGTCCATGCCGTCGCCAACGGCCAACCACGCGATCGTTCCACCCACTGGCTCAGCGAACGCAGAGATAGCGCACCACATGATGCCTTTCCAGCGGCTTCCCGTGGCAAAGTAGATGGGAGCAGCGACGGCGATGCCCTCTGGGATGTTGTGGAGTCCGATGCCGATCGCGAGCGAGACACCGACAGACGTGTTCTGAAGCGCGCCGACGTACGTTGCGATGCCTTCGGGCATGTTGTGGATACCGATAGCCAACGCACTGAGTAGTCCCATGCGATTGAGCTTTGCTCTCGCGGCTTCGTCCAACTTGATCGTAGCGATGGCACCAGGCGTTTGCGACTCGAGGTAACTGGGGGATTTCGCTTCACGTTCCTTCATTCCATTCTGCTCGTGTTGAAGGTGCGAGTCGCGGAGGTTCTCGAGGTTCTCGATCTCGGTGATGGAGGTCTCGGGTGCAAGCTTGTGAATGATGCAATCGATCCCGTAGATGAGCAAAATACCACAACCAAAACACGCCGTGGCAGCCAGCCAACCGTGACCCGTAGCAGTCTCTTCCGTCATATCTTCCGTCCTGATGCCCTCAGTCAAGAGGTGCACAGACTCACCAAAGATCTCGACGAGCGAGATGAAGATCATGACGCCGCTTGAGATGCTGAGTGCGATCGCCAGACTCACGGGGTTGGCAAGGTGGACGAGGCGTTTGCTGAAGACGACCATGCCGCCCAAGATGGTGGCGAATCCAGCGGCAAAGTTGAGTGCGAACGCCACACCGACGTCACTTCCAGTTTGAACCATTGTCGACAGCAGCGAGGGTGGCGCTTGAAAGGAGATTCAGTATCGCAGAGTAGGTTGCAAATCAAATGCACGGACGAGGGTGAATTTGAAAGTGAGTGCTAAGGGAGAGGACCGAGATAGCGTAAGGCCAAGATTCTGGAGCGACACGAAGGTGCGGTCGATAGGCGCTCTACTAACCCCACTGGATTGCTGTCTACTGACCTCGTAAGACGGGGAAAAGGCGACAGAACACAATGAAGTTCCAGTGCTACTGCCTCTTGAGCCTAGTCGACGATATTTGTGGCTCACTGCTTTGCTGCTAGCTCTCTACTTCCTCGTGCTTTGCTTGTCCACACAGCAGATCCACCAGGATGGTCCGATGAGAAGGCTTGTGCTGCCACTGTGGTTGAGGGAGTTATGGTCGATGCATCACCGGATCTGACTGTACCGAGTTGCAGTGCGTGCCAGTGGAGATGAGCCTGCATATTGCAAGGCAACTAACCAATGAGAGGTTCAGGTGTGGTTTAATCTTTTCACTTTTAATTTATGGCACACGGTATTTCGTTGAGCCAGTCAAAACTCATTGGAATGCATCTTCCTGTATTAAAAAACGAAATTAATCATTGCCGAGATGCGCAATTCTCCAAGTGACAGCCAGCGCTCATCTGTTCAGATCTGGCATTGGCCACATCGAGAGCGAAATGGAGTAGAAGGATACGAGTGGGAGTAGATAGACCAGCTGGAGCGTTTGTCACGTAGGATCACGTCTGATTCCAGCATCTTACCAGTAAGCTCTCACGGACTCAAATTAAAGATGTGCGGCTCGATCTGAAACAAATGCTTTCAACCAGCCCACAAAAACACTCAAGAACACCAGGGAAACAGCGACTCAGTGCGAGAGAACGGCAAAAGCAGTTCAGCACGAACCTTCATGGCCAGTCTGAGTCTCGTTGGCAAACGGCGAAAGGCCATGCTGACTGGAGTGAAGGAGCTTTTACCGCTTGGTGGCAGGTGGGATCATCCAGTTTCTCACGAATCAACTTCACGCACAGTATCGCCAAGTGGACACTTGGTGCTTACGCTGGTGTCCAGATTGTAAATCACAACCATTCCGAGTATCGCGCATCGGACACCACATTGATCAGGTAGGAAGGACTCTCAACAAATTCTTTGCTACAATACGCGGAGTAGTGAGCACAGCGCTTGACGTATTACTGGACGCTAGATACCAGGCACCTCATTGCCGTCGCTGCACTGGCACCAAGGTTTACGCAAGGATTCTGAGCGGAAAGGGGCCACTGCAAAGGCGCATCCGTTTGGCATACTTGAATTGGCGCGAGCTCTCATATGCACTTGAGTTATTTCGCGAATTACAAAACTAGGTAAAAATATCCTCATGGTTTACTAGTTCACATCCCGTGAACGTCACGCACTATTACATTGAACTTTGGCTATTACTCCTGTACTTTGAGTCTTGTACTGCATTGTTTTGATCAGACACCAAGGAAGGCGAACAAGATCAAACTGGCCACCATAACGTACATCCCAGCAAAGACACCACGCGTGACCAGGTGAGTACGGTTCTTCGCAAACTTGAATGCCGTTGGCAGTAGCTCCTTAATGCAAATGCACACCATGATGCCACACACCACTCCAAGAAGAATTCCTTCCGAGATGGGCTTCAAGCCATCACCAACGGCCAGCCATGCGATGACACCTCCCAGAGGCTCGGCCGAAGCAGAGATGCAGCACCACATGATCGCTCGGCAGCGGCTTCTAGTCGAAAAGTAGATCGGTGTCGCGACGGCGATCCCCTCTGGAATGTTATGCAAGCCGATTCCGATGGCGAGCGAGGCGCCGACAGCAGAATTACGCATCGCACCGACGTACGTGGCGATACCTTCTGGCATATTGTGGATGCCAATGGCCAAGGCACTGAGCATGCCCATGCGATTCAGTTGCGCTCGTGCTGCCTCGTCTAATCGGAGAGCAAAGCCTGGTGCCTGAGCCTCGAGGTATCCTGTGGGCTTGGAGGTTTCGAGTACATTGTGGTCGAACGAATCGCGGAGGTTGTCGAGGGTGGCGAGCTCCACAGCAGCGGTGTCCGGCGCAAACCCATGCACAACCAAGTCGATAGCATAGATCAGGACAATACCAACGGTGAAGCACGCAGTTGCACCGAGCCAACCGTAGCCATTCGCCGTGTCGTGAGTCATATTTGAAGTCTGCACGCCTTCCACAATGAGCTGCACAGATTTGCCGAACATCTCCACCAGCGAGATTAAGAGCATGACACCAGCCGAGAGGCTGAGAGCGACCGCGAGGCTGACGGGATTCGCGAGGTGAACCAGACGCTTGCTGAAGATGACCATTCCGCCGAGTACTGTAGCAAAGCCAGCAGCGCAGTTCAACGCGAACGCGACCTGGACACCCGTTCCAGTTCGCACCATTTTCTCTCGCTTTCTTAAACCGTATTGGCTCGAACGATTGTTGACAGCGAGGCTGTTTCGAGTGCGCCAAGACTTCGCTTAAGTAGGAGCTCGGCTGTCGACTGGGCAAACAAGTGCAGATTGAGAAGTGAGCGCGTTAAAGGATGAAGCGCAGGCGCCACATTCAATCTCCTTCGAGTTGGTAACTGTCTCTTGCAGACTTTCTCGTTGGCTCTCAACGCAACAGACGCATCGCCACCTTTGTGCTAAAGCCTGAGGAGGTCGTAATCGTGGCCGCCTTTGAGTCCAGTCTGCCAACCGCATGCACAGTCATCTTGCCTCTGTTTGGGTGAGAAAGTAGCTCGGCAACCGCAGAACACGTCAGGAAAGTCAAGAAGGAGACAAGTTAGTGGCACATGGTGATGCGCCGGATGTCTTGGATCTGTCAGAGGCGGTGAGGTGAGTGGTTCGTTGTGTTCTGAATCAGAACACAAAGCATCAACCAATCAGCAGCTGGTGGAAATATGGAAACTGGAATTTGGGTTCAACTTTTCATTGGCCATGTGGACCCGATCCAATCAAGTCCAGAATTTCCGACTGCTTCAATCTCGTTAGAATACAAATCGGCTTGAGTAGATCAGATCACAAGTACAGCATGCTTGTATCACTGCAGCACGTGTTCCATTCGTTTAGACGAGTTGAAGCATACATTTCGTATGCAATTGGGGTATATTATGGTGCGGTTCGCGAACTGCAATATCCCTGTGCCACCTAAATGGTTTCGACGAGGAGTGAGGCTTTCATCTTGGCCGACTGCACAAGTAAACTCACTAGAGATCCCGCTGCGACGGCATAATCATGCCAATCGAGTGGGTTGTTGTCACCGTCCTGCATGCGATGACCAAACCAATGGATCACATCTCATTCATCAGTTCAAAAAAAGCATGCATCTGCAAGGTCATGCCAGCATTGGCTCCCCACGATAGGTAGAGCATTTGCTCTCATCTTGTTTCGTCGCAGATGACTCGGTGTGGGTGATACACGATTCAGAATCGTGAAATTAGGAAACCGAGCACTGCTTCGTCGCGGTAGCGTGCATTACACGCTTAGTACTCGCTCTTACTGCAAAGAGAAACGAATACAATTCCAGATCCGTCCAGCCAAGCGGCTGGAGACTTATACACAATGCGAGGCCATAGAAAATATTGCTCCGCTCGCTTTGTGCATCGTTGCGAAATGGTGATGACAGTGAGGTATATTATGCCACGTAAACGAACTATGATAATCTTCATTGCCAAACCAATGAAGTCAGACGACTCAGGATCTCTCTTTTCATGGCTTCATACATATGGATGCACATGGAATCACTAGCATCATGAGCGCGTGCCTAGCACTCGTCTGATTGGCTTGCAATGTCGCCGTCGGAGAATGTGTCCAGAGCTGCTCACTGACCACAGATTCAGATGAAGCAGCAGTCTACTCGAAATTCAGGACGTAACACGCATGTTCTATGCTACAGACTTGAGAGATCTTCACGTACTGAGGGTCAAACTTCAGTATTGATTGGTCATGTTTTTTGCTTGTATTGACAACGTCCTTAAGTAGTGCCAAGGCCATATCTCTTGTCGCTACTTTACGTGCACGAATATGGAACCCCAGCATCTCGCTCCCTCCATAGTTATGAAGCGAGGTACGCACATAACTGTGTGTGGATTCGTCTGGCTGGTGTAGACTACACTCCAGCGTACGCAAACAGGATCAGACTCGTCACCATGATGAACATGCCGATGAACGAACCTAGTGCCACGAGGTGGGTCTGACCCTTGGCAAACTTGAACGCCGTCGGCAACAACTCCTTGATGCAGATGCACACCATGATGCCACACACAATGCCGAACAATACCCCCTCCGAGACGGGGTCCATGCCGTCGCCAACGGCCAACCACGCGATCGTTCCACCCACTGGCTCAGCGAACGCAGAGATAGCGCACCACATGATGCCTTTCCAGCGGCTTCCCGTGGCAAAGTAGATGGGAGCAGCGACGGCGATGCCCTCTGGGATGTTGTGGAGTCCGATGCCGATCGCGAGCGAGACACCGACAGACGTGTTCTGAAGCGCGCCGACGTACGTTGCGATGCCTTCGGGCATGTTGTGGATACCGATAGCCAACGCACTGAGTAGTCCCATGCGATTGAGTTGAGCGCGTTGGACCTCGTCCAACCGGAGAGCAAGACCTGGTGCTTGTGATTCTAGGTACGCTGGGGCTTCTATCATACGTGCTTCGTTGTGATCAAACGATTCGCGGATATTCTCGAGAGTACCCCATTCCGTAATCGCCGTGTCGGGTGCGAATCCGTGAACTACGAGGTCGATCAGGTAGATGAGAGCAATCCCGATGCCAAAACAGGCTGTCGCGATCAGCCATCCATGTCCGCTCGCCGTTTCGTCACTCATGTCTTCGCTTCGGATGCCCTCGGCTAACAACTGGACTGCCTCACCAAAGATTTCCACGAGCGATATGAAGAGCATCACGCCAGCCGAGATGGAGAGTGCGATGGAGAGACTCGCTGGGTTTGCGAGATGCACGAGACGCTTGTTGAAGATGACCGTTCCTCCGAGGACGGTCGCGAACCCGGCTGCGAACGTCAGCATGAACGCAACACCAACTTCATATCTTGTTTGCGCCATTCTCTCTCTTCCGCTGGATAGGAATCTGCTTTTCTTGTTTGTTTTTCCCGATGTATCCCGTTTGAAGTCAAGTGTTCTGTGTGGGGGTCGCCGTGCGTATTACAAAGTGAGACTCCCGCGGTCGTGGGCAATTAGCTCCTTTCCATTTTGCATTGCATGCAGTTGGGAGCCCAGATTAAATGGCCAACTTTACTCGAACGATTTTGTGTGTCTTTGTGATCGACCCTTTCTGTCCCCGAGTTTCAGTGTTGACCATGCCTTCACCTAATCAAAGTGTGACTCTCCGAGTAGAAACTAACCAATCAACGTCCAAGGGTAAGTAGGAGGACGGAACTGCAATCAAAAGTCTAGTACTTGCGATCTTGCTTCCGCAGTAATGTCAACTACAGCCAGCTCAATCCAGAATCGCCAGCTCGTATCGAAAAATCAAAGTTCACATGTATTAAAGGCGTTACCTAGGTAGGTAGCTGTTAGCTAGCTGGCAGGCGAGATCTGCAGGTGAGAAACCAAATCACCCGCCAAAGTAGCAAGCAAGTCTAGTTTCTTACACGCCAGCGTAGCCAAACAAAATCAGACTCGTCACCATGATGAACATGCCGATGAACGAACCTAGTGCCACGAGGTGGGTCTGACCCTTGGCAAACTTGAACGCCGTCGGCAACAACTCCTTGATGCAGATGCACACCATGATGCCACACACAATGCCGAACAATACCCCCTCCGAGACGGGGTCCATGCCGTCGCCAACGGCCAACCACGCGATCGTTCCACCCACTGGCTCAGCGAACGCAGAGATAGCGCACCACATGATGCCTTTCCAGCGGCTTCCCGTGGCAAAGTAGATGGGAGCAGCGACGGCGATGCCCTCTGGGATGTTGTGGAGTCCGATGCCGATCGCGAGCGAGACACCGACAGACGTGTTCTGAAGCGCGCCGACGTACGTTGCGATGCCTTCGGGCATGTTGTGGATACCGATAGCCAACGCACTGAGCAAACCCATGCGGTTGAGCTTTGCTCTCGCGGCTTCATCCAACTTGGTCGCAGCGATGGCACCAGGCGTTTGCGACTCGAGGTAACTGGGGGATTTCGCTTCACGTTCCTTCACTTCATTCTGCTCGTGTTGGAGGTGCGAGTCGCGGAGGTTCTCGAGGTTCTCGATCTCGGTGATGGAGGTCTCGGGTGCAAGCTTGTGAATGATGTAGTCGATCCCGTAGATGAGCAAGATACCACAGCCAAAACACGCCGTGGCAGCCAACCAACCGTGACCCGTAGCAGTCTCTTCCGTCATATCTTCCGTCCTGATACCCTCAGTCAAGAGGTGCACTGATTCACCAAAGATCTCGACGAGCGAGATGAAGATCATGACACCGCTTGAGATGCTGAGCGCGATCGCCAGACTCACGGGGTTGGCGAGGTGGACGAGGCGTTTGCTGAAGACGACCATGCCGCCCAAGATGGTGGCAAAGCCAGCGGCAAAGTTGAGGGCAAACGCCGTTCCGACGTCACTTCCAGTTTGAACCATTGTTGAAATTGTTGCGCAGAGGGAGGGGTGAGGCGAAGGTGTAGGTAAACTGGACGTCGGATGCTGGAAGCTTGGGAAGTACTTGCGTCTGAAAGAGCGCAAAATGAAAAGTGAGAGGTCCACACGACGTTCTCCGAGTAGCAAGCAATGGACTGCGTTTCTTTTGGACAAGTGAGAGAGAACAGTAGGGTAGGCTATTAGCCCCCTTCCCGAGATGAGACCTGACAGGGATACTCAATCCCCCATATCGAATACTTTGTGGTCTTGAGCTTGGCATGTATTCTAGCATCCTTGTTGAAAGGACATCCGTATTGACACGTAGACCTATTGTTTACAAAAGCGACGATCTCTTTGCAAGAGTGATCGGCGTAGAGTTGCGCTGTGTGAAGAGCCAATGAGACTGCGCCGATGCTGGATTGCGCGTGGCCCCACTGGAAGAGGACCAACGGATTTGTTTGCTTGCCAAGTGCAAGTAAAGACGTGAGCATAGGAGGAGCGTTTTGTTACCTACCGCCGGGGCTCGAACTAAGGTCATCGCACCTTCGTCATCTGGAATCTGGAATCTGGTGGTGGACAGGCGTGCAAGACCGCCTGCAGCAGTGAAGGAATGCGCTTTTTGACTTGATAGTGGGTGTCAATTTACTCGAAGCCAGCAACTTTGGCGGGCCATGCACAAGCGCGAAGCCCTCAGTGGATCGCGATTGGTGGCGGGCACGCGTAGCTCAAAATTCAGTCACTCCGTTGTTTGATTGTGAGTTCTGTGCGATCCCGGTGATTTGTCAGCGTGCGCTGGTAGCTTGCTAATTGCGGCGTTCAGCTCGAGCCACTCATCCACAACCGATGGCAAATCTCAAGCGGAGTGGTCTGGTAACCTCAGATATTGCTCCAGTCAATCGCTTATTGCTGTAACTTGCCAGCACTTTGTATGTCAACACCCTCTCGTGCCGTTGCTTATGACCTCTTCCTCTGCGGATGGTGTGCGCTACTAGTTTGCTCAGTAAAACAGGATGAGGCGCATGTGCATGTCTGGCTCGCGGTGACGCATCGTAATCCTGGAATCAGTGTTGGCAGATCTTGTTTTTGTGTTAGAACATCTTTGATGTTTAAAATACATAAAACAAGGTATTACAGCATTTTTGCATCATTATTGTCGTTTAAATGTTTTTATTCGAGACAAACGAAAGCATAGCAAGTGTTTGCGAAGCACGCTCTGTCGTCTGTTTGCATTTCAGTTGTTTGTATGCGAGATGCCAGCTGAAATAGCGAGAGTAGTTAATGTTGGAGAATGTGGTACAAGTTCGTGGTCGCGAGTGCTCTTGTCGTCTCGATACGCGCATCGCGCCATAGATTTCACCGTCGTTGTGGTTGACAATACTGTCGTCCGTAACACACAGTGTACTTGCGTGGCTCGTGCCCGCATCAAGAACGTCCCGTGTACGAGAATGCGGTGCAGCGTTTGGGTGTGTCCTGGATCGCACCGTGAGCGCGTGACGCAGGTGGAGCAAGCCGTGACGCTCGGCGACCGGAGCACCTCGTCGGGGCTGGCGTTCTTGACGAGAAGCTGGGCTTTTGTGTGTCGCCCGCGCACACACAAAAGCCCACCTTCCCTCCTGTTCTGTCGCCACGGGGCTGTACGCCGCGGCCATGGACGCAGCAATGTCGATCTTCTCGCCCTTGAACAACGTGTTCATAAACGCGAGCTTCTCAACGACAGATTCGGTCTCCTTCGTCTTGACTTCCTTACCCTTTTTGAGTGCGCAGCGGTTCGGGTCATTGCCCTTCTTTGGCGTCGAGCTCTTCTACTTCTTCGGCGCGTTTTTTGCTCAGCTTATTCTCATGGGTTGCGGCAACTACTTGCTTTAGAAGGATGGATCGCTGCCATTTGCCAGCTACTTGCCAGAGGACACGACCTATTCTGAGCGGCTGCAAGGGAGAACTCGTGGCGAAGCAAGTCACGCCAAACGTTATTCGGAGCGACTGGATGTCTGTATTAAAACCAATAAAACATCTATAAAAGCATTTTTACAACCAATTAAACCATTACGGACATTTTTACAATGTTTTTACCCACTCTGCTGGAATAGACAGTAGGTGATGAGCAAATCGGATGGCTGCATCAAGAGGGCACGCGCTTTCACACTCGAGACTAACCAATCAGAGGCGGCTATTCGTTAATCCAAGGACTAATTAATAGAACCAAGTTTGGGGATGAGAAACAGCCAGAGATGCTCTTGTTGCTGAGCTTATGGGATGTGGGCAGCTGCTTTTCGTGCTAGTCTATGTTAACGAATGACGCATGTTTATTCGATTACAGATCCAACTCCAGTAAGCCAACTGACCACCTCCGTCCTTCCCTTTAGCGATCGAAATCCATAAGCTAAAAGAAATATTACTCCAACATATAGCAAGCGTACTTGCCCCCAGGAGCTTGGGGGCTCACTACAGAGTCCATTACCCCAGCATGTCATTTCGATTGTAACCTGGGGCATAAGTATTAACCTTGAGCTTTCGAACGGAGGTCGACATGGTCGGCCAAATCAACAATTCTCATCTTCTGGTTCGTCGACCCGTTTCCTCCATTTGTCCGACGGCGGAGAGCTGGTCTGGATCGTTTGTCGTGCGCAAAGACAGACGCGTGTATACAGTCGTTGACGACCGATGCGAAGTGAGGTTTCAGACCTTGTCGCCCTTCAGGTGGCGGTACGTTTCCGTCTTCTCGCAGGGGAAACTGAAGACGATTCGAGATCACGCTCGTATACACAATGCGTTGGAAGGACAGTACAGTGCCTTTTCTGTGAATATTTGTATCGCCGGGACAGCGTTATTCACCTCAGTCAGTAACCCGGCTCCAGTGCGCACTTAGACACAGCGTAGACGGCGAACTCCCTATGTGGGCATGTGGAGTTGAAGGTCGATTCATCGAGAATCGCAGTAATAATTGCGAGCAATACAATTGCTCTTACACCCGGTAGATAATAGTTCGAGGAGACAGGTCAGAAACCCTGGTTTGGCAATATTGAGATTTTATAATCTCTCATGGCCAGCATTCTGGATACCATATCAAATAGAACTCTCATGACGTTCGTATAGCTTTAGGCAGTGCAGATGCCCGGAACGAGCTCTGTCTGCAACGGACACGGATATCACCGCAATATGCTTTGGTGAAAAATCAAACATTGTTGCTCACCTATGTGGGTGTATGAGCTGCCGTGAAACTTGTGCAGGTTGTTTTTGTTTTTGTGTGTTTTTGGCAAACTCCGTGTCATATGAGGAAGCCTTCTCTGCCTGACCAAGTGGATATCAATTGCATGCTCTGTAAAGCTTGCGTATATCGGTGGCCTCCTTAATTTCGGATGCATCCTGCTTCGCACTGAACACGTTCTGAGTTACAGCCAGTGTATCCGCGTGCAGTATGATTGACATTTTGTAGCTGCTGGACCCCACGATGCTCGAGTTCAGTTTGGCGCGTATCTCGTGACAGAACATACCGCACAGTTCTTCTATTTTCCCTTCTTATACCCATCGCTTTATGACCTATAATCAAGAAGAGTGGCAAGCAGAGTCCATCCTCCGTGCCGCCAGAGCAGTTAAAAGCCCATGGATGAACGAGAGTATCACCGAGCCATTTGCAGTATGGACACGCATTTGATCTCTACTTATCACCGCAACTGACAACACAGCCTGCTGTTTCTCTGATGGTACATCGTGCCGTCTGATAGGCAACAGCACACCGAACAAAAGTTCAAAGGAACAGGCGCGCGCAAAGTCTCGCAAGACACGCTTCTATTCTATTGTATCCAACCAGACCCTTCTCAGCTTCTCGGAGTGATGACGGATCAAAAGATTGTGAGTTTGCTGCAGAGGTCATGCGTCGTAGGACTCATTCTTTTCTTTCTTGGCATTGATCGTTGCTATGCCACTTGACCTGGTCGCAACATGTGTATTTTTCTGAGTCTCTCTGCGATAAAGCGCCGTGCTATGTAGCCAAGACCACCGCAACTTCCTTCGCGCATTTAGTGCTTATTCGTTCGCTCTATTAATTCTTTTTCGCTGCTCATTTCTAAACTTCCTCACTTCTCCTCATCCAAAACAACAACAACTATTGGACATCTTGCTCAGCCTCCGCCATGGTTCAAACCGGAAGTGACGTCGGAACGGCGTTTGCCCTCAACTTTGCCGCTGGCTTTGCCACCATCTTGGGCGGCATGGTCGTCTTCAGCAAACGCCTCGTCCACCTCGCCAACCCCGTGAGTCTGGCGATCGCGCTCAGCATCTCAAGCGGTGTCATGATCTTCATCTCGCTCGTCGAGATCTTTGGTGAATCAGTGCACCTCTTGACTGAGGGTATCAGGACGGAAGATATGACGGAAGAGACTGCTACGGGTCACGGTTGGTTGGCTGCCACGGCGTGTTTTGGCTGTGGTATCTTGCTCATCTACGGGATCGACTACATCATTCACAAGCTTGCACCCGAGACCTCCATCACCGAGATCGAGAACCTCGAGAACCTCCGCGACTCGCACCTCCAACACGAGCAGAATGAAGTGAAGGAACGTGAAGCGAAATCCCCCAGTTACCTCGAGTCGCAAACGCCTGGTGCCATCGCTGCGACCAAGTTGGATGAAGCCGCGAGAGCAAAGCTCAACCGCATGGGTTTGCTCAGTGCGTTGGCTATCGGTATCCACAACATGCCCGAAGGCATCGCAACGTACGTCGGCGCGCTTCAGAACACGTCTGTCGGTGTCTCGCTCGCGATCGGCATCGGACTCCACAACATCCCAGAGGGCATCGCCGTCGCTGCTCCCATCTACTTTGCCACGGGAAGCCGCTGGAAAGGCATCATGTGGTGCGCTATCTCTGCGTTCGCTGAGCCAGTGGGTGGAACGATCGCGTGGTTGGCCGTTGGCGACGGCATGGACCCCGTCTCGGAGGGGGTATTGTTCGGCATTGTGTGTGGCATCATGGTGTGCATCTGCATCAAGGAGTTGTTGCCGACGGCGTTCAAGTTTGCCAAGGGTCAGACCCACCTCGTGGCACTAGGTTCGTTCATCGGCATGTTCATCATGGTGACGAGTCTGATTTTGTTCGGCTACGCTGGCGTCTAAGTAGCACGCTCCATTCTTCGAAAAGGTGTCAATATTGGTCAGGCGACAAAATTCCCTTATAAAAAGGACAAATAAAGCTGACCTCTTTACAAGACCATTTGGTATCAGTTCATCATTCTTTATAAGCATCACCCTGCCTATAATGAGGTATCACATGTTGCACGAAGGTAACATGCATCTTTTAGAGAGGTCCCACAGTACAAAGAGACACACCACTTAATGTTTCGATGTAATGGGCTATACCTAGCCATTACATGAAGGTGGATCTGTTCACAGATCTAGTGTGCCACACACCACCTTCAGTGTGCATTGTGGAGAGACAATAACAAAGGGATTACGGTACGACAGTCCCCACATGCACATGTGACGTCATCCCATGACGTCACGAGCGCTCTCTGTGCTGATCAGTGCAGAATGTTGTTCACATGTACTAATCAGTACAGAGTGATGACATCCATGTACTAATCAAGTACTGAGTGATGGTTCCTACTTGGGAAACTGCACAGGTGATGAGACCGACGTGTCTCTGCCACCTAAAGTGAGTGGCTGTAGCCAATCACTTTGCAGGGAATTTTCCACGGGACTTCAAGTTCAAGCTTCTCGAAGATCTCGTGGGTTCAACCTCAGTGTACCCAAGGTTTTATATATCAGATTCATAGGTTTTATTGTGTCTGTTTAGGTTTTAGTTATAAAACCTCTAGGATCCCTTGGGGTTCATTTACATGTAGCGACAGGAACCATAAGCATTTCAATTCAGTTGCAATTTTACCACCAAGCCCTCAAGTCTTCCTTCCTCCCTCCAAGTCGGGAGACGCTTCCTCTGGCACAAGCGTGTGTGCCGTGTTTTGGGGACTGTTGTGAACAGCGCCCCATTACACCTGGTAGCACTTCGAGCGGTCCTTCCAGCGACCAAGCCAAGAAAGGTTTGACGAAGCGGCTTTGAGCACTTCGCGCATTCCTGTCCAAGACCTACTTCCGTCTATGTCTGAGAACATGGAAGGAGTAGATGTGCCACTCGGTCCAGCAGTACCGGAAACTGTCGAGTTGACGAATGAGTATTTTCCTCATTTGTCTTCTTATGAGTGGTCGGCGCTGGAGCGGATGCGAAACGTCATCGGGGAGGCTGCTGTAATCAGCCTGCTACGATCGGCGTCTCCTGAAGACCAGAAGAACGCCGCGGTCAGTTTCATGCACCACGAGATTATTGAATCTCGAAAGCAGGTCGCAACCCCTGTTTCGTCCTTCAGGACGGTGCCGCTGAAGCTGGATGTCTCTCCGTATCGTGGCGGAGAGAACGAGCCTCTTTCGAGATGGTTCGTCGAGTTGGATGCAGCTATCACTGCAAGACAACTGCGAGACCCAATGCAGCGAGTGTTGTTCGCGATGTCCAACCTTGCGGGTCGTGCAAAGAGCTGGGCTTATGGGAAGCGTTTGTCGGATCCAAACTGCTTCTACAGCTACGAAGACTTCAAGGCAGAGCTCAAGACAGCGTTTGAACCACCGCAGAGTGAGTTCCGTGCGCGTGCCGAGTTCCTCAAGCTTCGCCAAGGCCGTTTCGACCTTCACTCGTATGCACAACGAGCGCGCTTCCTGGTCTCAAGCATCGTGGACGAGCCGATTGACGTTCCAACGCAAGTCGTGACGTTCATGACGGGTCTGAACGACGGGCCAATCCGGAACCAATTGTTCCGTGAGTATCCCAAGACGCTGGACGAAGCCATCAGCCGTGCGATGCAAGAAGAGTTCAGCATCAAGCAAGCCAAGTTCCAAGGGTTTCCGTCAAGGCCACCAAGACAAGCGAATGTCGCGCACGATGGTCCAGAGCCGATGGACATCTCGTACATTTCCACGCCTGGAAATGGACGTCCTCGCAACGATGGAAAATGTTTCCGTTGTGGGAAGTCGGGTCACTTCGCTCGGAACTGCAAGATGTCTTTGCCTGACCGGCAAACGACACAGGGTTCGCGCTCGAACAACTACGGTCGCGGCCGTGGGTTCGATCGTTCCCAACGTTCAAAAACGGGAACGACCAGTAGGGGCGGGGCCTCCTACTGGGCTCGAAAAGAGGACTGTGTTTGTGGATACACAGTGTGACCGGACACTTCCGAGTTACGCAGCACGGTACGTGTGTGAGGAAGCGTGTGCACGACTTCTCTCAAGGACTCTGTTCCAAGAGCTGTTGCCTGCTTCCTGCAGCGCAACGATCGGTTACCTATAGATCTCTATAGAGTAACCGTCAATAACTAAAGGCTTAGTCAGAGGTAAAAATGGAACTGTTTATTTGTTGGGGGTTGCCCTCTGCAGGACACCCTGAGTTATCTTTAGTTCACTATCTAGCATAGTGAACTTCCGCTTATTTCAATGTGGACATAAGTGAATGGCTCTGAATTGCCGTGTTATTCAATTGGTCTAAAAGCATATAGTTTTAGCCTATGAGAGTCGTGTCTGTGACCGACCTCTAATCAGAGTAGCTTGGCTACCTTTGTGGTTCGAGTAAGTGCGGCGAACCTAATGGTTCGGCTGCTTTGGTGTTTCTCGTAGCTAAGTACGGAAGCTTTAGTTGCATGCGGACTTAGTCCAATGCCAATAGATTGAGCTGAGTTGCTGCGGTGCAACTTAGCGTGTGACCCCGTTACACCACCCCCCACCTAAAGTGCGAAACACGGGAGTGGTTTCGAAAGAGTGGTGGCCACGCTACGACGCACGAAGTCGTGGTCAGAATTCTTCGGGAGAGGCACTGCGAACACGCGTGCAAATCTCTCCGATAATCATCGCAACATCACAAGTGTGAACGCACACGTGATGGCGACGAACAAATCGGTGCGCGAAAAGATCGCCCGAAGCGCGAGCGGTCCTGCAGAAGGACTCGTTCAAAGACTGCAGAAGCTCGACGCTGAGAAGCGCGAGGCGGCAAGCGCAAAACAACGCGCTGCCGCTGCGGTCACGTCTGCCACGGAAGACGTGAGCATGAGCGACGACGAGTCGACTCAATCGAAGACTGCTCCTGACGGTGTCAGTGAGCTGCAGTTTGGCGATCTCCCTGTCATCAAGCCGATGAGCAGGGCAAGCGACGCCGATGACGACACGGCAGTCGACTACCAAGAGTACTCACCCGAGGAAGGGGAGGAAGAGGAAGGCATCACCGTGAGGCGCGACTCCATCGACGAGTGGGTCGAGTATGAGGAGCTGCGTTACGGGAGCGGTAGCCCCGAACTGCACGAGTTGGAGCGAAATCTCTCGGCAGACGTCTCGATTTATCGGACGGAGGAAGAGAATGACGTCGCAAAGACTGTCAATGAAAGGGAGAAGGAGGAGGTCATCATTACTAACAATGAGACCGGACTGGAACCACCACCAAAAGGTTCCGTCCATTTTTCGCTTCCCATTATGCCGCCGCCAAAGGAATGGCCGACAGCGAAAACCCCGGCAAATTTACTTGCACGGGCGCGGGTTCCACTCGAGAGGTATGACTCCGAGTTCGCACGATGGCGCGAAGCCGATCTGCGAGGACGTGATGGGGCACTGCGCGTGCACCCGATCCCGGTTATTCTTTACGAAGGTGAGACCGAGGATCAATATGAAACCGCGTTCTTGGCATCAAGAACCGGTGTGAAACGCTTTGGGGCTGCGCGTACATTGGCCACCGATCCTGGGGCACAACGTAGCCAGCGCATGCAATTCGCTGTGCAGCGCGTACAAAAGTACCGCGAAGCGACAAAGAGTGATGACCGTGCTCGCACGAGTCTCGGTATTAACAAGCGACAGATGGACGAGTCTCACTCGCCATCAACGCACGCTCAAAAGCGGCGACCATGTTGGGAACGTCCTCGAGGAGGCGCTCTGCAGGCTCCCATGTGCTCTGCGACAAATCGTATCCACGCCACTTCACAAGGTAGTGGGTGTTCCCCTTGCGCCGCTGCACACGCAGCAGGCGCTCGACATGGTAGTGGCGCTGTCCCTGTTTATCAATCAGCGGGACCGGTGGCGCCCTACCGCGCTTCAGCATCGGTGGTTGTACCAGATGCGATGGTTCAGATGGTTCACGCGAACGCATCGTCTTTGGGGGCGCTACAGCAAGACGTCCATGCCCTTCGCCAGCGATATCTGGACGAGACCTCGCTGTTAAAGCAGAGGGTGACGGCGCTTGAGACGGAGCTGAGGGAAGCTCGTCAGATGCTAGAGGAGTACCATGTCCGCGGGAAGAACTTCCACGCAAGGTACGCTCCGCGAGTGAAGACGCTTTGGGAGAGGCACAACGCGCTCGTGTCTCGATGGGCGGCGTCTGACCCCCCTGATGAGACCGACGTGCTCCCGCACTGGGGTAAGAATCCGCAGCAGCATCATGGTAGCGTTTCAGCAAACCCACGTAGAACACGGGGTGCGTTGCCATTCGCGTTGGGAGATCGAGCTTGTAATTCAAGTCTCCAATCTCCTCCACAACAGTGTACGGCCCGATGAATCGTGGCAACAACTTACTCCCGCTGGGGAGCGTTGTGACTGCATCGTTTGGTAGGTTTTTAATGCTCAATAGCACTTTATCATCCACACAAAACGTTTGTTTGTTCTTTCTACCCGATTTATCGGCGTAGAGCTTCTGCTTGTCTTGCGCAGCAGCTAGTTGGTCGCGCACGCGACGCAACAATGCTGCGCGCTCATCGACAAATTGCCGCGCTGCCGCGACGGCTTTGTCTTGCTTTTTCGTTGCTCTCGCAGCGCGTGCTGCAGAGAGATCTATTTCTGCGCCGGTGGGTGACACCGCGCGTCCTTCCATTCGTGGCTGACGCTCACACGAGCAGTCGCCTGATTCCATCTGAGACTGGCTATTTTTGGCACGAGTACCGTAACTCGGTACCGTGGGTGATCCATCTTTAGGGACACGAGTACCGTAACTCAGTACCGTGCCCGAGATGTCAATACTCTGCGTGCTGTCCGGTAAGACCGTGACAGATTCGGAACGCGATCGCACAGGCGGCGCATCGCGCGCGTCCACGTGAGCGGTCGACGCCACGTCCGGTGACGGAGATCGCGCACTCGCAGCGAGCGCAGCGAGTTGCCCTCCTACCGCAGAACGTTCGACGCCCTCGAACAGAGTGGCGGGTACGCGCGGGTGCCGCAGCGAGTTAAAATAGAACGGAGTCACGGCCGTAGAGGCGTGCTCGTTGCTATTTATAGCAAACTCGGCGTACGGCAGCCAGCGGCTCCAGTCGCGGGGATGATCGACAGCGATGCTGCGAAGAATATCCTCGACGACACGGTTCACGCGCTCGGTTTGCCCGTCTGTCTCGGGGTGATCGGCAGTGGACATCGCCAGATCTGTGCCGAGCAGGCGAAAGAGTTCGCGCCAAAAGGCAGCGGTGAAACGCGGGTCCCGGTCTGATACAATAGACTCGGGCAAGCCGTGATAGCGGAACACGTGCTCTAAAAATAGGCACGCCGTCTCTTGGGCAGTGACATGCTTGCGCACAGGCGCAACATGCACCATTTTGCTCAGTCGGTCGACGAACACGACGACGCCTGTGTTGCGCGCCTTGTCTTCCGGGAAACCGAAGACGAAATCCATGCTGACCGACTTCCAGCAATCTTGCGGAATCGGCAGCGGATGCAGCGGCGCTTTGTTCTTGCCCGCAGGCTTCACACGCTGGCACTGTTCGCATGAACGTACATAATTGGCCACCCATTTGTATTGGTGTGGCCACCAAAACACATTGGACACTTGCAAGAAGGTCTTTTCACGCCCGAGATGCCCACTCGCTGGCGCATCGTGAAACTCATGAAGGATCGAAAGTTTCAGATCCTGGTCATGCGGTACATACACACGCGGGTAATCGAAGTTGGACAGTCGATGCCACAACAACCCGTCGTGGTAACTAAACCGAGCAAGCTTTGACTCGAGTTTGGCAGGCAATGACTCTTTCGACGAGCCGTCAAAGTGAGCAATCAACAAGCGACATTGATCGTCCTTTGGATAAAGCGACTGAATATTGTCCTTGAGCTTCTTTGCACCCGACTGATGCTCAGATGCATGAGATCAGGAGCGCGCTCCGAACACAGAGCGTCGGCGCTGTTGTCAACGCTCGACTCGTAATCTGGACGGCGCGAAAGCGCGTCCGCCAGAACATTTTCCTTTTCCGGCTTGTATTCGACCCGAAAGTTGAACTCGGAGAAGAATGCAAGCCATCGCGCCATTCGCTGCGACAAATGGGGAGTGTAAAAGGGCGCTGTTCCAAACAGTCCCCAAAACACAGCACATACGCTTGTGCCAGAGGAAGCGTCTCCCGACTTGGAGGGAGGAAGGAAGACTTGAGGGCTTGGTGGTAAAATTGCAACTGAATTAAAATGCTTATGGTTCCTGTCGCTACTTGTAAATGAACCTCAAGGGATCCCAGAGGTTTTATAACTAAAACCTAAACATACACAATAAAACCTATGAATCTGATATATAAAACCTTGGGTACACTGAGGTTGAACCCACGAGATCTTCTAGAAACTTGAACTTGAAGTCCCGTGGAAAATTCCCTGCAAAGTGATTGGCTACAGCCACTCACTTTAGGTGGCAGAGACACGTTGGTCTCATCACCAGTGCAGTTTCCCAAGTAGGAACCATCACTCAGTACTTGATTAGTACATGGATGCCATCACTCTGTACTGATTAGTACATGTGAACAACATTCTGCACTGATCAGCACAGAGAGCGCTCGTGACGTCATGGGATGACGTCACATGTGCATGTGGGGACTGTCGTACCGTAATCCCTTTGTTATTTGTCTCTCCACAATGCGCACTGAAGGTGGTGTGTGGCACACTAGATCTGAGAACAGATCCACCTTCATGTAATGGCTAAGTATAGCCCATTACAGGGAGAATTAATCGCGGTCCGCAAGGACGCGTGATCCGTGTACACAACAAACGGTGTCGCACCCAAAAGGTGGACCCTGAACTTCAAGAGAGCGTACTTGATCGCAAGCAGCTCCTTGTCGTGCACAGGATAATTCTTTTCAGCTGCTTTAAGCAGTCTGCTTTGGTATGATACGACGCGCTCATGGCCGTCATCATCCTTCTGCATCAGCGCACAGCCGATTGCAAAATCGCTGGCATCGCACACGACACTGAAAGCTTTCGTGTGGTCCGGCAACGCCAGGACAGGAGCGCGAACAAGCGACTCCTTCACGTCAATGAATGCATTCATGACATCGCTGGTCCAGTCCCATTCGACATCCTTTTTCAAGAGATGCGTGAGCGGACGGACTCTCGCCGCATAGTTGTGGCTGTACTTGTGCAAATAGTTTGCCAAGCCAAGCCACTTGCGCAAATCCTTGACGTTCTTTGGGATCGGCCAGTCGGCGATCGCCTTGATCTTCTCTGGGTCCGCGCGGACTCCAGCTTTGCCAACATAGCAGCCCAGGATCGGAATCTCTGAGGCGCCAAAGATGCACTTCTTCAGGTTGCAATACAGACTGTTGTCTCGTAAGCACTGCAACACTGAGCGCAAATGTCTCTTGTGCACGTCAACGGCACTGAGATCTCCTTCGGCACGACTGTGCACGAAGATGTCATCGAAATAGCTCGGTGCATACGCACGATGAGGACGCAGAAGATGCGTTACCAGACGATTGAACGTCGCTGGTGCATTCTTCAGACCTTGCGGCATAACGAGCCACTCCCACAGCATTCCGCTGGGTGTGCTTACTGCCGTCAAGGGAACGTCACTCTCTCGCATGAGGATCTGATAGAACCCATCCATCAGATCCAATGCTGAGAACACAGTTGAGCCGCCCATGGAGTCGATCAAGACATCCTTTCTTGGGATCGGCGTTTGTGCCGGAATGGTGGCGGCGTTCAGCTTGTTGAAAGCGTGAACAATGCGCCAGCCACCAGTCGCTTTCCGCACACAAAACGTGGGTGAGCTATGTGGAGACTTGCTTTCTCTCACATGACCGGCGAGGGCTCGTTTCGCGAAGAACTCGTCGATAGCCTCAACCTGCTCGCGGGGCAGCGGCCATTGTCTGGTCACGCAATATTTGCTCCCGGGCTCGAGGTCAATCTCGTGCCGTACGCCACGGTCAACGGGCAGGGCACTTGGCACTTTGTCGGGAAACACATCTTTGAACTCCCACAACAAGTCAAAGTATGGACTGCCTTTCACGGCGTCCCAGTCCTGAGCAGCAAACCGCCTCTGTTTGTCTGACTCCAAAACACTCTCATCCGCAGTGGACGAGGTGCACAGTTCGCTACGCGTAAACGCGGTAGGAACGACGATCTCGCGGATCTGATCACGCTCTAGTCCGTAAGAAAGAGCTCGAAGCTCATTTCTTCGAGGGATACGATCGCCTCAACGGTACTCGGCAGCTCATGGAGCGCCGCAAATTCAGCGAAGAACACTTCGTCTGATGCGTTTGCTTCCGGACTGCGCTTCGCGCGTCTGAGTGCCACGTCAACGTGAGCGCGATCTATCGACGGATCCGAGATCCTGTCAAAGGCGCGCAGCGAAGCTGCAGCTGCGTCGAGAGATGGGGCAATCGTGTGCGAGGCGGCCGTTTCCTCAGCAACAGATGCCAATGCACTGTCTCTCTTGCGAGCTGACAACTTGCGTCGCCCTCGTCGGTCGATGCGAACACGCGACCTCGGGTTCTGAGCTCCAGTACTGCACCGTCAGGGTGGTACGAGCTGGCTGACGCGTGTACGCCTGTACTGTCGCTGTCACTTGCGGGGGCTGGCTCAGATGCTCTGGAGCCGCACACTTGCGCACCAGTGTCCACGTCTGGACTTTCTGGCGCTTCCGCACAAACTGGGCTACCTGCCACAGTGTATCGCTTCGCTGGGCTACCTGCCTCAGCGCATCTTCTTGCTCGGCTCTCTGCCGCAGCGTGTGTGTTTGAAGCGGGGCTACCTGCCGCCGCGTGACTTCCAGCTGGGCTCCCTGCCGCAGCGTGTCCAGCGCTCACATCCATAGCGTGGAAATATTCCCGCAATCTTCGCTCTTCATCAGAGGAAGGGGTGGAGCTCCCGATTGTGCGTGCTCGCCAATCGATCCAAGGCTGATGTTTCGCCAGCCAAGGCATTCCTAGGATGAGGTCGTACTTCGACCCCATCGCTAGTACTACGAATGTTTCTTTGCAGACAAAGTCGCAAAATCTGAAAGAGAGTTCAACTCGAACTCCTTCAGTGTGTACTGTCGACCCATCGGCCAGACGTACGATCATCTTCTCGCGCTTGCCAGTGTGGACAAGTCGCTCATACGCTTGCAGACTCTGTTTCAGAGCTGACTTAGAGACGAAGTTCTGTGACGCACCGCAGTCAACAAGAACCGTCATTTTCTTCTTATAGCCCTTCACATCGGCGCTATATACCAACATCTCACTCGGAGCCTTGTTGCCAAGAGCTCCTGGGACTAAGCTTCCCATCTGCACGACTCTAGTAGTCGGCGACGCCGAAGCTATAGAGTCCGTCTCAGTAGAGCGTCCCGCTTCTACTGAGACGTTCCGTTTCCCTTTCTTGCCGCAGCGGATCTGCCACCTCGATGAGCGTGGTTACCGCGCGGCGGTTGGTAGTCTCTCGCCTGATTTCCAGTGCGAGGAGCGGACTGCCTTGGAGCGGGACACTTCGACTGATAGTGTCCTCGCTTGCCACAATTGAAGCAGGTCACTTCGGCACTGCTAAGATCCATTGGCATCGGGCCATGGAAGCGCTGGCTGTTCGTGACTGCTCGGTGGCTGGTATGCGCACCATTGTGGCGGCCAGCGTTCCAATCAGGTCGACTGACTCTGAATGATTGCTGCTCAACGAGCGCAATGCGGATCGCATCTTCCATCGTGGCCGGCAAGCGTCGGTACAGCTCCTGACGCGCTGGTCCACTGTTGAGGCCGTTGAGAAACGCAGGCACTTTCACAGACTCAGGCAAAGGGCTGGTCGTGATCGCCGCGCATAGACTTCTCATCTCCTGGATGTATCGTTCCAGCGAGAGCTTCCCTTGTCTCAAGGAGAAGAAACGACCTTGCAACAGCACTTCGTTGTTCGGAGGCTGATACATGGCGGTGATTTTCGCACGGAAAATATCCCACGTGTCGAACGCACACTCATCGGCGAGCAACGTCGAGAATGCCCATTCCGACGCTCGACCGCGCAGGTTCGAGATGGCGAAAGACACCATCTGCTCGTTGCTGTCGATGAGCTGAGCCTTGGCGCAACGCTCCACGGCGAGTAGCCAGTGGATGAGCTTGTCGCCATCCGCACCATCGAATTTCGGAGCGTCAATCTTGACAGCTCTTGGGCGGGGAGTTTGGGACGTTTGTGTCTGAGGCGCAGCAGCCGCACTCGACAAAGACGTGGCTGCACCAGCAACCACAGATACCACTCGCTCGAGCGCTTCACGCGACTCGGCAGCTGAGCGCAGCATCTCTGCGGTCAAGCTTGCGGTGGCTTGCATTTGTGCTTGCGCACTTCGCTCTCCTTCGAGGCGCTGAGCGTTCGAGAAGTTCTCGAACTGCTCGAGTCGAAAGATTTGCTGCTCCGGCGACGCCGAGAGCAACTCTAGCGCGACTTGATCGCCTAGAGCTTGTGCCATTCGGGTCAGCACACTCCGGTGTTCAGCCGAGAGGTGCGGGAACTGCGCAGGGTCAATTGACGCCATGATGAATCCTTGAGGAAGCGATTCAGGCAGTCACCTCTGCCGGGTCGTAGATTGACTACTAGTGCTACCAGTTGTAACCGGACACTTCCGAGTTACGCAGCACGGTACGTGTGTGAGGAAGCGTGTGCACGACTTCTCTCAAGGACTCTGTTCCAAGAGCTGTTGCCTGCTTCCTGCAGCGCAACGATCGGTTACCTATAGATCTCTATAGAGTAACCGTCAATAACTAAAGGCTTAGTCAGAGGTAAAAATGGAACTGTTTATTTGTTGGGGGTTGCCCTCTGCAGGACACCCTGAGTTATCTTTAGTTCACTATCTAGCATAGTGAACTTCCGCTTATTTCAATGTGGACATAAGTGAATGGCTCTGAATTGCCGTGTTATTCAATTGGTCTAAAAGCATATAGTTTTAGCCTATGAGAGTCGTGTCTGTGACCGACCTCTAATCAGAGTAGCTTGGCTACCTTTGTGGTTCGAGTAAGTGCGGCGAACCTAATGGATCATCTGCTTTGGTGTTTCTCGTAGCTAAGTACGGAAACTTTAGTTGCATGCGGACTTAGTCCAATGCCAATAGATTGAGCTGAGTTGCTGCGGTGCAACTTAGCGTGTGACCCCGGTACACTTTCGCCATCACATTCGCATGCTTCGCAAAGCCACTCAAACTCCCTTCGCATTGCTCTTCTTTGCTGAAATCACGGTATGTAGAGAAGAGTCCTTCGAGCCCACAATGTGAGTGTTGCACCCAGTGTCAAGGTGCCATTCATGTGGCCGCTGTACATTATCATTTCTTGCCACATCAGCGCCTTCGGCTCTCCCTGCTCTCCCCTCAGTTTCGTCAACTACTTGAGATTTCATT
This sequence comes from Globisporangium splendens, assembly GCA_006386115.1. Lineage (NCBI taxonomy): Eukaryota > Oomycota > Peronosporomycetes > Pythiales > Pythiaceae > Globisporangium > Globisporangium splendens. The sequence continues at coordinate 79,403 of VFIW01000105.1, forward strand.
CGGTTAACATCGATGTTTTTTTCGATGTCGCATGCAAGTGCCGCCGTCTCTGCTTTCTCTTCATCAGGTTCCACTGGGTTAGCACTCACTTGTTCTAGGTGATCCTTAATTTGGCCGTTGTCACCCTTTTGAGTTTGAATTTGTAGCCTTTTCCGACTGCGTGTCGAGATACAAGCCCCGGCGCGTTTCTTCGCGGCTGTGCCTGCCGTCTTCATGTTGCCTTTGCGTTGTTGCATATTACCAGCAGATGCTATAGCTACGTTCGCAGGCAATGGGTTCGGACAAAATCGTGCGATACGTCCCGGTTCTCCACACCGATGACACGTGCCATGCTTAGGACCTGAAAGTAGCGGCTTCTGTCGCTTCTGCTGTTTGGCGCTCTTCTTTGAGTTGCCATCGTCGCACTGATTCACAGAGCCCTTCTGCTGCCAAATGTCTTCCTCGAGCATTTCGGCCTCAGCTAGCAGAATCATATCACGCACGCCTTCGGGAGTATAGTTTTGCGCGCTCGCTCCAATTCGAATAGATCTCTTCAGTTCACGATACTCTCGAGTCTTTGGCATTGCCTTGAGCAGAGCGGCAGTCATGTCTTCGCTCTGTACATTGTGTTGTAAGAGCGCAAGATGATCACGGATGCGAAACACGGCGGTGATATGTGTCTCCATTTCGCCGTGCTTGCAAACGTAATTCTGAAGCTGCTGGACCAAGCGCCGGATCTCAAACGACTTGCGCAGAGGGTATGCATACCCCTCATACGTCTTCACCAAGTCTGCCTAGATGTCTGACCCACTCCTGTGGTTCAGAAATCTATCAGCGAGATTCATGTTTAGGGAGCTCATGATTAGACGGAAGATCTTCGCTTGCTGGCACTTGAATTTCGCCACACGTGCATCGTCCCATGTTTGGTCCTCTTTCAGCGTTCCCGTTGCGATCTCCAAGAGCTCGTTCTCTCCGAAGGTCGCCTTCATCATTGCCTTGTAGTACTCCCAGTTCTTTCCATCCCAGTTGATTGGGATGCCCTTCGTCGAGAGTTCGATCTTGGCGCTCAATGATGCCATGGTCCTCTGTATCTTGTCTTCTAGTGTGCAAGTCTTCGGCGGTGCCAGCTCACGCAGTTTGGGATCATAACCCTGTTGGAATTTGCACTCACCCTGTTGCTGCACTTAAAGACACGCAACTTGTTACAGAGACTTATTTTTGGAGACTGGCTCGCCACCTGTGTGGCGGGCCCCTACATATACATGCAAACCACTCCTTGACCTCTCTCACCATCAACTGTCGTATCACTCTCACCGAGACCTTTCCCAGATACCGACCACTGCACCGGTATTCTGTCACGCAGGCGTCAAGGGGTTCGCTGTCGCCGACGCGCTGCGCGTGTGGAAGGCGCTCGCCAGCAACGTAAGCACACAGCTCTCGCGTGGGAAAGCTGTGAAACTCGAGCACTTTGGTCTCTTTGCGCTCAACGCTTCGAACGAACCGATTTTCCTGCACAATGCAGTATTTCTGCAGACGAACCGCTTGCGCGAGCGCGCCCGGAACGGGAATCCTGGTAGCCTGCAAGCGATCGGAACCGCGCAGTGTGACTCCATCAGCAGCGTGAATATGAGCGAGATTGGTAGTAAGTTTTTACCGAATTACAGCAAAGAGATCGTCTCGGCGGTGATCGCGAATGTCATCGCGCATGTGTGCAACTTGGTCAAACAGGGTCGTGTGCTCCGGTTAGGCTTCCTGCCGATCGGCGAGTGGACTTGTGACGGCGACGTCGCTGGATTCAAGTTTAGCGCCGAGTTCCACACGCAGACGAAGATGCAGCGGGCGATTGGGACGGTGAACATGGGGATTGGTGACAATGGCGACGTGGAAATGTTCCCAGAGAGCTCGCACGGCTACAAGATAGAGCACCAACAGGTATCACAGCCGAGTTCTGACAAGGCAGGTTCATCGTCATCAGTATCCTTGGTGCTGGAGCAGCACGCGTCTGCGGCACCGTCAGTGTGGACGAGAGCCTCTTCGTCTAGATCAGCGTCGACTGTTTCGAGGAGCCAAGCGAGTACCCGGAACCCTTCATTGGTTCCTTCAGCGTCGTCCAACCGCCTACAGAGAACTCCAAGTAATAACCAGTCAGAGGCGGCGATTTCGTCGCGAATGACCCTATCATCGGCACGAGTCGAGCCCAGATCCGGAGGAACACTAACGAAGAGCCTTCACCAGCACGGCGGTCAAGCAGGCACAAAAATGACTGCAAAAGGACGAGAACAATCTGTAAGCGTCAACCAAAGCACCTCGTCGACTGGTTCTCGTGTGAAGCAAACTGCGAACAGCAGCGCGAAGACGCGAGAGGCATGGATCGAGCCAAGGTAAGCTTGCTTACTGGCTTCAATAAAACGAAACGAGTGACAGCAGAGTCCTAACATGCCCATGCGGGCTTTCTCGCTCAATGCAGCTCCGAAAATGAAACAGTCGTTCAGCAAGTGAAAGCAAAATTAGTGGAGCGATGCGGACGAAACGGGCTAAACTCGCTGAACCAAGTGCTACGCCTGATGGACTCTTCTGGCGACGGAGAACTTTCCGCGAAGGAGCTGAAGTTTGAGCTCCGATATATCGGGATCGAACTGACGCCATCCGAGTTGACCCACGTGACGAAAGCATTTGATCACAATGGAGACGGGAAGGTCGACCTAAACGAGTTCGTGTCAGCGCTTCAAGGTCCCCCGCTCAGTAAAAAAAACGACGTGATCTGATCATCAAGGCATTTTCACTGATGGATCCTGAAATGTCAGGTGTCATCTCCATGGACGACTTGCGGGAGAACTACGATGTTAGCCTGTTTCCATCTGTTCGAGCAAAGAAGAAAAGCAAGGAGCAGGCGCTTGAAGAATTCCTGCGGCAATGGGAACACCACGAGGCAGTTCGGAACAACGATGGAATTACTCTCGATTCATTTACCAGCTACTACCGTGTACGCATTCACCTATGTAGCGGTTATTGGCGCCAAGCTTCCCACCTCAAGTACTTAACACTATTTTTGTCATGTAATTTTTGCAGAGAGAGAGAGAGAAGGTAATTCTATTGAACTTATGGTCTACATACAGTTTAAGAATTCCTGAGTCTCATCAACACTGCTGACAGTGAGGTGTTTCTAAGCTTTGACGGTGTGGCACCGATATCATTGTCGAGTAGAGCTGCGACTTGGGACATAAGAACTTGATCATTTCCCCGCGATTCGTCGGTGAGTATCTTCGCACTCTTGGAGTTCATTGCCATGTTGGCGAGAAGGTCGGCCATTTTGTTTTGTTCTCGTTTTGTGTGATTCCAGGAGGTCCATGCAAAGTTGCCGATGATTTGGTTTACCCGAACTGCTAGTGGCTGCAACTTGGTCTGGCGTATAGAAGAGAACCCGTTCTGGGCTGCGATAATCATTTGGCTGTCTCCGAAGACTTCCAACTTGACTTCATAATGCTGCAGGTAGTGTGCACTGTATGCCAGGCCATCTTTCAGCGCGCTGTATTCGCACCAATTGTTCGTGACTTCTGGTCCCATGTACGCATAGCCGCATGCTTTGAGTTCCCATCGATTGCTGCGTTCATTCAGGAAGATGAGTGCCCATCCGCTGCCTCCTGGACCTGGGTTGCCGCGTGCACCTCCATCGAAATACAAACGCGCCGTCCCCCATGTTTCTAGTTGGCGCGACAAGTCTTGTCTCTCCAGTACGCTGAGCAGTTGGCTCAGGCAAGTTGCATCGATCTTTTCTCCTTTGAGCGTTCTCATCCGATGAGCCACAGCCCGCACTTGCATCACACACGCTGTCCACACTCGCTGGGTACTTTCTTCGATAGTGAGATGTTGTCGTTCATGCACTATCTCCACTCTCGTTCTCCACAACAATACTGGGATGCTTGATGTGACGATAAACCACAGTTTCTGTAGTGCTGTCGAGTGTTCCGGAGTAATGAACCCGAAGTGCTTTTCCAATTCCCGGAGCAAAGATCGTTGACCTGGCGGTGCTGTGCGGCTAGCAATATGAGGCAAGAAGAGGTTGAGTGCTTGCTCCGTCAATGTTCGGCCCATCCATCGTCCGAGGAAGGCCGTCCACGCGGCTTGTGCTCGCTTGCAACTCCAGACTATGTGTGAGATAGTTTCTTTTGTCTCCCCACATCCGGCATTGCTTGGGCACGCTGGAGACTCGATCCTTCCCGGATGGAACAGGTTGAGCTGCATCGTAGAAATCCGGTATGTCGTCCACATCTGATACGGCGTAAGACATCCTCGTTGATTCCACAGATCTGCTGGTAGTCGATACTGCACATGGCTGTACCACTGGTCAGTTTTCGCGACTTCGTTGAGCTTGTCTATGAGTCCTCCGAGACCTTGAATGTAATTTTTGCAGAATATCAGCGCATGCATAGCCGATGACAGCGACTTTGAGCTGCTGATGCGGCAGACATGGCATGTTTCGCCATCCGAGGACGACGAATCAGAGAGTGATCAGGGCAGCCAGCGGCCGATGACGTCATCTCATCATTCCTCTTGTTCACGGCAACCAGTAGTCTCAAAAGCCCATCACAGTGCGCGTACCCACGAAGCCAAGAAACTGAACTCGCTGGATGCTGAAGAGGCGAAGAGTGAAAAAAGTGAGAATTTGGCGGAAACGGATTGGAAGTACCTTAAATCGCTCTTGATTCCAACCCGCAAGCCTATGGCTCTGGACGACATGTCAAGGAGGCTTGGTGCGAATCGAGTTTGGGGTGACGGGAGTGAGCTTATGCAAGGCAAGGTGTTTGCCCATGCTCTCACACTGCTAGACAAGCAGCTCAACGAAAGAATGCGCTACTTCTTTCACATCGATTGGCGAATTACATCCGAGGTGGTAGAAATACAGGAGCTGGTGGTTCAATCAGACTCGTCGATCTTCACTGTTGGCTCCTGAGCACTCAGTTGCAACCGGCCCTCAGTACCCCATCGATGACGGAAGGCAGTTCATCCAATACGGTGATTGGCAGGGTTCGCAACAGGCTTTTGCAGCGAATTTCCCAGAGCAGTGGTAGCAATACGGTTACTCATGGCATTGTTGATGCCACTGCTTTATCCCACATCGGCCTCAATGGACTCCAGCGTAACCTGAGACTCATCGATACAAATGGTGACAAACGACTCACGAAAGATGAACTCAAATCTGGCTTGCGCAAGTTTGGTGTCGATGTCTCGTTTCACGAGTTGGACTGTCTGTTTACGTTCTTCGACGCGGATCGAAGTGGATGCATCAGCGTCGACGAGTTTCTTGTTGGTATGCGTGGGGAAATGGACCCTCGACGTCTGGCGTTTGTGAACATGGCGTTTGATTTGCTCGACAAGGACGGAGACGGAGTCGTGACGCTTCAAGAATTGGCTTCGGCTTACGACACATCCAAGCACCCAGATGTGATAAACGGAAAGCTGACAACACAAGACGCGCTCAGGTTGTTTGCAGCGCAGTGGGAGAGTGAAAAAGAGAGAGACGGAGTGGTCACGAAGCTCGAGTTCGAAGAGTACTACAGGAATTTGAGTGCATCCATTGATTCCGACGAGTACTTTGAGTTGATGATGCGCAATGCGTGGCACATTTCGGGTGGTGAAGGTGTATGCGCTAATTCGACAAACCGCCGCGTGCTTGTGACCAAATCGGACAATACGCAAACTGTCGAAGAAGTCATGAATGACTTGGGTATCCGAGCGACTGACTGTGATAAAATTCATGTCAGGCTAAGCCAACAAGGAGTCGCAGCCTCCCAAAGGGACAAAAACAGCAAGAAACCAGGAATTGAAATGCACTACGGCACTGTTGTGAGCACCAAAAAAGCTGGTGATCCAACTCGTTCTCGAGAAGCCCAGCCTTTGGCAGCAGATAGTCTGGCGCCTCCATGGCAGAAAAAACAAATGAGCGCTCGCGAACACGCCGCGAATCAGGCGCGTCAACCACCACCTGGTAGGCTGTTTCATCGGCGACGAGTTCTTGACATGGAGTCTTCTGTTCAAAGAGCGGCGCAAAATGGGTACTCCACGTTTCCGGGACAGGACAACGGATATCCAGATTCTGTAGGAGACGCAAAGCAAAGTCGAGAGCAAGCGCGCAACACCCGTCAACGCGCAGCACAGCTGATTCAATCTCACTTTCGTGGGTCCCGAGCGCGGAAATTCGTGGATTGTGTGCGGCGCAAACACGAAGCCGAGAAACTGCACCACCTTCAGTTTCAAACACCGCGAATCGGCAACGGTACTCGCTCTAAAGTGCTACGTCCGGCACTGAAAGCGTACCATGGCTTTTAATGAGATGAACCAGGCTCTACACGAAACGTAGCAAATCCCATCTGAAAATGCCTCTTCAGCGTACGCTTCTGCATGCTGACCTCTGGTGCACTGATGAGACAGATCGGGATGAAATTCACTCGATGTGGAGAAAACCCGCCAAAGCAAGTCGTTCCGTTCCGCCAGTTTGCGCATTTTCCAGACAACTGCTCAAACTTCGAGTGGGTTATTAACTCTTGCTCGGTCAATTCAGGACAACAAGTCGTTTACGGATAGCAGATCTGTGCGCGCATTCGTGACAACAACACAATAATGGTGCGGTGCGTTGAATGATTTATCAGGTTCAATGATTGTGCTCCATTGCCGATTACGCTGAGGCATGTGCCATCATCTGTTCGATTATGTGTCCTGGCATTTGCTGAGCGTAATCGAGCGAACCGTGGAGACGTTGAACACTTGGCGAAATCGTCGGCACGACAAGCAGGGTTGATGTCGCCCTCTTTCTCAGTGTTAATAGTCCCAAGCCCAGCGATCATGCTAATAATTGCTCAGAAAATCTGACACTTGGACTCGGTCACGAACCAGTGCATCAGCACTTGCACCCATGAACAAGCTCAACAATCGAAACGGAAGTGTAAGTATATTGATTATCAAAGTCTGCTCCTTTCAAATTTACACTGTCTTACTATGTCAAAATCACTTTGATGTTTGCACGACATCATTTATGACAAGGTATTGAAAAGTAGAGAAATGGCAATGGGTGGTAATGCCTTTCCCAGGAGAGTAGGATCCGAACGACCGGCAAAGCGGACCAATTCTGTTGCATCACCTCAACCCGATGGCCCCTGCTTTACGCTTTTTCCTGTTCAGCATCACCTCACGTCACGACATCTGTGCGTGCATTCCGTATTGCTTGACTTGTTTCAGCCACCAGCTGGAAAACATCCACAACTTCGTATCATCGCCCTGTGTGAAAAGGCTTTGGCATGAAGCACCCCACCTAGTTTGTCAATACATACTCCTGGATGTAACTTCGCATTCATCATTTTAGCATTTATCTCTTACTTTTATCATTGCCATGATCCTTATCCGACCAAAACTGCAAGCTACGAAAGTGCCAGAACCATTCTGTGCTCGGCTTCAGATTCCAACTTTCTCCACGTCAGATCACTTAGTCGGGGAGGTTGTTGTTGGCCAATAACTCGGGTTCCGCCTTGGATCAAAATCAATAGTTTTGGTTGTGGCCATTGGATGAGATAGATTTAGGTACGATTTACTGACCTAACTCAATATCCATTCTCCTACTTATTCGACTGGACGTACTCCGCTTGGGATAGACAGTCTCGGATCAGAATGGCTCGTTCTCCGATCTAAGGTTGTTGGACGCTGGTGGTCATAATCAATGCCGTCCTTCCAAGAGATCAGCATACATGAGCATTATTCTTTTACACTCGAGCTCCACCTTGGGTCATAATCTATGCTATCTCTCAAGAGAACAGCATTACTTACGCCACAGCACATCCTATTTATTTGGCCATCCGACCGTGAGTGCTCTTTTGAGCAATGGACAAGGAACTTTTGCTGTGCAGCATTCTTCCCTTTTTGTTGTGCACATTGTCATTTCACTATGCACGAGCTTCCTGCATCGTTTAATAATCAATAACCTCTACGAACTAAACTTTCGGAGCTGTCCGAAAAAACGAGGTCTGTCTGTGTGACACCAAATCCTGCCAAATCGACCATTTATGCACTCCAGCAGTTTCCTGGTGCCTCACTGTTGCAGTAGTGTTGCTGTAGCCACCGGTCTGTGTGCATCTGTCTAAATGAATACAGCCGACAGCCCCAGACTAGAGTAAACAGGACAATAACGTCATAGGAGTCCACAGCACTTTAAGTTCATCCATTTCATAATCTCGGCTCATGACGACACCCTCAAGTGACACCGACTCCCTCGCCTCGACGGACGAGCCAGAGCACAGCGTGCACGTGCTCCACGACTTCCTCACGCACTGGCAAGACGAAGACCCCAACGACGACGATGGCTTGCGTGAGGAGCTCCTGAACAGTAGCAACAGTAGTGTCATGCATGCCAGGGCCGAGCGGAGACGGAGACGAAGGAGCAGGTACGCGGAAGTCGCGCAGCTCCATGAGCAAGTCAAGGCGCTTGAAGGCAAGCTGGTAACAGTGCGCGAACAGTGGAAGCGACGCGCCTCGTCAGTGGTATGCCAAGCGATCGCAAGAAACAAAGCAACAGCAAATGCCCCAAAAGACGCAGTGACCTGGAATAAAATCGCGTTGCGTGAGAAGCGACTACTTCGCCAGTCGCAGCACGTGATGCACGACCTGCACGACGATGTCCACAGGAACAGGAAAGCGATCCGAGGTATTCGCCGACGACTGGGCAACTCCCGCCGCATGTTTGTAGCCGAAAAGATATCGAGGGCGAGGCGTGCATCTATCCACCCAGTATTGTGTCTGCTTGCTGGCTATCCATTCTCTCAGTTGAATGCCGAGCCCAGTCCTGTGGTTGCGATGCAGCAGCTCTTTCAGAGTCCGCTTACAAAAATCCCTACGCTACACCCGGACCAAGCGCTTGCAGATAGCCACTCGATTTTTCAGTCTCTCTTGCATGATATTGAGAGCATGCGACGTGAGTTCTCTAGCGTGGATGCGCTTTTGGCGTCTTATAACAGCGTTTCAACACAGGCAAATCACGCGGTAAGGACATGGAGCATCGAAGAGGCGTCACCAGTGAGTCTCGTTTTGGAGCTGGTTGACTGCTACGCAGTTCCGTTTGACTGCGTGCAAGTCCAGAAAGCAATCCTCCAACTTCACAGCGAATCAAAGCGGACCGTTTGCGAAAAGCAGCGGATGGAGGTATGTACCACCATCATAAATGTTCGCTCATTGTTGATTTTGAATTGGAGTGTTTAGCGAGTTCAAACTAATCCAATTGTATGTCTTTCCTCTGTGGCAAAACAGTATTTCTACGAGACCGACAATACGATTACACGCCAGTATGTCGAATATTACGACAATTCTGTTCACGCAGGATATGTTCGAGTAACCCAAGCTGTAGTCAACTATCACAACGATGGTGATACGCAGTCCGTCGTGCTCGTGACCTCGAATGTTCAACCAGTGACGGCGACGGGAGAACCCATCGACGCGATTGTGCTGCGTGATCGGAAATGGACGATTATCCGCAATAGTCGCGGTCACGACGACTGCGTGACGGCTGGATGCGCAACCTCAACGATCGAGACGTATGGCAAGATAACCCCAGCAGTGGTGCGTCCGGAACTCGGAGGTCAGTGGTCTCGCGAGTTGCTGGAAGACTCATTCATTGAGCTTTGTGACGAGAGTCTTTCGGATTTCTATCGACGTTTGGAGTTGTGTCTCGTGCAACAAAGCGTGCAGAAGAAGAAGAAGAGCAATACGTTGATCCATGGTACCGAGGTGCTGAGCAAGCCGGAGATTAACAGCACAAGACTAGCTGAGGTGGTTGGCAGCTCGTCAAGAAACTGAAAAGGTACACAAATGAGCTTCCAATCCCTGGACAATTTCGACAAATTACTTTGAGCTGAATGTTGGCAGGTTCTTCCTAGCGATTGTTCTCAGCAGCAGATACGACGAGAACGAACTTACAATTGACCAGCAACAGCAGATACTATGAGAATACTTCTCGTCGGATATCAGAACCGACACCAACCAACTGCATCTACGGCGCGCACCGACGTGGCTGTGAGCCGCACTCCAAGCGTGCAACATTCATGTATTAAGGCAGTGCTTTTCTCTTATTGAAGACGATCAAATTCAACGACTGAATACGCCATGCTCTATCCGCTGCAGGCGAGTTCACGTTAGTCCGTACAAAGTTTTGCTTGCGATAGTGTGGACTCAATGACAAGTATATGCATTGTGGGCCACAAACGGAAGTCAGACAATTGCAGGCACCAAGTAAGTGCTCACAATTGGTCAACGAGGGTATTTCAGACTATTTTGCTGCCTAAGTAGTGTAGATGTCCGTTTCCAATCAAGCAGGCAAATTGTGAGCTGTGTTTCGAGATTTTTTGCGATTCGGATTATTCTCGCATCAAAGAATCAGCTTGATAAACACGCTTCACAAAGTCCGTGCTCTTCGAAACTACCGAGTGGAGAGCGTTGCACCTGCTGCTGTGGCTGCCCCACAGCCTCAGCCATATCAGAGTGCGCATACCGAGAGCGTCGGGAACTCTGGCACAAGATGGCGGAGCTGCGGCTGCAAGCAGAGTTCGTCTACCAGCTGACGAAACGAGATGCATCTGAATGCAGCAGGAGGAGATCATGACGCCGAAGCCCGATCTGGGGAAACTCTCAGTGGACTGGACGAGACTCCACCACTCTCGTGACGAGAGTGGCAGATCTGGATCTCTCTCGTCTGCAGCGCATTCAGTGAAGGTGAGCGAGATCCTGAACCATCATGGTGGAATGCGCGCAATCGCGGCACGGTGACAGTGACTTGATTGTGCAAAGGAGATGGGCAGCTCTCACTCTCCTGGTTTATGCACCATGTGAACAGCGCTCACTGGCAAAACTTGGGATATTTATCAAAATACCGATCAAATCAATCAGCATTTATCAAAATCAACAGCATCAAGGTGTGTGATCAGCTGTTTGATTTGCCAAAAATAAAAAAAAGACTAAACCTAAGACGCAAAAATAGATTAGTGAGCCTACTCCGAATCAAGAAGGCCAAACAGCATCAAGCTGAAACACACGGACGTCCTCTGTTCAAAATGGAAGAAGCTCAATCTCCAGACAATGCATTGCAGGAACCGCCTCGAACTCTATGCGTACTTTGGGAGCTCGAAAGCGAGCACAGATTTTCTCAAAGACTATGCGTTCAATGAGAACAAGAGCATTCGGCAGGAGTGGTTCAAGGGAATCCAAAAGAAGTGGGTGTGCGCATCTGAAGGTTGTCTCTGGTTTGTTCGATTGTCGCTGAAGCGTCCGAGCGAGACCGTGTCGGCAGGGAAACAAACCAGGTTTTCCGGTATCCCTACGGGTTCATGGTATGTTTGTCAATTCAGCCTCAACCACGATGATCTATGCTCCCGCGTGCGAAAGTGCTTCTCACACTAAATGCAGGCCCTATCTGGTTTTAAAACAACGATTGTTAGAGGTCTGAGTAGCGCCAAAGTTCGAATTGTCAACTCCCTACAAGAGGCCAGTAATGTGGATGTCTCTCACCAGCTAGCCGCGGTGTATCGTGCGATTGCAGCGAGCAGACAGACCTTGGTGAGAGAAATAGAGGCGTCCCAAGGATACAGCACGCTGACGAGCCTTTTGAAGGAGTTCGCTATTCAAAACCCTGGGTCGTGAGTGTGTTGCCAAGTCGACAGCTCGGGCAGATTTTAGCGTGCTTTCCTATCTATTGGCACCGTGGCAAAGCACCAAGACAAATGGCTGCCAGTGCCCGAAAGTGATGGAGCTCATATGCACAACAAGAGGTACAACGGGATTTGTCTCACAATGCTCGGAAAAGATGGACATTGATCAAACGTTCCTGCTGCTGTATCTTTGTCCCGAAGGAGACGTGCGACAATTGGGCTTGGTTTTATGCCAACTGTAGTGCTGTAGGAATTGAATTGACCCAGAAAGCGGTGTTGTCGGATCGAGGCAAACAGCTCAATGCACAACTTCTACTGTCTCATTTGGGGCTCAAAATGAGCTTGAAATTTTGTTCATCTAGAATTCAACACTACCGACAGATTTAAGTCAGTTGATACAAACATCAATCGGGTTGGCTCCAACGTTTACAAGTTACAAGCGACAACAGCCTTGGCTGAGTACGACTCTGTTCTTGCTGAAATTCACACCGCTTTTCCCGTCCCACTTCGTCCAGGAACAGAAATAGAAGAGTATGTATCAGACTACCTAGGCTCCATCTGCCCAGCTTCATGGACATGCTTCGGGAACTTCAAGCTAACCAACACAGAACAAGCTACCTTACGCAACCGATGGGGATCAATCCACTCATACGGAGATCCCATGCCATTATATGGGACTCGTACCACAAGCGCCGTTGAAGGCGAAAACAACGCGTCGAATTGGAGCACTTTACATGGCGAGATTGTGCCGGTGGCGTTATTGACTTTCTGTGAGCGTGCTGTCGACGTGCTACGATGCAAAGCCGAGATGTATGCGAGCTGGTCGGACCAAAATTGCAGCCTGATCCCCAAGGCAAAATGTTTGATTGACCAAGAACTGACTAGAGTGGCAAACCAAACCGTGCAGCGCAACACAGAGTCAGTACATTGCGTACCTGAGTCTATCGCAACCCGCCCACGCATACGTACACAAGACTCACTATCCATCACTCATCCAATTGAGCAAGTTCCCTCGGATCGTGGATGCTTGATCGACATGGACGCGATGATCTGCGCGCGTTCCTCTGTTCGCGAACAGAACGACTTACCCTGTCGTCACACATTGACGGTCCTAATGCGCGCGAGCAAGCAGAGTGGTGTTGGAAAGTCGACAATTGGAAAGCTTTTCCATCCTGCGTACCTCGTAAAGGAGTATGCCCGAGCCTTCGCGCCAGAACCAATTTATACTCCCACGCAAACAGATCTCGCGATAGAAGATGGTGTTCAACCGCCGCCATACTATCGACAAGCCGGAAGCGCGCGAGTCGAAAAAATGAAACGAGACATGGCTGGGAGAAACAAGCGTCTCAAAAGCAAAGGGGAGCGCCAATCACGTGCAAGCAGCTAACAACATAAACGACACAACCTTAGATGAGGTACTTTCATTTTTCGGTCCGGTTCTATGTGGCACAGCTGCTAAGCAGCAACGAGCTTACCACTGCGGTGTTTATGGGAGCGTCGGCCATAATTCTGCGCGATGCAATCGACATGCAGCTGGACGCGAAGAAGACGAACGCGAAATCACGCCAGGCGAATATGTCGTGGGCGAGAGTCCTTTTGTGGCATCCAGGGTTGGTCATTTGCATTTGAGCTAGGAAAACACATATCATACTCATCGCATCATTTAGAAAGGAATGCATACCCTACGTTTGGTTTGCTGGCTGATCGTCTTTTCAGATATGAACATACCACCACAAGAACTTTCTGCAAGTACTCGTGCTCGAAACTTAAACCACTAGTCGCAGCACGAGCATGCACATCCACGCACTCAGACCTCCATACTCAATATCGCTACGTTGCATTGTGTAGGAGAAGAACGCCAGACAATAATAAATCCGAGTGCTGTGTTGGTTGATCACCTTTTAACACTGAACGTGCCACCACAGCAGCTTCCTGCAATGTACTCGTACTCGGTTCAGATACAGCAAGTTGACGGACAAGCATGCCGCCTCACGCACGCAGCTCGTCGCACTCAGTATCGATATGTCATGTCGCATTCGAGAAGCCTGCCACATCGCTTTGAAGTGCACAAAGCTGAGAAGATGTCGCCACACACAAAAAAGGTAGGTGGAAATTGAGGAGCTCTAATGATCGTCAGCTCTGCCAAAATCGCTAAACCTGACTGGAGGAAACATCTGATCAGCGTCCGCTGATTCGTAGAAATGACAGATATTCCGACCTGGACACGCCTGTTGACTGTCCGGAAAACAGTCGTGCGGGTTGTGAGCTAAACACCTCGACAGAGGTGCAGATTAGCACAGGAGTCATACTCATTGTTGTGGTGACACAAGGTAAGTTTGAAAGTGAGTGTGTATTCATGCATGTCGTTTAAGCAGATCGGATTTCCTAGGTTAACTATGTAATACATGCAGCCCCCTGTGGGGTGTTACTGACGTAAACTGTTTATGCAGGCCCAGCAATGCCCGCGATCCAAGCGCAAGGATCGCGGCGGCATGCTGGGCGGAAATAGGTAAGATCGGCAGCGCGCCGGTTGGATCTGCTGCGCGGCCGGTTAGCTGGGTACAGGGTGCATGTGTGCACTTTGGCGCGGCATGCGTCATCGCCGTGGTTGAACTATCCCTGCGTGGGATGATTCAACCATGACATCCCCCCGGAGTTGGCTTCGAGTTGGCCTTGACGAAATGCTTTGACAAGACTTGGCCAATGCGAAACGTGCTTGATCTTCTTTTCAAGCTCCCAAGTGCTTTCATGTGATGGAAGAGCGTGCCACTTTACCAGCCATTCAGTTTTGCGATTGAACTGCCGTTTCTTCAGCAAGGCTTCGATAATATGGAGCTCTTCACTAATCTCGGGTTCCACCACGATTGGAGAGGCTTTGGCAGGTGGCGTGCCTGGAACTTGGCCAAGTTCGGGCGGTAGAGTGTAAGGAACTCGACGTTGAAGCTTGCGTGTAAACAGCGCATTGAGGCTGGCAAGATCAATCTGGCAACGTTCGGGTTGATCATTTTCTCAATTTCAAAAGGACCAATCTTCCTTGCTGCGAGTTTCACTTTCTTGAGTTTCGTTGTAATGGGGCTCCCCATTACATGGGTTCCCGGGTCAGGAGAGTGTGGGTTTTCACCCACATGGGTTTTACCACCTCTCCCAAACCCACCCACTACGTACAGTTGGTGACACATTAACATGTGTCACTCATGAACACTGTACATAGCCATTTGCATATTAGCCAACAGGACTAAGCCATCAGGATTTAATCCCATTGGACGATAGTCGGACCGGACACCCGACTATCTACCAATGAGAGACACCGTAGGTTTCAGTCACCAGGACTGCATATTAGCACTTTAACAATTCAATTCACTTCTCAATTTGCACGTTAGCGCGCAAAGCTTCCTCCTCTCTCTCTAGACACAGCGTTACCGCTGTCCCCTTCCTCCCACCTGCGCTTCCTCAACGCACGTGTACGCCGTGTAACGAGTCCCGTTACACCTGGTAGCACTTTGTGGTCCGTCCAACCACATAGCAGAAGCCGTCAGCAATGAGCTCTGACGAAGAACCGGTGATGAATGTCGAATCCGCGGAACCCGCGATTCCGACGATCAACCGGGAGGATTGCCCCCACTTGAGTGATCTCGAGTGGAGTGCCTTTCAACGCATGGGGGTGATCATCGGCGAAAAAGCCGTGTTCGCCATCCTTGCCACCTGTCCGCAGGACCAACATCGCCTCACGGCGATCGGGTTCCTGCAGAAAGAGGCGGAAGACCGTGGAAGAGAAGCAACCCGCGCAGTCCCTGCGCAGGTACAGTTCCCACGACAGAAAGCTGTGACGCTTGAAGTCGCGAAGTATGGCGGAGGAGACAACGAGCCTCTCCTCTGATGGTTCGTCGAAATCGATGCTGCCATTCGCTCCGGGTATATCTACGACTAGGAGCAACAGGTCGATTTCGCGATGTCCAAGCTCGCTGGGAGAGCAAAGAGCTGGGCATTTGGTCGGCGAATGGCCGACCATACGTGCTTCTCCACACTCGCGGAGTTCAAAGGCGACATTCGCGCCGCCTTTGAGCCACCAAAGTCGGAATTCCGTACTCGCACGGAGTTTCTCGACGTCCGACAGGATAAACGCGATCTCCACGCGTATATCCAGCATGCTCGATACTTGGTATCAAGTATCGTGTCAGAGCCGATCGACATGGCGACGCAAGTCGCTACGTTCATGAAAGGCTTGGTGGACGGTCCCGTCAAGACCTGCTTATTCCGGGAATACCCGGAGACGCTCGAGCAAGCAATCGCTCTGGCGTTGCAGGAAGACTTCAGCGCGAAGCAAGCACGGCTTCACGCGATTCCCCACCGTGCCGCGCAATTCCGGCACGCGAGACCTCCTCCACGTTATAGTGGTCCAGAACCAATGGATCCCTCGTTGGTTCAAGCTTCGACGACTCCCAAGAGGCCCGTCGACAAGCGCAAGCAGCGTTGCCATCGCTGCCAAAAGTTAGGGCACTTCTCCTACGAGTGCCGAGCGGCGCAGCCCGCTCCCCGCGTCCGAGAGACACATCGGAAGGCTTCTTCGCGTCCACCACGCGAAGAATCAAAAAACGTCAACCACCAGTAGACGCGGGGCGCTCTACTGGCGAATATGCGTCTGGTGTGATCGTGGTGCACGAGACGCAAGCCCCCAGCGTGCATGACGCGCGCTGCTGGACTACCACGACTGAGGATGAGTCGAGAGATCGGCTCACCCAACTTGAGATAACCGTAGAGGGATTTACGACCCCTCTGCGGGCACTGCTAGACACAGGTGCGTCGAGCAATTTTGTTCGATCGCACGTCGCCCGTGAGCTAGCGAAAGTAATCTCGGAGGAATCACATTCCTCCGACTCGAAGATAACCGTACGGTTGGCAACAGGTGCCACCGTCACGACGACAAAATACGTGACACGACTCCGTGTCACGCATGATGGATGCCAAACGGAAGGAGACTTCATTTGGCTGGATTTAGATGACAAGTTCGATGTCATCCTTGGAATGCCTTGGCTGAAGAAGTGCCAGCCGATCATCGATTGGAACAAACAGTCGATTAGTTACCCCGCTGCGAAGCGGAATCAGGTTAACCGCCCGTCGGCGAGCAACGCGCTGACGGTAAACGAACTTGATGCAAGGGTGTGCGATGGCCCCCTTAGCACGAAGTTCGAAGGAGAAGAAGCCGAAAAGTTTCAAAGACAGACCTCGGCAGCCCATCGCTCTGCACAGACGAGCGATGATGAAGGAACAGTACCGCCAGTGGAGACCTCTGATCAAGGCTCCTCGTGCGAAGTCATCAGTGTCATGGTTACTGATGAGGATGGATCTCATATACATGAGATGGCGTTAGAAGACCCTCCGAAGGACGCTTCGGAAGTGGTAACGCTACCCGTGATGAGCCAAAAACGGTTCATGAAAGAACTGCATCGAGGCTCCCTCGAGCAGATATGTTACATTGCTCCTCAGGGATCGAGCAATGCTGAGTCGGCGGTGCAGAGGCACCCACTCGATGAATGCTTCCTGGCATCGTCATCAGTGATGGACACTGATGTGCTCGACGAACCAACGAAGAAGCAACGATTTCAGGCTCAGGGATGGGAGTCCCTGAAGGACAGTCCATTCTACGGACTATTGAAGGAATACGAGGATGTATTCCCAGAGGAAGTTCCCAGTCGTCTCCCGACAGACAAAGGAGTTCGGCATGAGATTGATCTCATGCCGGGAACAGAGTACTGCGTCACGAGACAATGGCCACTGCCTCGTGAGCAAGTCAAGGTGATCGACGAGTTCTTTGAAGCTCGTCGCAAAGCGGGTCAAGTGCGCGAGTCGAACTCTCCGCACTGCAGCCCCACCTTCTGTGTGAAAAAGGCCACAGGAAGTTGGAGGATCGTGCACGCGTTCAACAAGTTGAATGCAGCGACAATCCCGGCGCAGACGCCTATACCTCGCAAAGATGTCATCGTTGACAGCATGCAAGGTAGTACTATCTTAAGTACAATCGATTTGAGAGATGGGTTCTATCAAATCTTGATGCGCGAGAAGGATATTCCTTTCACGGCAGTCAGCACCCCGAGCGGGATGCTGTGGGAGTGGCTCGTGATGCCAGAGGGACTAACAAATGCTCCCGCCACATTCAATAGATGCGTCACGCAGCTACTACGTCCAGTGCGAGACTTCGCACCCAGCTATTTCGACGACGTGTTCATACACAGTCGTGCATCGGATGCTGCATCCGATGTGGAAGTGCACAAAGGGCACCTCCGACACCTTCTGGACTTGATGCGGAAGCACAAGCTGTACGCCAACATACAAAAGCGTATGTTTGGTGTTGATGAGATCCCCGTTCTCGGCTGCTTTATCGGCAAGAGTGGAGTGCGTCCTGATCCCGAAAAGATCAAGGCGATCAACGACTGGACAGCCCCAACAAGCCAAAAGGATCTTCGCAAGTTCCTCGGACTTGCGACGTACCTCCATAAGTACTCGCAGAACTATGCGGGTATCATCCGACCTCTTTCAACACTACTGAAGAAAGACGTCGATTGGAAGTGGTCCGACGAATGTCAGGATTCATTCGTCAAGGTGAAACGCAGCCTCATGGAAGCTCCGGTCCTCGCGATCGCTGACCACGAGCGACCATTCTATGTGGTCTGTGATGCATCCGACTTTGCAATCGGATGCTCGCTCATGCAGCGCGACGACACGGATCGAGAACGCGTGATCTGCTATCAGTCGCGTCAGCTGAAGCCAGCTGAGCGCAATTACCCGGTTCATGACAAGGAGTTGCTTGCCATGAAATACGCTCTAACAAAGCTCAGAGTGTATTTGCTCGGAAGTAAACGGTTCACCGTTTACACTGACCATGCTTCGCTGTGCACTGCAGTGAAGTCGCCACATCTGTCGCAAAGAATGGCCAGATGGCTTTCTTTCTTTGCAGAGTGCGAGTTTGACGTCGAGTACAAACCCGGACGGTTCAACGTGATCGCGGATGCGCTGTCACGTCGCCCAGACTTTGAGCCGAATGCGAACGAATCAAAGGAGAGCCGTGTGATGGCAATCACACGAGAAAGTACGCCGACATCGTCGCTACTTGACGATATCAAAAGAGCGTATGCGACAGACAGCAACATCCGTCGACTTGTTGCTCACTTGTCAGATCCGTCTGATAAGTTGCTCAAGGCGTTGGACCCAGCTCAACGCGCTCGTCTGCATCGCTACGAAATGCGCAACGATGTTCTCTACTACCGTATAGATGACTGCGACGAGCTACGCGCTGTCGTTCCAAACGATAGTGACCTTCGCAATCGCGTACTCTTTGAGTACCACGATGCGCCTTTCCGCGGACATCCAGGACGCGAGAAAACGTATCTCGCGCTTTCCCGCGACTTCTATTGGTCCCACCAATACAAGTGGGTCCGCAAATACGTACGCGCATGCGAGGTCTGCCAGCGCGTCAAGCCCGCACCGGTCACCAATGCACCGCTGCGATCTCTGCCAGTTCCAACGGACTGTTGGAAGTCAGTCTCGATGGACTTCATCTTCGGTCTTCCCGCTGACTCTAGCAAGAAGACTGGCATCCTCGTCATCGCGGATCGCTTCAGCAAGATGGTCCATCTCAGTTCTGTTCCTGCTAGCGTTACCGCAAAGCAGACGGCACAGATTTTCCTGGACTCCGTGTTTAGGTTACACGGAATGCCAACAGAAATCGTGTCAGACCGTGATCCACGATTCACAGCTGCCTTTTGGCAAGAGTTGTTCCGACTCTTGGGTACTCAACTCAAGATGTCGACAGCTGATCATCCGCAGACAGACGGTCAGACCGAGCGTGTGAACCGCACGCTCGAGGATATCCTGCGCAGCTATGCGCATTCATTCACTCACTGGAAAGAATGTCTCCCTCTCGCAGAGTTTGCAATCAACAACTCTGTGCATGCTTCAACCCGGCAGACGCCTTTCTACGTGAACGCCCTCAGGCACCCACGTGTTCTCTCCATCCTCGGTGGGATGTCCCCTCCTTCGGTGACATCTCCCTTGAGTGGGGGAGGAGTCCGCGAAGCAGCTGCTTCGGAACATGCGAAAAGCGCGGAGATCCCGCAACGACATGAACAGGCAACTGCACATGCGGCGATCGCCGATAAAGACATCGCTACAACAGTGTTGCAGCGGCAAGCTGTCATCCGCTTCGTCCGCGATTCAATCGCCGACGCAGTGGATAGTCAGAAAGAGCAAGCGGTCAAGAGTGGCTGCAAGAGCACGAACGAGTTCAAAAGAAATTCGTTTGTTTTATTATCGACTGCTAACCTACCTAACAGAGTGGTGAGCAGTGACAGCAACAAGTTGCTGCCAAGATACATTGGCCCTTTCAAGGTACTTGAAAGGATTGGGGACGCATACGCGTTGGAGCTTCCTCCAACGATGCGTCTACACCCGACGTTCTACGTCGGGCGTTTCAAGGCGTATCATCGCCACGATGACTCGCTGGTCTCTTCCTCTTCAGGAGACCATGACCGCGAAGGATCCCAAGCACAAGCTTGTGATCACCCTCGAGTCTCGAAAGCCGTCCCTCGAGCCGCTCGTGCTTCGCGGTCATCTCGCTTAGCTCGACCCGAAGTCGGAGGACCTCGTTCTCCCGCTCAGCGTACTTCAGCCGATCAAGCAGACGCTGATCACTCGGAGGGTGAACCTCAGAATCACGAGCAGATCTTCCCTCCTCCAGCTCCACCGCTGCGAGACTCCGAGGGGAACCAACGCTGGATCGTGGAGAAGATACTTGCTCATCGCGATCGATCGTCGCAAGCAAAGAAGGAGCGCGTCTACCGCGTTCGTTGGCTTGGTTATCCCCCAGATCGAGATACCTGGGAGCCGGCCGTGATGCTCCAAGCT
Source organism: Globisporangium splendens (assembly GCA_006386115.1). Taxonomy (NCBI): domain Eukaryota; phylum Oomycota; class Peronosporomycetes; order Pythiales; family Pythiaceae; genus Globisporangium; species Globisporangium splendens. The sequence goes on from VFIW01000105.1 coordinate 99,958, forward strand.
GATGTCCCTGGCTTGGTGCAGCAGTACGAGAGTCGACACTAATCGACTCTCGCTTCCACAGCTCGCGGATTCGATCTTGCAATCCGCGAGGAAGCATCACGCCTTTATAACCCTGCAGTTGCTCCTCAGTCAGCTGAGGATCATCGCCGGTGCAGATGCGGCAACCCCTCGGTGTGGTCTTGACCCCACACGGAACTCCAAGATCCATGCATTCTTCGTGGATCGCCAACAACTTTCCAACGGCATTGTGCCGAAGGAACTTCTCCCGATTATCTCGCAATCGAGAGATACACTTCACAGCGTCTTCGTTGAAATTCGCAACGAAGGCACTCCACGCTTGCGAAAGGAACAGCGCTTGTTTCTCAGCGCTGTGAGACTTCTTCGACTTCGATCGACCATCGAAGTACCGCATCGAATGGAAAAGGTCGATGTAAAACTCCTCGCGCGCCTTGGGATAGAAGTTCTGTCGAAGGACGAAGTCATCGTCCTTGATGGTACCAACATTATACAGCGCGTGAGTCCCAGCACGTTGAGTGCCACGATGCGCACGAATCCAATTGGGTTTGGGTGTCCACAAGTGGCTCCAGCTAGAAGGAATGAAATCCTTCCCTTCAGAAGGACCCGTCGCCGGATCCTTCGATTTCACTGGCAAGGCAAGATAGCGAGGCAACTCGCTCTTTCCCGATGACGCAGACACCTGCGCATCAGACTCGGAATCCACATCGAAGAGCGAGTCTTCGAGGGGATCAACAGCTTCCAGTTCACAATTGGACGCGTCCAGCGAGAGAAGGATGTTTCTCGCTCCATTCACCAGGTCGGGGTCAGCGGACGCTAAACCTCCTCGACCGAGATCCTCCACCGTTGCCTCGCTTTCCGACGCTCCATCGTCGAAAATGGCAACCGCCACGGTGCTTCCGCTCGTTTCTCCGTGAGGAGATCCCTCCTCACGACGCTTCTTCCGCGAAGGCTCATTCAAGAGGACCGTGGACGACGAACGATTCGCTTCGTTTCGCTTGAGATTCGAACGGTCAACTGAAGAAGACTCGGCTTCTTCCTCGCGATCGTCACGCACGACATTTGTCGTGGTGCTACTCGCAGGACTGTTGCAAGGAGTCACCTCCTCGCTACTCGACTCGTAGTCAACAGCATCGCTGTCGATCGAAGACATTTGTACGAGGCTCACCTCGCACAGCTTGCGGCGTCTGAATAGCTCTCTGTTGGGTACGACGCACACTGAGAACTGAGCCCGCCAGACTCAGCGCTCTGCCTTCTGTGGCCAGTCCCTCCGAACATGGAAGAACACCAAAGAACACAGAAAGGCACAGAATGATTGGTCGTGAGCGTTTCCACGTGACCAATCACTTTACGGGGGGATGATGTAATGGGGCTCCCCATTACATGGGTTCCCGGGTCAGGAGAGTGTGGGTTTTCACCCACATGGGTTTTACCACCTCTCCCAAACCCACCCACCACGTACAGTTGGTGACACATTAACATGTGTCACTCATGAACACTGTACATAGCCATTTGCATATTAGCCAATAGGACTAAGCCATCAGGATTTAATCCCATTGGACGATAGTCGGACTGGACACCCGACTATCTACCAATGAGAGACACCGCAGGTTTCAGTCACCAGGACTGCATATTAGCACTTTAACAATTCAATTCACTTCTCCATTTGCACGTTAGCGCGCAAAGCTTCCTCCTCTCTCTCTAGACACAGCGTTACCGCTGTGCCCTTCCTCCCACCTGCGCTTCCTCAACGCACGTGTACGCCGTGTAACGAGTCCCGTTGCATTCGTGTTCTCAGTGACGTGTCGTAGCGGTAAGTTTCGAGTGTCAAGCATCACCATATCTCCAGCCTTGAAGTCTACTGCCCGTCGGTGTGCGTCATAGTAACGCTTTTGACGCTCTTGAGCATCTGTTAAATTTTTCTTAGCCATATCGATGTGCTCCTGCCTCTTGGCGACAAAGTCCTTTGCGTATTCGGCAAACGGGATAGCAGCGGATCTTCCAATCTTTTCGAGTTCTTGGCTGACAATATTGGCGACTTTACGTCCCGTATCTAACTCAAATGGAGTTAGCCCTGTCGCAGCAGAGATCGATGCGGCGTGAGCGTACTCAATTGTTCCCAAGTGCGCCGACCAATCGCCACCATGGTATGACACCATGCAACGAATCGCATCTTCCAGGACCAAATTCTGGCGTTCGGTTTGCCCATCCGCTTGTGCTCGATATGCCATAGTCATCGCGATCTTGATTCCCATGATGTTCATTAGTGATCTCCAAAAGTTTGACGTAAACTTTGGGTCACGATCACTGATGATTACTTTTGGTAATCCGCGGTGACGAACTACGTTCTCGAAGAAGTCTCTTGCGGTTCTTGGAGCATCTGCGGTAGTATGCACTGCAACATACTTTGGCCTTTTGGAGAATTTGTCAACCACAGTCATTATTGCATCAAATCCGTTCGAGACTGGCAGTCCAGTGATGAAGTCCATCGAAACCACTTCCCAGCATTCCGTTGGAGTTGGAATCGGAATCATCTTCCCAGCCTTCTTTAAGCCGTTGGACTTCCATCTGACGCAGGTTTCGCAGGTTGTCACATAATCTCGAATATCCTTTTCAAGACATGGCCAGAAGTACCACTGAGCAATTTTAAACTGCGTCCTTTTAATCCCAGGATGAGCAGATGTTGCCGAATCATGGAACTCGCGGATTATGCTTGTAATCAAATCATCCACAGACGGGACGCGGAGTCTTGAAATCGCGTGCTTCGAGCGTAAGTAGATTAGTCCGTTGCGCTTGACGAAGAGATCAGAGGCTTGTTTTCCTTTCCAGACTTCTTTGTACAATTTATCGGACTTGTACCCATTTTGGAATTTGTTCTTCACCGTGTCAGACAGGTGCACACTTGATACTGTAATCTCGACGTTCAGGATTTTCACCACCTGCCGCGTTTGCGTTTGACGAACTCCCACGGGGTATGCCTCCCCCCCATGAACATCCAGATCGTCGAGTATCATACCCTGGTCATGGACAGGCAAGTTGCGAAGCGCTGCGGAATTAACGGAGTGGCGACGCAGTTGGACGGACATCAATCCACACTGAGAATCACAATTGTGTACCGCAGCAAGCGATACTTGAGTGTCATGGTTGAGGCTGGGTTCTGGAAGTTCCGTAGGGGGTCGCGAAAGAGCATCCGCGACGACNGTGGGTTCGCAAGTATGTGAGGACTTGCGAGATCTGCCAGCGAGTGAAACCTTCTGGTTCCACTCAGGCACCACTTCGTTCATTGGCTGTTGTAAGAGGCTATCCGAGACAGCCTCAAACACGGCACGCACGCTTGCGCTGGAGAGGAAGACTTGAGAGGAACTTGGCAAAAATGCAACTGAATTGAAATGAGCTTATGGTTCCTGACACTACACATAAAACACCACTAGGACTCCTAGAGGTTTTATGCATAAAACCTAAACATGCAGAAATAAACCTATGAATCTGATGTATAAAACCTTGGGTACACTGAGGTTGAACCTACGGGATCTTCGAGAAACTTGAACTTGAAGTACCGCGGGGATTCCCTGCGAAGTGATTGGCTCTGCCACTCACTTCAGACGGTAGAGACACGTCGGTCTCATCACCAGTGCAGTTTCCCAAGTGGGAACCATCATTCACGTGTCTAGAGTACTGTTGTGCGTAATCACGCCGAATCTCAATGATTGCGAGCGGCCAACACTCAACTCAGACACGGATTGCTCTGACGTCAGACGATGACGTCACCTGTGCATGTGGGGATCACTGTTATGTGTTTCACCCAATATCTTCGCACCCACAATGCACTTCCACAAGGTGGTGTGTGACACACACAAAGAGCCACCTTGCATGTAATGGCAGCCTTAGCCCATTACAGAAGCGCATCAAAGGACTCGTCCTTTATTGTCTCCAACGCGAGAAGGCGACCATGATACTCCTTCCGAAGTATCTCAAGAGAAGTCCCTGCCTCTTCCACAGAGCGCAGTAGACGTTCGTGATACGCATCACGAGCTTTCTCAGCCTTCTGGAGTCGTTCAAGCTCGGCTTGAACCTTCTCGAACCTCTGTTCAAAACGTGACTCCATTGCCGAACGCTGGGCAAGACCATCGAAGAGCAAGTCGATCTTCGACTCCTGCTCCTTCAACCGGTCTTCGAGGCTTTCGCACCGGTCTTCGAGTACCGCATTGCGAACTTCAAGAGCCTCGATCTGAGCGCGGTGAGCACTCTTCCACTTCCAGAGTCGCTCAATCGTTTTCGCGTTCAGCCCCACCTCCTCTGATCTATCATCAGGGAGAGCGTCGTTGGATCGTTGAGTCGATAGTCGATCACGAGGATCGATCGACTCGTCGTCGAGGAGAGAAGTCGTTGAACCGTCAACGCTTCTACAGAGTACGGTGGCTTGGCTATCCGCCGGACTCGGACACGTGGGAACCTCGAGAGACTCTTCAGTCTGATGTCCCCGACGTGGTTCACAGTTACGAACAGAGCTTGTAGTGCTCTCGCGAGCACTAGAACGACGAGAGCCAAGCTCTTTATGGTCGTTCTCGAGCGTGCCTCCTAGGTTCCCTAGCAAACGCTCGACAAGATTCTCGTTCTCGAGTCAGACAAACGTCTTCCACGACTCGAGCTTCGCTGTGCTGGACTGGCCAGGATCGTCGCTGCCGGACATCTTGCGCCAGAGGAAGAACAACTCCTTGTAGAACCGACGTCCTCCACGCTTCTTGCGAATAGCGGAGATGTCGTACAAGCCGGGAGTCGTCCGCTGCCGCTTTGGCTCGGGCCGTTCTTCGCGCTTCACTTGGTCGCTTGGTCGCTTCATGGTCAATTGGAAAGTGAGAGCGGGTGCCTCTTCCGAAAGAAGTAAAGTCCGTGATGGAACTTTAAGGGAGGGATGATGTAATGGGCTCAGGCTGCCATTACATGCAAGGTGGCTCTTTGTGTGTGTCACACACCACCTTGTGGAAGTGCATTGTGGGTGCGAAGATATTGGGTGAAACACATAAAAGTGATCCCACATGCACAGGTGACGTCATCGTCTGACGTCAGAGCAATCTGTGTCTGAGTTGAGTGTTGGTCGCTCGCAATCATTGAGATTCAGCGTGATTACGCACAACAGTACTCTAGACACGTGAATGATGGTTCCTACTTGGGAAACAACACTGGTGATGAGAGCAACGTGTCTCTACCGTCTGAAGTGAGTGGCAGAGCCAATCACTTCGCAGAGAATCCCCGCGGTACTTCAAGTTCAAGTTTCCAGTAGATCCCGTAGGTTCAACCTCAGTGTACCCAAGGTTTTATATATCATATTCATAGGTTTTATTTCTGCATGTTTAGGTTTTAGCATAAAACCTCTAGGAGCCCTAGTGGTGTTTTACATGTAGTGTCAGGAACCATAAGCTCATTTCAATTCAGTTGCATTTTTGCCAAGTTCCTCTCAAGTCTTCCTCTCCAGCGCAAGCGTGCGTGCTGTGTTTGAGGCTGTCTCGGATAGCCTCTTACAGGAGGACTTAGTTCGCTCGCACTACATCTAAGTCTCCTTGCATGCATGCCTATCCTTTTCTTCAACTGATTCGACTTTTCTTCCTATCCAGGTGTTCGGCCTGCAACTGTATTTTTATCTGACTAGATACCTCTAACTGTATACTTTTGACCTACATGAAAAGGAGAGCCTGACCTCGGACTCGAGATCAGGCGCACGTTACACATGCCTTGATGCTCCGCACGCAAGGCACGTGCGCGGTCAGGCACATGCCGATCCTACGCGCGTGCCTGGCGTGCGAGGTTAGGCACACGTGACATCACCCAATATCTTTGCACCCACAATGCGCGCATCAGGTGGCGTGTGACACACACAAGAACCACCTTGCATTTAATGGCAGTCTTACCCCATTACACCAACGCATTAACACACAATCATTCCTAAAGATGTCGTAAACATCTACCAACACTCTTAAACTGCATGCAGATCATAAGTTGAATAGAATCACCTTCTCTCTCACACACACCACCTCCCTACAAGCACCATTTAGTGTCGCGTTTTCCTCGGACATCATCATCCCTCTCGCAGGTTGCACGAAGGTAACGCGCATCTTTCAGGCAGGTCCCACATTGCAAAGCGACGCACCACTAATGAGCACCTCTAGGTCAGCAGCGCTGCAGGCGCTCGCGCTCGGCGCGCTGGCGGCGTACCTTACGTACGCGTTCACGGGTCCGCTCGGCCTCGCGTGGCAGCTCAAGGACTACGCGTTCGTGCTCGCCGTGGTCGGTGCCGTCTTCTACAACCGCAATACCACGGCCAAGTACGACGCGCTCGTGCAGGCCGAGTTCGACCGACGCAAGCAGCATGGTGCCGTTATATTGTCCTGAATCATCATGTGAAGATGGCCCCACCTACACTGTTGTAACGTGTGTGTGTGTGTGTGTAGCAAGCGCACTGGAGCGCGTGGAGTTCGTGCATGGCCCTGTCGTGCAGCTGGAACGCAACAAAGTGACATGTCTGCTGTTCTTCGTACGTCATCATGTCCTTTTCCTGAGGAACCAGCGGCATGAATATGGCAGCGTTATCAACAACTTAACGTGAGTCAAATCTGCCATTTGGTGGTTATGTATGTGCTCATATGTAGGGCACTTGGTGCGACAAATCCCGCGCGGCATTAAAAGAGTTCGAGCGGCTCCGCAAGGCGATCACCCACGGAGGTATGTGCGGAAACACCAGACTAGTTGGTGGTATTAGAACTAAGCCTGATCTTGATTGTTTGTTTCACTGTGTGTAGCTGCTCAGTTTGTGGCGCTGACGCAGGAATCGCGTGAGGAACTGGAGGCGTACGAAGTGAAAGGACGCAACGCGAGCGATTTCCAGGAACTCGACTCGTTTTCGTTTACGATTGGGATCGAAGACGGCCACATGAGCAAAGAGTGCGTCGTGATCTCATTTTGTGCTCTTTCCTGAGTGGATAAGTGGGCTGACTTCGCTTTTGTGTGATGCGTTTAGGTACTTGGTGAAATACGACGTGTGTCACGTGCCGCAGCTTTTCGTCATCTCCAAGAGCACCAGCGTGTTGTGGCATGGCGACCTGCAGAGCAAAGGTGTCGAGGTACGTGCATCGCTTGAGCGTCTTCCTTGTTCCTGGCATAAAGCCTCAAGTCTCATGTTGCTTTGCTTGACTGTAGCAATTGATCCGCAATGCGCTCGCCGATGAAAATGTTGCGATCGAGCAAGACGAAGACAAAGTGGAGAAGCTCAAATGAGCACACGCATATGGATTTGTTTCATTTCATCTGCCTTCCTCATACACATCATTAGTAAATTACTTAAGATGTTCCTACGCATTGAGCGTGCCCTGGAGGATCACGGCATTCACGTCGTCGTACGTACTCTTGAGGGAGCATGCGCCGAGCGCCGACACGCACTTGGACGCCGTCCCGCAGCCCCACTTGAGCGCTTCCTGGACGTCGCCATTCGTCGCTTTCCACGTCGCCAGGAATCCCGCGTTGAAGGAATCGCCAGCTCCCGTCACATCGACCACCTGGGTCTGGAAACTGCCCTGCACCCACGTGGTGTTGGTCTTGGCGCAATGGGCGCGCGCGCCGCCCTCGCCGATCTTGATGACCGTGATCCCAGGCACGTGCTGCGTGAAGTACGCCATCGCCGCGTCCACCGAGTCGGTGCGCGCGATCTTCATGGCTTCAACTTCGTTAGGCAAAAAGACGTCGAGCAGCGGGAGCAGCTCCTGTAGCCCGCTCCACGCCTCGCTGCTGTCGTAGTTGGTATCCAACGAGATCGTGATGCCCTTGGCGTGCGCCTTCTCGAGTAACGGCTTGAGATTGCCCTGCAGGTTCGAGCAGCTGTAGAACCCACCGATGTGCAAATGGTCGGCCGCAAGCACCTCCTCTTCGTCAATATGCTGCAGTATTATATTGAGGCAACAGAGCGCTTTAGCTTCAGACGTGTCATTCTTATATACAGATATGTATATATGCATTCGTACCTCGACGCTGAACTTGCGAGCAGCTCCGTAGTGAGTGATGAAGCTCCGATCTTGCTGCAAGATCCAGATAGAGACCACCGTCAGCGTTCAAGTCCATTAGCAAGCGCAAGCTATGCTAGCAACTACAATAGCATCCTCACCGTGCCACTCAACACGATGCACACGCCCGTGGGCACGCCCTCGATCACAGGCGAGCTCAGCGCCACACCGTGGCTGTCCAGGTGGCTCTTCAACACAGGCGCAAACGCATCCGTTCCTGCATACAGCAGCCCATATACCAGTCAGTAAAGCAGCTCATGATCGCCACACAAGCAGTGCATACAAGCACTCGTTACCGACGACGGTGTGCAGCGTGATGCGGAACTCGTGGTGCGGGTTGCCGGTCGCGAGCTTGCCGATGTGCGTGGCCGTGTTGAGTGCCGAGCCGCCGGGCTGCAGCTGGATGGGCAGCGAGCAGTCGATGTCGCCGCCCCACTTGGGCAGCTGGTCGGGCGCCAGCGTGCCGGCCACCACGTCCACGAACGAGTCCCCGAGCACCGCGAACGTCACCTTCATCTTGTCTTCCTCTTGATGTTGATGGCGGGCCGTTTTCGTGCGTCAAATGGGTCTATTAGGATATGAGAGGTTTCTAAAACGGAGTTTATCTTGGCATTTGTATGAAATTACATTTGTAACGGTGCTTCGAGATGCGTCGCGTACGATATAAGGATGTCGGATGTTTCACAATGGCACTTGTCTTGCTTTTTGTAAAGAGATGTTAACATTACTGAGGTTTGCATGTTACAAACGACAAGTCGTCTTTATTGAGATGAGGCAGGTTGATCTTTGCTGTTGAAAAGCTGCTTGGCATGCAACATTGGATCGGATCAGTTTGCGTGTGTATTGCGTGCGTGTGTCTGCGTATTGCGTTCTAGACTGAGTACCTTTGGGGGGAGATGGAAGAGGAGGATCGTACCGACGCTTGTGCCGCAGATAACCGCTTTGCGCGGCGGCCAGTAGCGCATGAATTGGATGTGAATCTCGTGCCTAGGTTGCCAAAGTGCAAGGGCAACAATACCCCACTCAGTTACCAAATGGCAGCCAACCAATTTACGAGATTTGTTAACAGAGCCTCAGCATGACGTACTTGCTGCGGTACACGATCTTGCCGTACGCGTCAAAGTCGCAACTGCCACCGTCACCATCGTTATCGCTCTCAAAGGCTCCGTAGTCCCAGACGAGGATGGTGCCGTCTGCGAACGCGCTGACGACGTACCCGAGCATCGGTACCACATCGATCCCCACGATCGCTGACCCTGATCCTGAGGATGACGTCGCAAATGGAGGGCGCAACGTCCCGAGTTCATACGGACCCGTGACATTGAGCAGGTTCCACATGCGCAGCCACGTGTCGTCGGACCCGGAAAACAGGAACCAGCCGTGCATCGCGAGCGCACCAATGGACTCACTGTGCGCCTGGAAGCAACTGAGCATCGTCTTCTTGCTGAAATGCCACAGCTACACAACACCGCAGCAATTTGTGCGTTTCAATTGTATGATCGCCATCCAAAACAGCGTGAGAAGAAGCAAACGTACCGCGATCTGGCCCGTGTTGCAGCCTGCAACGAAAAAAGCCTGGCCGCTGCCCTGGCGGGGAGGTATGTACTTGCCGCTGCTGAACGAAAGCGACGTGACCTCGTCGCGTCGATTCTCCTTCGATATCATGGCTTGGATTGTGGCGGCGTGCGTAAATCCGTCCATCGCGACTTCCCAGATCGAAATGACGCCGTCGATGTCACCTGCGAGTAAAAACTCTTGGTCGCGGATAATCCCCGCTGCCAAACACACCAAGCACAATACACGTTGAGAAGCATACTTAGCGCCACAGCTTTAGGAATTTCACGTACATGCGAGGCACGTGACGGCACTGTGTGTCTCGACTTGCGTTTTCACGAACTGGCCCGTATGAATCCCCCACGCCTTGACCGTGCCGTTCTCATGGTCCGTAAAGATCTTGGTGTGCAACTTGGACGGAACCATGCACGTGACTTCGGCAGTGCGCTCTTCAAAACCGAATGAAGCTTTCATATCGTAGGAATCCCAGCAGCGAATCGTGTTGTCGAGCGACGCGCTGAAGAAGCGATGGCTGGTGCCTCCGTCGTTCTGGTGATCCCCTAGATCATTTCCGTCATCGTCTCGAATAATCGCGAGCGCAGTGATGGCCTCAGTGTGCCCACTGCACTCGGTGTACCCGACATCGCGGCTGATTCTCCATTGTTTCGTGCAACTTGCAGAGCCTGCGAACAAGAAATCACCTGTTTGAATGGTGGCCACATCGATGGACAGGAGAGGCGACCCCGCCGGCAACAGCCGCAGCTTCCGCAGCACTTTGTCCTGAAACACGTCATAGATCTGAACGAACCCGAGCGCATCACCGAGAACAAGAAACTGGCCGCGTGCGTCCCAGGCACAGCACGTGAAGCGAGCCTGGTTCGAGTTGGTGAGCGTCGACGAGAGTGCACCGGAGATCGCGTCCAATACTTGAGCTTTCTGATCAAAGCCCAGAGAAACGACCAGACTGTTGTCAGCGATAAGCTGCAGTTGGAGTACGCCTAGCGAGTGGAAATGCGAGTGTTTCCGCTTCAGTTTGAACGGAGCGTACTTGGCTGCAACACCGACTTCGGGACTGTTTGTCTCGGAGAGTAGTATGCCACTGTCACGGCGATGAGCATCGACATCGACGGAGTCGCCATCGCCATCCTCCGATGACGCGAATGAACTGGATGTGTACAGCGAGATGCAGCCGCTCGAATCCCCGACAAAGAGAGCTGCGCTTGCTCCTTCTCGGACCACGAGCGTCATCGGCCACGCTTCACTTGCGTACGAAATTGTCTGACCAGGTACATACCAGGGATACAGCAGCAGACCGCGACCGTCGGATGGATACCACGTCTTGATCGTGTGGTCGAGGCTGCAGCTCACCAATGCATGATTCTGCTGCCGCATTAGCTTCACAGCCACGACGCTGCCGGCATGCGCGCTGATCGTCTGCACGCAGTAATGGTTGCTCCGACTGTGTAATTGCGCCTCGGATCCACCCCAGGGGTCCCAGATCTTGATCGAACGATCGACTGAGCCCGTAAACAGCAGTCCTTCTTTGCCCAGTTCGTGGGTGAACACCATCGAGAGCACAGCGCCGTTGTGGTTTCTCAATTGGTTGACCTATGTAGGGTTATGATAAAACAACATAAAGTAGGAAAACAAGCTCCAAACTAATGAAATGCCACTTACAATGGGCGGAATGAACCCGCAGGCTTGCTGGGGCTGCCAGTGCAAAACGGTACCGTCATGCTACACAAAAATCAAAGCATGCGTAAGAAATTTCGAGTCACAAAAGGCAAAGAAGTCCTCATTTTTGTCAATAAGCGCCGCACTCGTCCACCAAAGACTCCTCTATCAGGCACCAAGCAAAAACTATCGAAAGTCAGTGATTTCTCGTGGAGCTACGAAACACACAGCATCATTTGATCAAAGTCAAAGACATTGTTAGGCTATGGAAAACAATAGTGGGCTCACCACTGGAAGGTAGTCTGGCTGCAGCACATGAAACGCCCTGGAGCTGGTAGTAGTATTGCTGTTTGTAGCCACACGCTCGCCGCTTTGGTTGCTACTCTTTGTAGCATGGCTACTGCCGTGGCCACCGTCATGAGCATCGAATCCAACGTTCGCCTCGTTCGCGTACACCTCACAGATCGTAAACTCCATCATCGTACTTGATGCCTAAATGTTGTCAAAAACAAAACAAAACAAAAATAAAGACACAAAAACACCCACGCCTTTTCATTCTCACAGGAAGCTCACAGTGTTATTTGCCGATACAAAAGTCCGCAAAGAGCACGTCGAGCACGTCTTCGACGTCGATGCGGCCAAGGATGCGCCCCACAGCGACCACGGCACGGCGCAGGTCCTCTGCTGCGATTTCGCTCTGGTATGGGTTCTCTAAGAAGTTATCTAGGCACGCTAAGCACTCGACGAGGTTCTGGCGATGGCGCTCGCGCGTGATAATGGCGCCGTTCGCTGCCCCACCTGATGAGAATTGAAGCCTACATGCAAGTAAAAGAATTAAAACGAGATAGATGAAAACAACGAACAGCTTTTGGAACGTACTTTTGCTTAACGATGGCCGCTAGTTTCTCGATCAACGTGTCGACACCATCGTTTGTAGAACAGGAAATAACGTGAATGTGGTCGCGTGGAGTGGACTCGCCCAGAGACTGCACGATGGCTGCGACTGTGTCAGGACTGGTCTGGTCGCTTTTGTTGAGAACGATCATGGAATCATCGCGGATGTACGATTGGTATTCTTCTGTGCTCAGCGGCTCCGAGCTCTTTTGGAAATACATCAACAAATGTGTTTAGCTCCATCTTTGTTGGCAAAATAGGTTCAACATTACAGTACGATGCTCTTTACCTGGATATCCACCATGACGATGCGAATGTCGGCTTCTATCGCGCATTGCTGTGCTCGAAGCACACCTTCTTGCTCAATGGCGTCCACTGTCTCGCGCAGACCAGCAGTGTCACTCACGAGAACGGGATACCCAGCGATATTCAGTGGAACCTGGACGATGTCGCGCGTGGTTCCAGCGATCGAAGACACGATGGCCGCTGGCCGGCGCGCCAGAATGTTCAGCAGACTACTTTTCCCCGCGTTCGGTGGTCCGAGGATCGCGACTTGCACGCCATTTCGCAGGATCTCACCCTTGCGTCCGTCCGCCAAATGCTTTTGAATCGACTGCGCCAACACGCGAACTCTAGCAAGCGAGAGTATCAAAATGATTCAAAAGCTGAGGAAATGCCTAAAACAGGAAAGCCGCAACTTATGCGAGCATACCGATCGATCGCGGCTTCGTAGGACGCATCGGTGACGTCGTCCTCGTCGTCGCCAAAGTCAATCATCGCCTCCGTGTACGCCAGACAACGCACGAGTTCGCTACGCCAGCGCTCGTAGACGTCGCCGATCACGCCCGAGAGCTGACGCAACGCCTGCGTGCGTTGCGCTTCGGTCTCTGCGCTCAGCAGATCCGCGAGCCCCTCGACCTGCATGAGGTCGATCTTGTTGTTCTCGAACGCACGCTCCGTGAACTCACCTGGCTCCGCAACTCGGCAGCGCTGCAGCGAACACACAAGCACACAGATAGTGAATACGGCATTGTGTCCATGTTGTCAGCGTATTTACATACCGGCATGTGGCTCAGTGCCTCCATGATGCCTGACACCACGGCGATGCTTCCGTGCACATGCAGCTCGACCACATCTTCACCTGTGAAGCTACATTGCACATCAAAACATTGACTATCATACGCAGCGCCACTAAATACCCAATGAACGCGTACTCATAGAGAGAAAGCGCACCTTCGAGGTTGAGGAAAGCGGATAGCGATGGCGTCGTCCAAATGCTCCTTGGAGACGGGATGGTAGAGCTTCCGGAATGCCGCCCTGACAACAATCACAGCATATCAATAAAGAACAACTAGAACAGCAACGCAGCGGCAATAGCTAACGCACATTCGCGCTTCTGGGAGCGTCTCGGTCTTGCTCAGTTGCCGCAGGCACTGCTCTGCATTCTCCCCAGAGATGCGGATCACAGCGACGCCCGCTTTGCCCTCGGCCGACGACAGCGCGTAGATCGTATCGCTCTCCGCCGCTGTGCTCAGCGTTCGTGCGTCTACATGTGGGTGCACAATAGCAGACGCTGCTGCTGAGAGCACAGGTGCGCGGCGCGAACGAAGCGCATGAACGCGGCGAAGCAGCATGTTGCTGCTTGTGGTTGGCAAGAAATGGTGGACAATGCTGTTGGAATCAGACTCCGACCTTAGTATCAGAGTTGTTGGTATCAGAGTCACTGTAGTGCTCAGTATCAGACACCAGTGGATCACTGGTATCAGACTCAGGATGTTGCAGTTGGTGCTGAGCTCTTCGAAATGATTGAGGATGATGATGAGGATGATGATGCAGCTCACTAAGGCATTCTCTCTCTCTCTCTCTCTCTCTCTTCATAACAAGACGAGACGCGAATGGCGAAGGCGACTGTGTACTCGACGCGGTTCCTGCAGCCACAGTGGCTCCTCGTTGGCGCGCTCATCGCGCTGCTGTCGTGCGCGACGCCCGACATTGTCGACGTGCTGCAGAGCGACCCAGCGCCGCCTGCGTCCGCGCTCAAGCCGTACCCGGACCTGCGCAGCTTCCGATCGCGCTAGTACGTGGCACACCGTTGAGTCTCTTGTATGGCGCTTGCGCATATCTAACGTGTGTATGTGCTGTTGTAGCCAAGCGGACCATCAGGATGAGATGTCTGTGACGCTGCACGTCGTCGGCACGTCGTTTGTGGCGCTGTTCCTGCTAATGCACCCGGAGCTTATTGGAAGCGGCGTGTTGGCGCGTACGTCTTAGTCATTCCATCAATGCGCTTTGCTTCTCTTGTGCTAATGCGTTCATTATTGTTGCCAGTCAAGTGCGGCCAGGTCGCGTTCGCGCTCTTCCGCCACCACGACAGCGGGCTCGTGGAAGCGCTGATCGTGCTCGCGGTGTTCTTCCTCGCGACGCGGTTCCTGGGCGGCTCCGTGGCGTCGGCGATGCTCGTGACGTTCGTCGGGTACTTTTTCGCGTGGACGGGCCATTTCTTCTACGAGGGCAACCGCCCCGCGACGTTCATCTACCCGACGCACTCGCTCATCTGCGACTTCATCATGTGGACCGAGGTCATCACCGGAGCCTCCATCACGCTCTAGCAACCGCGCCGTTTGGTTAAGGCATGTGGATATGCAACAGGTTTTATATTTGATCCTCTGCTTCTAAATGTTGCGCATTATTTGTTTTTATTCTTACTAGCAGCAATGTTTGTGGGAGTGGGATATCATACGGCTTGATGCTGTTCAAGTTGTTTCTTGTGTGGGATAGTTTGTTCAGATTGGCAAGCTGACACCGTCAAAATACTCCAGCATGTCGTCAATGTCGGTCATCGTCTCAAAGTTTGCGACGTTATCGGGGCTACGACTGCCAGAGGAGGTTTCCACCGTCAATTTCTCGTCAATCGGAGCTTTTGTCGTGATGGATTCCTCCGTCGTAGGTGCCGCGCTTTGCGATTCAGCAGCATTCGTCATTACAGACGTATTCTGTTGTTCGGATTGCCACGTTGCTGCTTGCTGTGGACTCGCACCACCTGCAGCATCTGAGGTCATACCCGCGCCTTCGTAACTTGGCGAGGGGACGTGGTACAGCGACGCTCTTCTCTCGCTCGACACAGGAGGACTCATGGCTGGTGGGATAGTCGCGTTGAGATCAGCATCAGTCGGGGACATCAGCTCCATCGGCATCGGGTAGTTTCCCCATGCTGGCGCTGCAGTGTCAATTGTGAGACTCGCGGGTCGACTACATGACTCCTGCTGTCGTATCCTGGATGATACTGGCGATTCTAGTGGTTCTAGCGTGTGGTCTTCTTCTGGCACCGCGTCCAATGTCTTGGTATTGATACCCAGCTTCTTGGTTCGCTTCTGGCTGGCGCGGCTTCGAGTCGTCTCTGGGGTGAGCGATCGTGTGCCATTCGAGGTCGTCATTCTTGCTGAATTGGTAGCGTTCAACGCGTTTTTCTTCTCCACGAGCAGCTCCATTTTGCGCTGCCGCAATAATTCGGTGGTCTGGATGAACGACTTGTGGGCGATGAGCTCGTGCTCTCTGTATCGGTCGCTGCGTCGGCTGCCGACATTCGCGCCCTGGCTCGCACTCCGCTGTCGTACGTGCCCAGTCTCGAGCTGCAGCCGCTTCTGTTCCTCTTGCCACCGCATCTGGCGACTGCTCTCGGTGGGTCCGTAGTATTTGCTGCGCTGCATCAACTTGGCCGTTTCCCGGTCTTTGTATTTCGCCAGCGACTTCATCTTGTCGTGTCCTGCGCCGCGGATCTCAAAGAGCGCTTTCGAGATCGGGCGAAGCTTCACATCTTGATCAGGCGACGGCGGATGATCTTCCGTTGGATCATAGAGCCACACACTCGCGTGAATGCATGGCTTGTGCTTTGACGAGAGGTGCGAGGTCGGGGCTGAAGTCGGAATGCTGCAGCTTCGGATTCGCGGCCGCGGCAATGGTGGAGGCTGAGTGAAGTCTCTCACTGTTGCAGGCACCGGAGGCTTTTCGTCGTCGCTGTTGCGCGTCCACTTTGTCAGCAGACGCTGGACCTCGCTGACTCCTTCGAACGGCGGCTGCGTGCTGCTCACCTCAACATACTCCTTGAACTCCATCGAGTCGGCGTCAAAGAACACCTCGCGCTCGTTCCGTTGATCAAGCTTCGTGCCCACAAGCACGACGTGTGTGTCTTCGTCCTCCGTCACCAAATACGACCACTGCAACGCCACAAAGCGCACTCGTCAGCACAAAGCGTCCCACAAACAGCACAGAGCAGCGTGCAGATAGACAAATAAATACCTGCGCGACAGCGGCGGCAAACGAGTCTCTGCGCGTGAGATCAAACACGACAATGCAGACCAGTGGTCTCGTAGCGCAGCTATTGTCCCGAAAGGTCACGAGCTGCTGTCTTTCTCGGAAGGTCTGGAACGAGTCTCGACGTGGCGCATTGTCCTCCTCCTGCGGACCTCCACCTCCCATTAGGAGCGCGTGCACGAGCGCCCGCTTGCCCACGGCGTCCTCGCCCACGACTGCGATCCACGGCGCTTGCTCCATGTTGCTGTCGCCGCGTGCTTTTAGACAGTGGTGCGTGCCTGCCTCTGTGTGTTAAAAATACACCATGAGGACCGCAAAGTGCAGGTTTGTGATGAGGGGGGTATACTGAAACCAGGTCACTTCGTGTGTACGGTACAAAAAAGCACGAAAGCCAGCCGAAATGGCTTGTTTCTGGCCAAACTGACTGAAAAAAGTCAAAAGAGGAAGCTGACCTGACCTGACTGCAACATCCGGTTTGATTGAGTCGACTATCTCCTTTAAATGAATATCTAGACATATTGCATACACCAAGTGCATGATGCAACTACTAAAATGGTTGTGCTTGCATCTTCAATACTGAATACTTCCGTAAACTTCGTGTTGTGTTCTGTTGAAAAGGAAACGCGATCTGTGCCTCGCAAATCCAGTTCTCCCCAGCCCATGAGCACAAAATGCAGCGGACAGCTCCACACGCGCGCACTACTGACGTGAAAGCTGGCTGTACAAGCATGAAAAGGAAAGCTGATGGTGCTGCTGTTGCTTCAGTTCGCTCTCAGCTGATGGGTACGCAGTGCCGGTTCGTACGCGGAAAGAATTGGTCCAGCAGTAGAAATCGAACCCAGCTGGCTCAAGTTTTATATATGGCACCAACAACCTCTTGCAAACAATAATTGAGCGTAATGCATACTATCTAGTTGCGCTATTCATTATTTTACGTGCAAGTATACCTCTAATAGTGCACTTTTGAAGCAGCTAGATGATTTGTGCGTTATTCCTAGGGAAGCGTGATTTTTGCCAGCAAGACAGTTTCTGTGGTGACGCATGAGTGCCACGTCCGGTTCTCTAAACTGACTCAGGCTGGCAGCATTTTTTGACCAGCTGCAAGGAAAGCTGATGGACACGAAAAATGGTTTCTTCAGATACCTCAAGCAACATGTAGATTTACTGCGTGTGCTGGCGGTCGTTTACACCTTCAATCCATAACCATGCATCCATGCTGCATTTTTGTACCTGGTGATGCGCCAGCAGTAGAAGTCGAACCCGGCAGGCTCAAGGTTACCGCGGAGAGGAGCGCATTGTTGTGGTGTCTAGGCACGCGAGATGGCCATCTCTCGCTCAACCCAATGTACTGATTTTCTATAATTACACATTATTCCCAATGACAGTGCACAAAAGCGTTTTCATTATGTGATTTTTACACTTCTAAATCATGGTACTACTGCTGCTTGTTTTGTCAAAACTGGGTGACTCTCATCTTTGTGTGAGCGAGGCGCGAAACTCACGAACGAGCCAAAGGCGCTAGACAGGGAGGAAGCATGGGTGCCGCGCCGTCGCTCGCCAAGCTGCTCAAGAGCATGGAGGACGAGGAGCTCACGCGCATGGTCGAGGACGTACGTACCGCCTCCGCCCCCTCATTCTCACGCTTCTCGTCGCTGCTTCTATTGTATCCAGTGTACTAACCGCATTTCCTCCTCTTTTGAACATGTAGGCGTACCATTTGGATCCGCAGCGCATTGAAAGGATCCTCACAGCTGCAAAGCTACGCTACGTCGAACGTGAGTACCATCCATATATAGGCGCGTATCTGTACGCATGCCGTTGTTGCTCTCTGTAGTAATTGTTGGGTATTGTAGCGCTTCACCTGCTGACAATCCTGTGTGTATTGGTTGCTTCCAGACCTGACAAAGCATGGAGATGGAATGGAGTCCTCGTCCTCGGAAGCGACGCCAGCTGCACTGTCCGCATTTGCATCCGCTTCTTCCAGCACCAATAGTACGGGCACGCCTGCTGCATCGTCGCTGGCGACATCAACCATGGAAGTCGCGTTGCCGCCTTCCTCTTCCCATTCTGCGGCGGCCAACGACCCCACGTTGAACGATGGGAAAGACCCGATGAACGCGCTCTGGAGCTTTGAGGGACACACGCTGCGCGAGCTGCAGCCCGCAGAGAAGAATCCGCAGCACAGTCAGCAGCAGCTGGATGGGAGCGATGGCTCCTCGGGAGTGGCTCCAGCGGCAGCAAAAGAGCTCGACGGCGACGGGTACCCGATCCTTTACGGCAGCTGCGGCCGCGACAAGCGCTACGCGCGGTGCTCGGTGTGCTATTTCCGCGGTCTGCGCTGCAATTCGGCGCACTACTGCAACTGCTGCCAGCGGCCCGTGTGCATCCGGCCGCGGAAGTACCCAGGCGAAGACGACCCGAAGATCTGCTGGAACGTGCTGCACATGGACAAGGACATGGTGCACCGCGTTGAGAAGAAGAAGCGGCGTCGGCTCCAGGCAGCAGCTGCATCAAGTGTCAGCAGCTCAGGAGCGGCGATGGAGCGGAGACGAAGCAGTACGAATAGCAATAGTCTGCTCGCGTTGGCCGGCAGTAATGATGCTGGAGCTGTCGCCCCCAGTGCAGCTGATGCAGGCACCAACAGTCCGCCGCCATCCATGGAAGACGCGTCGCCAGGCACTACGCCTCCCGCAGAGTCCGGTGCGCCGAAACAGATCGTCAATATTTAGCTGCTGGCTGCATGTAAAGAGAGAGAAAAAAAAGCGTGGAAACATGAGGTGGAGAGCAAAAGAGAGCAAGGAAGGCAGCATCGTAATGATTATCCACGTGCAAGAGAGAGGTACTTTGTTAAAGAATGGCGAGAGCTACAAAGTGGTGCAACTAAAGCATCAAGTCCACCCTTAATGCTCTTAGTAGCGTGGCGGCGGTCGGCGATACGAGTCGCGGTTGTCGCGATGGTCTCGTGCACCGCCGCGGCCACCTCCACCTCCTCCGCGATGGTCGCGGAAGGATGAGCCCCGGTCACGATCTCCACCACCGCCTCGAGGAGGAGCTCCACGGTCTCGAGAGCGGTCGCGACTTCGGTCACGAGGCCCGCCATGTCCATAGTGATGACCTGACAACGATGGTGCGGGACCTGGGCCACCGCCGACAGCACCACCAGTGAACTGGTACGCCTTGGAGAAAGACACGCGCATGTGCGAGTCCGGGTACGAGATGTTGTCGAGACTGAGCAGCGCCATGATCGCTTCGTCGAGCGAGCCCATCTCGAGCAGCGCCATCTTCGTGTTCTTCTGGATGTAGTGGAAGTTTTTCACAAAGCCGTACTGCGCAAAGAGGTCGACGAGTGTGTTCTGGTTGCGCTGCAGCTCCATTGGGATCCCGGAAATGTGCAGCAGCGGCACGGGACTCACGGCTTCGTGGGGGCTGCGGCGACGATACCGATGCAATGGCGAGCCCGTGAAATCGCGCGTGTTCTCCAACTCGAAGCGG
Source organism: Globisporangium splendens (assembly GCA_006386115.1). Lineage (NCBI taxonomy): Eukaryota > Oomycota > Peronosporomycetes > Pythiales > Pythiaceae > Globisporangium > Globisporangium splendens. Next base: position 119,946 of record VFIW01000105.1, read on the forward strand.
TCCACGTCGCCACGCGGCATCGACACGCTCGTGTGCTTGGAGAAATCCACGCGCAGCTTCTTGCCAAACACAAACACGCCATCAAGGTGATCGAGCGCCGACGTCGCCTGAATTCGGGGGAAAAGCAAGAAATCGAAGTGGAACATAGGAGGATCGAGGTTACAGGCAGTTTGTCGAAGCGAGTCGAAGAATGCACGCGAAGTTCGACAGCAAGAGCAAACACATAGTCAGCTCATCAGCTTTGTTGATCAGCGGTTGCTTTGAGAACTTGCAGATTTTTATGAAACGTACATGAACTTCGTCGACAAACTGGATGAGCGCAGTGTCCTGTTTGCGGAACATGATCTTGACGCGAACCACGTCGCCAAAGCAGCCAAAAAACGTAAACAGACGATCCGGATTCTACACAAAAGCACACCACATGCAGACACCATGAGCTCAACCAGAGGACCCAGACTTCCAACACCATTCACGAGATAAAACAACGTACCACTAGTGAGCGATCCATGCCGCTGCAAATGAGGACCGGCGAGCGCTTCGTGTCGTGACGCATGGAGCGCCCCGTCGAATGGACAGGAAGGGAGCCACCAGAGGCAGACGTTGGCGATGCGAAGTCTCCTCCTCGGGATCGATCGCCTCTCTCAGGCGCATTGTCACCGTACCGAGGTGAGGCACCACGCATGCCGCGACTGTCAGCTCTGTCGGGTCGGTACTGGTCGTCGCGTCCGTAGTCTCGTGGCGGTGGTCCGCGCGGGTCGTAGTCGTTGCTTCCTCCTCCACTCTGCTGGGACTGAGAAGCTTGTCGGTCATAGGTGTTTCCTCCTCGTCCTCCAGGGCTCGGTCCATTGCGCGAAGGCACATCGCCGAGCATGCCCGGTGCCAGGGGCTCTTGGTCGTACAGCATCTCCGGACCCCCAGCGCTACCGGATTCCTCGGCGGGACCTGACGGAAGGTTCGGATTCGTGTAGTCCCGCGATCGCTCGTTATTGAACCGCACACGGAGCTCTGGGTGGCGGGAAAACACGATGCTGAGAGTGTTGCAGCCCGTGTAGATGTCTCGTCCGTCGAGCGCTGACTGTGCGGCTTGCGCCTGGTCCACCGACTCCATCTGCACGAGCGCCTTGAACTCTTCATTTTTCCAGAACGTCACGATCTTTTGCACGTTGCCGAACTTCTGGAACACTTGCTGGAGCACGTCCACGGTCACGTCGTACTCGATCTTGGTGACCGTGACCATAAGGATCGTGTTCTGTTGGCCAGTGCCGCCGCGACGATGTCCATCTTGTCCACCGGCATGGACTACTTGGACAGAAAATGCCAATTGCAGATTTGATTAGAACGTCGCTTTAGACTCACAGACACACAAAAATAACAACACCAGAGGACAAACTCACCTGGTGACTCCGCATGGTACTGGTTTCTTGGCGATGACGTTGCTCGGCTTTCGTGCTGTCGGTGCTGTTGGCTTGGTGGCAGTGCGTGCTGCTGCGGTGCTTCACGAGGCTGCTGCTGGTGATGGTATTGCTGCTGGGAAACAGGCGGTCGGGAGCTCGGAGTTGCTGGCTGCGCTTGGTCGTAATTGGAGCGCGTCGTGATCTCGTCGCGGCTGCTGTACTCGAAAAAGACCTTCTGGCCGCGGATGAGCGCGTCGCGCGATTGGTAGAACGTGATCAGATTGGACGCCGCCTGAACGTTCGGGAGCTGCACGAACGCCTGGCACTTTTGCGGGATCAACAGGCTTTTCTCGACCACGGCGAAAGGACAGCAGAGCGCGAGGAGCTCGCTCTCAAGGCAGTCGGCTGGAAGACCTCGAACGAACACGACCTGACAGGAAACAGTGGGTCGCGACAAGTGCGAGGGGGAAAGCAGGCAGTGGTTAGAAACAGATGAGCGTGTGGGCAGCGCCGACAGACATGCGGTCTTCGCTTGCAGCCCGAGCGTGAGGGAGGAGGATGGAGAGAGCATGTCTATCGGTTGAACCATGAAAAAGAGAGAGGTGCGTGTGCATTACCCGCGATTGGACTTGCGAAGAGCGGACGCGTTTCGCCGCCGGGTTGTACGCATCAGAGTCTGCTCCCAGATGGCGCTTCATGCTGGACGAAGGATGGTGGTCACTGGCCATGGCTTATTGGAAGTCAGGCGAATGGAAAGACAGGCAGGAGAAAATGGAGAAACTGGCAGGTGGTGGGTGGATGGATGGAATTGAGCTGGACGAACGAAAACAGACAAGCAGTGAATACTATTTAGAATGCGCAGGCCATTCGCACGAGAGAACACTGCGCAAGAATGACGAGAGCACAGCACATGCGAAAGCAGCATTGCATACAACAAACACGATGTTCCGACGGCAATGGATGCAGCAACAGAGAAGGAAGCGACGCGAGGTCCACAGGAAGCAACGCAATGCAATACAGCAACGACACACAAAGCATCAATCGTTTGGAGCTCTTCGTTTCTTTTTCCTTCCACAGCGCGTATCTTTTGGCAGCGCGCGTCTGTCGATTGCTCTTCTTCTTCTTCTGCCTCCTCTGCCATCGCATCCATGCGTCGCGAGTCCTATTTCAGTATAGCGGCGGTCAGAGAACAAAGAGAGGCACATACCCGATGGATCGATCGCTTTCTCCACGCGCGCGCAGCAGAGCAGCAAGCGACAAGAAGAGCGATCCGCAGCGCTTTCCTTTTTTTTCCTCGTTCTTTTTGTTTGGCTGCGCGGCAAAAAATGGTTCATGGATAAGGACGATGCACGTACCGCGCACGCAAAAAGTATAAGTGCAAACCAAAATGATTGTCACTAATTTCAGCCAATCAAGTTAGCGTATATATTTTATCCAATGGGAAGTGTTCGAATTCACCTAGCCCTGACGCGTTAGTCCTGGATTTCCACGTTTTTCCATTCACAGATCGTTTATGCCGACGGAGAAGCGCATCGCATGCAGACGCAGCAAGCACCTTAAAGCGGCATCAGACGCGCTGGCGTGTGCGTGAATAGACAGATGCGCATGAAGGTGCTCTTTGCGCACAGTGTGGCATTCTGCAGGGAGCCGCGCCAAAACGTTACCATTCTGAGTCCGTTTATGGAGCTTTTCTCTCTTGGTGGATCTATTTCTGGGGGCAGCTTCCCCTTTGGTGGCAGTCGCTGATTGGCTTGTTCCTGCAGGTTAGTTACTCCTTTTTTTAAAGTGCCCCCCACCCCCTTCGCTCCTCTCCATACTCGAGTTGCTCGCTTAGGGTCGAGTTCCAAGTACATCTCCCAATCAGTATTGCAATCAGAAAAACATGCATTCTTGCAGAGTTATCTATTGAAACAGGTCTTTTACGCATTTGGATCGAAAATGATTGAACTATACCATGTAGGATATTCAATTTAGCAGGATCAAGAAGGGTACATTGTTGCAGCATGAGAGCCGAAGAGGGGTGACCCAAGCGTGGGGTTGTTCTCGCTCTGTTTTTTTGCCCACGACGTTCGTTTCTCCTCCGCTCCTTTCTCCCCCTTCGCTCCCTTCGGCTTTCGCCGTTTGCTGTATCGGCATCATTTGGGAATTTGGGGACCTCGACCAAGCGCTCTTTATATAACCCAAGGCAGCAACCATGGGCATGGCATTTTCGCGCGTGTTTGAGCGCCTCTTCGGCAAGAAGGAGATGCGCATCCTCATGGTCGGACTCGACGCCGCTGGTAAAACCACCATTCTGTACAAGCTCAAGCTCGGTGAAGTGGTGACCACGATCCCGACCATCGGTGAGTGAACCGAGTCTTTCCCCCCCCTTGTGTTCGTGCGTGGGAAGAAGGGAGGGAGGGAGCGAGCCAATACGTGTACGCGAATGCAGCTGTTCGCGAGAGTGTCGTTCCCTCTCTTCGCTCCCTCTTACATGAATATCCTTATGGATCCGATTTACGCGATCTAATGTTTCCTCTTTTTTTCGTATTTGATGTGTAGGCTTCAACGTCGAGACGGTGGAGTACAAGAACATTAGCTTCACGGTGTGGGATGTCGGTGGTCAGGACAAGATCCGTCCGCTGTGGCGTCACTACTACCAGAACACACAAGGTCTGATCTTCGTGGTCGACTCGAACGATAGAGACCGTGTGGACGCTGCACGCGACGAACTCCACCGTATGCTGAACGAGGACGAGCTGCGCGACTCGATCTTGTTGGTGTTTGCCAACAAGCAGGATCTGCCGAACGCGATGAGCGCGGCGGAGATGACGGACAAGCTCGGTCTCCAAGGTCTCCGCCACCGCCAGTGGTTCATCCAGGCGTGTTGTGCGACGACGGGCGACGGTTTGTACGAAGGTCTGGACTGGCTGTCGGCTACCCTCCAGAAGCGATCGTAGACGTGGAGAGCAGCACTCTTCCTGGCAGATATAGACATCGACGACTATGAATCGACCACTAGCGCAGCTGTAATTTTTGCATTTTTCCATTAATACCTCTCTTTTTAACAGTCTGTTGTTGTCAATTCTGTCAATGCCAAGGCTGCCATTGACCACCATCGTACAGATTGCTCCTCTTCATTTTGTGTTCGTGCTCTCATTTATGTCTTATTGATTCGCGTGGCATGGATACGCGTGGCGACATGCATTTGTTCTGTGTGGGTGCACTTTTGGCGAGAGCTACGTTGGTGTGGGGGAGGGTTGAGAAGAGGTCCATGTGACTGTGCGGTGCCTTCATTAAGTGCGCTTTTGTGTTCATGTTGGGACCTGAACCGAACTTAAGAGCGTTCTGGAATACAAGTGCAAAATGCCCAGCTCTCATTGAGAGCAGAATGGAGAGAAAGAAAAAAACGGTCGAGAAAGATCGTAAATTCGTGAATGGAGATGCAGGGCATGGCATCCTGCCACGTCATTCCCAGTGGCATCTGGTCGGCACACACTGCGAGCTACAGCTGTTTAACTACAAGTGCATCCTGGGGTTGTTCATCCACAGTATCCTCTGTTCGAGCTATAATAGCCCTGCACCGACAGCAAGGAAACTCTGACGATGGGCAAGAGAGCGAGGTGCAGCATGCCGTTATAGAAAAGGCACTAAGCAAACGTCCAATCTCCTACTGCCAGCGCACATTTCGTGGATCCATTTGAGTCCGCCTTGTTGATCCTTTAAACTGCCTGCTTTCGTGCTAATTTGAGGACAGATGTGATGGGATCCGAACTTAGCGACAGGTGTACAGTTAGCGGGGTGTCCCCCCTCCTCGTCCCTCCCGCTTGCTGCCCCCTTGTAGGATCGACCATTCCCACATTCGAGGCGTTTCCACGACATTCGACCTGATTTCGTTCGCCGCGCGCGCCGCCGAAGAGAAGCCACCGCATCCCAGAAGCACTGCTTTAACAGTCCGTATTAGTGAGAAGAGCAGCCAGCAACCATGGGCATGGCATTTTCGCGCGTGTTTGAGCGCCTCTTCGGCAAGAAGGAGATGCGCATCCTCATGGTCGGACTCGACGCCGCCGGTAAAACTACCATCCTGTACAAGCTCAAGCTCGGTGAAGTGGTGACCACGATCCCGACCATCGGTGAGTGCCTGCATTCTCTGTGTTATTATTTTTCGTATGGGTGCGTGCATATTGGGTCTCTGGACTCTTTGCATTTGATCCATTGCGGGTCGCAACTTCTTTGCGTCCGTTCGAAAGGCTCCCATGTCCTTGCGCATTTTTAGATTTGAGTGACTTGAGAGCCATTGAGGAAGTGGAGAATGCTGTCAATGGACTGCCTGCATATTGTTATAGAGGCAATATATGCATTGTGGTCAGCCGCACTCACCTGTGATGGTTGTAAATGCTGTGTTTGCCGATAGGCTTCAATGTCGAGACGGTGGAGTACAAGAACATTAGCTTCACGGTGTGGGATGTCGGTGGTCAGGACAAGATCCGTCCGCTGTGGCGCCACTACTACCAGAACACACAAGGTCTGATCTTCGTGGTCGACTCGAACGATAGAGACCGTGTGGACGCTGCGCGCGACGAACTCCACCGCATGCTGAACGAGGACGAGCTCCGCGACTCGATCTTGTTGGTGTTTGCCAACAAGCAGGATCTGCCGAACGCGATGAGCGCGGCGGAGATGACGGACAAGCTCGGTCTCCATGGTCTTCGCCACCGCCAGTGGTTCATCCAGGCGTGTTGTGCGACGACGGGCGACGGTTTGTACGAAGGTCTGGACTGGCTGTCGGCTACCCTCCAAAAGAAGAAGTAGACGCGAGGTGACATGGATGAACGAAAAAGAGAATAGACACTACGCGGACACCAGCACAATTTCCATGACACGAAGGGCACCTTCGTGCCAGTAAAGTGCTTCCATGCAGCGTCAGCACTTTTCTTTAGGGTGCATGCGGGCGATTGGGTTCATTTGGATATGTGCATTCCTTTCAATGAAAGCACGTGAATGTTTACTTCCTTTTACCTTCATTTTGTATGTTGATTGACACAACGATGCAACGCGACTCGCATATAAGCGTGATTCAGCTTTCTCACGCTGCAGTGTAATTCATCCATGAGTGAAAAAGGTATCTTATCTTGCCATCAAGGCTACACATGTCGTTCCGACTTTTGTCGGTTGACTGAGATGTTGACTGTGGAATAACTCAATACTAGTACGACTAATCTGTTAAAATTACAGTAATAAGCATTTCAATTGAGGTAATTACCAGTCAAAGGTCATGAAGAATCACTGAGATTGCTTCGGCATGTCAGTCGGAACTTTGCAATCGAGATGGCGCGAAGCAAAAGGTGTGGTTTCTTTTGGTGGATGCAAGAGGCAATGCGCTGACGTCAACGGACAGTGTGACGTTGGAGGGTAATGCACAAGTTGTTTATTTGCGAGACGCAGTGAAGACCAAATATGCTGCAGTCACCTCGCGGGAATCGCTCCATCAGATCTCACTGTCTACTCGGACCGAGCGACATTTGACGAGAAGCAATAGCAAGATGATGAAAGACTTGGTAGACAGACATACCGCACAGATTTCACAAGCAATGGCGGAACTTGTCGCAGCGAATATGAAGACTGCGGAAGAGATGCCAATGATCCTGCTCAGTAATTTGAATCGGAACTTGATTCTCATGTGGATCGGAGAAAGGGGTATTCGCTCGTTGATGTTAAAGGAACCTGCCAACGCATTTCTTGCTTTGAGAGAAGCTCTTATCAAGTGGAGTGATTCCGGTGGGGTTGTTCGTATCCCATTCCTCGGAGGCGGAAGACCATATAAGCGGATCAAAATCAATGAAGTGCTTCCTCCATGTGGAGATGAAGCCGCGGATACGCTTCGTGAAATGGTGGAGAGATACCGATCAATTGAAAGCGAGCTAGGTACATATACGAGTATGGCGCGTGAAATTGGGTGGCATGTGGTTCGTCACTCAGTGCCTGCATTTGATAGCATGTGTACTCAAGTTTCTAATGTGCATTCTGCTTTGTTATACTGTGTGTGTAAGCGTTAATACACCAAAATGCCAATTTCGATTATTTTCAGCTCTAGCAACTCTCTAGGCGATGGATATCGAACGATGAAGAGTTGGAATGCACAAAGAAGCGGTATGACTGAAAAATCCGAGTAAAGGAGTAATAAAGTTCATGGTGTCTTACGCCATTGAAGATTCTACATGACGAACTTGCGACCCAAGTGCAGCACCTAAATGGAGTACATTCGTTTTTTTTCTTAGCCTACGAACCTTCGCCAAGCATCATGCCAACGCGCTTCATGATGTAGTCCTTTGACGGGTCGTACGGCGAGTCCTTGCTCGGGATCTCCAAGATCGTCGGTATTGTCTTCTCGTACGTGTTGAGCAGGTGACGGATCTCTTCCGCGATCTACGAACAAGCACGAGTGCACATTCAATAGCATACACAGGTGTGCGTTAGTACTGTTAGATTGCACGTGCTTGTCTATACAGTCGGTTCTCCATGTACAAATTGGCGCAAATAGGCAATGAATTGCTTGGGAACGTACATGCTGGTTGATCAGGATAATCGCAATGTCGTCACGACTCGTCAGAGTGCGGAACGTTTCCTCAATCGCAGAGATCGGTGTCGCTGCAATAGCAAATAGCGCACGCAACCACGAGCCACACACGCACACATGTCAGTTACTGGATTTCTGCATCCATTCTCAATGGGCGAGCATGTTGTCATTATACGTGCACGACGCTTGCACGATCTACCACGCAAGAGCTCCTGTGACAAAGCGCAAAATGAAACGTACTGGACTTGACGACGAGGAAGTTGGTTCCTTCAGCTGTGCGGTGGCCCACTCCCGCGAGGATAAAGCCCGTGACAGTGTCTTCGTCTCCGATCACGCCGATCAGCTTCGTTCCGTCGCTCATGCTTCTCTTCTCTTTCCTCTTGCTTGTGCTTCTTGATCTGAAGTAACACGGCAAAAGATCAACATCGTCCCGTTAAGTACGACTTTCCCTGCGAACTTCGAGTCTCGCACTTACCTTAGACATTCTTTAAAGCAGGATACGAAATGCGTACTTACGAGATAAATTCGTACTTTGACGAACGACGAAGGTTGTACACCAGTTGTGTCCGACAGAATCTGACTTGGTTCCAGTATGCTCGAGACGCGAACATGGACAGCACAAAAAGAATGAGCGCGAGCATGATGTCTGGTGGCACGACGCAGCATTTGCAGGGCCTCGTGACGCGCAAGACCCCGAGCGACGAGCCCAAGACCCACGCGCAGTACTTCAACCACGTCGCCGACGTCGTGCGCGCCAACGACGACCTCACTGCGCTCCGGTACGCTTCTCCCAACATGCGTTTCATCCAGGCCGAACAGGGAAACTCACATTGCGTATGCGTGCTACTAGGACGTACAATCTCAAGCGCAGACGGCAGGTCGCGTACCAGGGCTACGAGGCTGTGCTCAACAGGAAGAAGCGAAGCGCTGTTAAGTGCGTAATTGCATACTTATCGCTGTCGCCCTCTCCATTCGCCTATTGACTGACTGTTTAAATACTCACGTGGCAACAACAGACCGACGACGAATGGCAGCGCTGCGTCCGTGCTTCTCGCGCGCCTTCCGGTAGCGAATACGAACGCAAGTGTAGCAGCCGCCGCAGCGGCGCTGGCGGCACAGGCGTCAGCTGCGTACATTAGTCCCTTCCAAGCGGCAACTGCAGCAGCAGCACCGAGTCGTCCGGCACCCGTTGCGAAGTCGCCAAAGCCGATTCTCGCGGCACCTGCGCCTGCCGCACCCCAAGCAATCGCACCAGCGCCTGTATCAGCACCGACGCCGGCGCCTATTGCTGTTGCGCCTGTAGCAAAGCCGCAATCAGCAGCAACAGTTCCGCCACCTGTGATTGCGCACGTGCACGCGCGAGCTCAACAGCAACAGCATCAACAACAGCAACAGCGCAAGCAGCAGCAACCGCTACAGCAACAAAAGCAGCAACAGCTGCTTCAACAGCAGCAACAACAACTGCAGAAGCAACAACAGCAGCATGCGACGCAGCAAAACCACCAACCGGCTCCTGTTCAAGCAGCGCCGGTGGTGCCCAAGCGATCGGACTTTGTGGTCGGCACGAGTGTTCTCATTCGGGTACGTGGGCAATGGAACTTGCTGGGAGAAAATGCTTGTATTGACTTGTGCCGCTTACTGCTCTGTGGCGCGCAATGCTTTGAACAACAGCACACAGCCGATCTCGTCGCGTGCGGCGCGCGCAACCTCGCTGGGAAAACGGTACTTTTTTTTCTTTTTGTAGCTGCTCAGAAGTCTGTACTGATTGATGATTCTCTGGTATTTGCCTCTTCTCTTTTCTATAGGGACGCATCGTGTCGGCGCCTCAATTGTATGGTCAAGAGCTCTACTCGGTGTACATTGATGAGCACGAGACAGTATTCCAGGTTCCGTTCAATGCGCTCACGCTCATTCGGCAAAGTACAGCGATGCATCACCAGCAACAACAGCAAGCCATGATGAAGGCCAATGGCGCCACGCTGATTCCCGGCATGATCGCGCCGTCATCGGCTCCAATGGGGACTCACAATAACAACCCGGCAGCACTGCGACCCTCGCCGACTTTGGAGCAGATCAAGATGGAGCACTCGGTGCAGCTGCATCGCCTCATGCAGCAACAGTACCGCGAGATCCAAGTGCTGCAGCAGCGGTACGCGGAATGCCGACTGGTAAACCCCGCAGCGCTCACGAGCATCCAAAACGAACTCTCGAAGCTGCGACTCGTGCATTTGTCGCAGGTGCAGACCCTGAAAAGCAAACAAGCACTCGATTTACTTGGCAAATAAAAGCAACAAATAGGAAAAAGCAGGCACCCGTTTTCTTGGGAACTGGTGTTGCAGGTTTGCGATTTTGTCGGTCGAGAGGTGATGGCGGCAACAATCCTACAATAAAAACACGAAATGCATACATCCACCCACAGTCTTTTTCTTGTTTTCCACCTTCTTGTTTGATTCGATTCAATAAGAGAATACCTTTCTCTACTCCAATGGTCGATCTCCAATTCCCGCATTCGTCCAATGTCAGTCTACAAACGACGATCCGATGACAACTCTCTCTAGGCGAAAAAGATCGCCGAGAAACAAATGCGCGGATTTGTCGTCTAGCGCTGCGCTTGCTGTTGGTAGTAGGCTGCGTACTGGGCTTGGGTGTACGCCTGACCGTACGCCGCAGGAGTAGCCGTAGCAGCGGTCGTCGTATCTGCTTGAGTGTACGCTTGCGCTCCATATCCCTAGATTTTGCAAAACAATCTCATAGGTTAGTGGTCCAAACTGGCGTTTTCCAACAACGAAAGAAAAAAATAAAAGACATGCAAACATGCAATAAAGCTCCGATCGCCCTCCAAATGCTCCGTCGTGCGCGGCGACTTAACTACACGCAACGTGCAGAGGAACCACCCGTCCAATGGATCTCACTCTTGTACAGGAGTTTCCCTCTTTTTTGGTACGTCACCCAATCATTTTTGCAGGCAAGCAAGACAAAAAGAAAAGCAGAAATGAAAGGAAAAGCGTTACCTGGTAGCCTTGGTAGTATTGCGCGTAAGCTGTCGAGGTGGGGGCTGCGACTGGTGCCACCTGAACCGGAGCTGGTACGGCAGCCGGGGTGTCGTATCGTGCTCGCTTCACGCCGGTTGTTGCGCCATTTTCATACCCCGAGTACCCGCTCCCCGAAGCCTTGGATTCGAGCGTCAAGAGCTTCAGCGATCGCTCCCGCGGCATCCCGTTCTTGCGCTTCCAGGTAATCTCGCTCTCCAGCACAGCTCGAACGTCGGCAGCCTTTGCCGAGAACGTTTCCATAAACTCAGCGTACTGGAACCACAGGTCGCTTTTCTCGTCGTTCGACAGCTCTGAGCTCTCAGCAACCGCATTCTGATAGATCTTTTCCACGCGTTCAACGAAACCTTCACCGACAATACTAGTCTCAAAATGGATGTAGTTAAGCCACAGAGGGAACGCACTTGTTGTTGTCTTGAGCGCATTCTGGAAAACCGATCGCGCTTGCTCGACGTCAGAGAGGTGCTTGTGCACAAAGGTCGCATAGGACGTCGCAACATAAGCAAGCACATCTGGTTGAGCAGCGAATGTATCTACTCCGCGTTGATACCACGTCTTCGCCACTTCAAATCCCCCACGCCGTCTCTCGAAATTGCAATAGCGGATAAACGCTTCAGCGAGCGTAGGAGCGACTTCGTTTAGCAACTTCATGTACGTGGTTTCCGCGAGCTCGAGCTTGCCATGCGTCTCCAAGAAAGTGGCGTATTCGAGGTAAATACTGCCGCGATACTTCAGGAAAATGGTCACGGCGCGCGACAGCACTTCGTTTGCGGCATCGAACCCTTTGACTTTTTCTTTGACTTTTTCCTTCCAGTTCGCGTATCGGACCCAGAACTCCTCGTAGTTGGCACACGCGATCAGGCAGCGTTCGTACAGTACTTCACAACGTGCGTCATCCCCTGCGACTTCTTCATAGTCCAGATAGTTGTGCCAGTTCTTGAGCGCAGCATCGGTGACATGAGTGACGTGGAAGTAACTTCGGTCGATCCCGGCTTCAAACGCCTGGCGACGATACATGCCTTCCACGGTTTTGTTCTTCACGGCTTCGACGCTGTTGACGACTTTGACGCGAAGCAGCCCTTCGTCCATCAACTCCTCTTCTCCCGCGAGTGCATTAAGCTCCTCCGTGGTCGCCAAAACGTGTAGTTGCTGCGCCAGGACAAACTGGTTGTACTTTTCCCAGAACTCCTCCACATTGCTCAGCGGCTGGTGCATGATGCGCTTGAACACCTGGTTGAGACGAATCATATCATTCTACACAGCGGCAAATACAACACACAGTAGCAGTGAATAGTCAACAACCTTAAGCCAATAATAATATCAGCGACAGCGACATTAAGTAGCGTACATTGACGGTCTCGAGAGCAATGTAGGCGTCCCACAATGGACCTGCCATGGGGTCGCTTCCGCAAGTCGCAACAGCATTTTCCAGAGTGCTGTCACATAGAAATCACCACAGTCAGTATTGCTGCCTTCCAACACGCATCAGAAGCGCTATATCATCACAAAAGACTCACGCTCGTGCTTCATCGACTGGGACCTGGAGCGTCTGGATGAGGAACTCGCAGTACTTCACCCACATATCCACACTGTACCGGACAGCGACCACACCGCGCTCGTACACCTCGCGCGCTCTCTTCGCTGCGATCTCTGGTGTCACAACAGGAGCGCCCTCCGCATTCACTTGCTTGCTCAGCGCGTACTCGTATTGCGCATACTATCATGCAAATGCATTCAGCAAAGCAAATGACATTGAGTGGATGACCACAATAGCGCATAGAGTAGAAATGTGTGGTGGAGAGCAAATAAAACGCACCTTGTTCCAATACCCAAAGCACAATGGGAACTCCGTCAGGAAGCGGTCAAACGTCGCTTCGACGGTCTCCTGCGCAATCGATGACTGTCATCACAAACACACACATAAACGAGCGCAACCACATCGGTTAGTGCACATATTCGCCCCGCCATGTCCTCCATCATACAGAGAATGGTCCTCATTCATTCAACGTCGCACCTCGGCTTCGACGAGCGCGAGCAACTGCACCCACGAGTTGAAATCGAGCGGATTCGCGTCCACCGCCTCGCGGAAGCGGTCGATCGGCGTCTTCGCGACCTCCGCCGCCGTCGCGTCCGCACCGTCAGGCGCGCCGTTCGCACCACTCGCCACTGCGGCGCTCTCGTTCTCCGCCATGGCCACCGTCGACGCCTGCACTGCGTCCATTTCGACCTTTTGCTGCTGAAGTTTCCGTCGAAAAAAAGATGGCGCTCTTTTGTTTTCCAGCCAAAAATGTGGGCTCGACACCGAGAGTTCTGTAGATGGTCGGGAGTTCCCGACATCTGTCCCAACTAGATCTAAAATAAATAGATAAACGGATTTCATGAAGGGATGTCATGCATATGCACGACGGAGTAACACATGACGACACGTGGTCCACATGAAAACTATACAAATGACTGAATGCTCGGTTGTGACAGAAGAGAGGTTTTTGCTTCAACTCAACACCCAGTCTTGCCAGCCACCAGCCACTTGCTGTCGCTCGACGACTATGAGAGCCTCAGCAGAAGTCGAATATGAATAAATACACATAGCAGCAGCCGATGACACACTGCACCCTCCTCGCTCACGGCTCCCATTAACGCCTACTACGTCTAATAGTATTGACTCATCTTGGTGCGGAAGCACCCGACGTGGGGGCCGCGCCGCGAGCACGCTTTCCGCGCCGAGAAGAGCAGTCCGACGAGCAGCAGACCGCCGCAGAGCGCGGCTGGGAACGTCCGTCGACACGTCTGCACGATCACGTAGCCGAGCACGACGAGCGGCAGCATCGAAACCACAAAGATGAGCGGCATGCCTCCCGGTACTACATTGTATGCACAAAACAGCATGTGTGTGAGTGCGCGACTATCTATCTGTGCAGATAATGATGTGCTTTGACGTACCTTTGGCTGGTCGTGGCATGAATGGCAGCGAGTGGCGCAGCTGCAGAGCCGCAGAGATAACGGCGAGCTGCACGAGCGCCGAGAACGTGTTTACGATCTGCAGCAGGTCCGGAAACGAAAAGATTGACACAAGCAACGTGACCACGAGGCTGAAGAGGATCGAGACGTGCGGACTGTCATATCTCTTGTTTTGACTGCAATATCGATAAGGCACAAAAAGAAACGGGATGGTTGGTGAGGAAAGCGGGACAGACACATTGTCAAGAGCTTAAGACGATACCTTCGCAGCACCTCTGGTACGAGCCCGACTTCGGCCATGCCGCTCACTTGGTAGCCCTCGCAAAATACCTGGGCGATGTCCATGCCCGCGAGGCCGCACGCGCTCGCGAACACGATCACGACGTGCAAGGCCGTGCCGCCGATCGTGTTCGCCAGATGCACAAACTCCTTGTCTTGGAGCACCAGCCAGTGAGTGCGCGTCGCACTGTAGGACGCCAGCATTGGCAGCAAATAAAGCATGACGACGATCAGGTACGTGAAGTAGATCGCGTGGGGAAATGCGCGCGCTGGATTCCGCACGCGTCCACCGACTGTGGACACCCAGAAGAACCCGTTGTAGCTCCAGTACAGAGTGTCGATGAGCTGGACCCAGTCCGTTGGCTTGTCCATGTCTGTGGTTCGCACATCTCGACTCACGACGGAGGCCTCCGAGAACCCCCACGCAGTCAGCATGCCAAAAGGCAGCAACACACACAGCAGCATGCATACCAAGAGCGTCCTGGACAGCACGCGCGAGCCTAGGAGACTTGGCACAGCGAAGAAAATCCCGAGCCCAGCTTTGACGAAATACTCGGCAACACCGGGTAAAGACACATCCGCTGTCTTTGTGACGAGGTCGTAGAGGAGACCGATGCGGAGCACGCGACCAAAGATCCCTGCAAGCCAGCCCCAGTACCCAACCTGGAGTGCCACGAACGGACCGAACGCGCTCAGCGCCCATACGACGTACCCGCCGTCTTCTGGAAGTGCTGAGCACAATTCTGCGATGATGTACGCGAACGGACCACTGCAGAGCATCGGGAAGAGGATCATACTGATCGTACCCGTGACAGGATCATCGGCGATGATTTTCTCTGGACCAAGGGGGCCGCTGCATACCTGTATGGTTCATCAATCTGTTAGCTCAGCAAAAAACAAGTGAGAACGACAAAGAAGATGAAGGACATGGTGGCACGTACGCTGAAGAAGCAAATTGTCAAGACGCTTGTGGTGTCGAGTACGCGGTACCATGGAGATTCAAATGGCATGCGCGGTGGTTTGTTCGTCCTGCGCTGGTGTCTCCGCGCCTCTATGCAATCCATGGACTCGAGATCGTCCAGCGAAAACCGCGGGTCTGAGAGAAAGAAGCTGGATTTGACGCGAAAAGCAACCGCGGATGAGCAACAATGCACAACACGAATCACGAGCATCAATCATCCAGCTACACAGAGAGAAGCTTACCGATCGATAGGAATCTCGTCCGACATGATGGCGACCTCGTCGTCCTCCGGGATTGTCTGAGAGACGAGCGAGTCAGGGAACCGTCGCTGTTCGTTGCTCGCGGGATGCATCATATTCGCCATGGCTCAGAGACGACGAAAGCCGCGACAGAGCAATTCGATATTGAAGCGAGCGCTGAGGCGGAGACTGGAGTGAGTGGGGCGCGTCGAATGAGCAGCTGGGGGAAGGGAAGGACGACGGCAGCGGAGACCAAGGGCGAGAGGCTCACTCCCACACGTCAGGCGCAAGGTGTTAGTCGCATCTTATTTGGCGGCCAACATGGAGGTGGCGAGAAGAAAACGAAGGAGCTCAGAGACCGGCCATTTTGAATCTTCGACGGCCATAGCGGCTGACGAGAAAGGGCGACATGGCCTTTCACATTGCGTTTTATCAAGGTTAATGATTATTACGCGTTCTATAAAGGTATATTATATTGTGTAATGTATTATATGCATTTTTAAAAGGGTTGAAGTGGAAATTCTTCGAGAGTAGTACAAAGCGGACGTCTTGGTGACATCTCGGACGCTATGATCTGCTTCCCCACTTGTAACATGACTTGGTCAGGTTTGGCTCAACCTTTCCAACATCAATTTGCAAAGACTAGACAGACCATATTCAAAACCATAGTATCATTTATAAGCAAAGTCTTACGATGAGTTCATGCATCATTGGAAGGTTTGGCAAACTTCGAACTGTCCATCGGAAAACTGAATGCGTCACGTCGCCCTTCATCTCGCTCCTGCGTGTGCACAGTGGTCTGCAGTGCACAAGCGATTTCTGTTTTCACCATTTAGCCCCTTGTGATGGGGGAATTGCAGCCGCTTCTGGAAGATGGGGACACCTCGCGACTCGGTCGTTTCAGAGCGCTACACTCGACGCGTTCCGCTTGTCAGCTCGGAACCCCTGCGTCAGTTGCTCCTACAGTGTCCAGATGCCCACACACTCAACGCAAATTGCCAGTGGACACGTGCTGACATGGTGGTCGCATGCCTCGCGGGGTCGCAACTGGGATCTGTCCCAAAACTGCTTCGGGGCCGCGAAGCGCGTCGTCTTTGCCGGAGTCACCACCTGCAAGGCGCCATACTGCTCCGGTTTCGCAATGCGGCGGCGTACGCACTGTGTGGCTGCGCTCGAATGCCGTCCGGAACGTGCCAATAGAGCGCAATCCGTTAGTCGCGGTGCCGCTGCCATCCACTGGAGGGAACGTGCTTTGTCGCTGGTGGTTTCTTCCCAGCACTTGGTCCCCTCGTTTCGGCTGCAGTGGACGCAGCAGAACGAACGAGGACGACGGTGGATGTCTCACGCCATGCTCCACGTATTGGCGCGTCATCTCGAGCGCGAGTTCCCTGTCGTCAAGAATGTCATCACCTTCGTCGTACACGCTGGCGCCCATGTAGTCTTCGTCCTCATCACCCGGTATCTCGCCGTCGACACTTTGCTTGCGGGTGAGCATTGTCTGCTTGGAGTCGTTGCCGCGCGAGTGCCACGTGTGGAACAACTGCTCGACCTGGTTCATGGTCGGACCCTTAAGCAGCAGCTTCTCTTTGGCCTCGATCGCGATCTCGGGCGTCGACGTCACGACGCCGTCGATGCCCGTGAGCTGCAGCAGCAGGATCTCGACGATCTGCAGGTCTCTCTCCATCGCGCGCTCCTTCTCGGCTGCCGCCTTGGCGAGCATGCCGGCGCCACGGAACGCACTGCTGTTATTGAGGTGCTGTCTGCTGAATGAGACTCGTGGACTGGACGTTGTTAGGTTGCGTGTGCTGGTGCCTCGTCGATGATGGTCATCTGCATTGTGATTGCTGACACTTGTACTGTTGCCCACCCCTCGATTGCTGTTCTCATCTCTCGCGACAAAGATCTTGAGGCCAAAGTAGAGAGCTTGCTGGAAGAGCGTCTCGTTCTCCTTGGCTGAATGGCTCAGCAGCGTATCTTGGCCAAAAAGCAGCACATCGGCGTACCGCGCGTACCAGCTGACGCGTTTGATGTGATGTCGAGGCGGAAGCACACTTGAGGATCGACGACAGTCCTTCATGAACGTCCACAGCGGCTGCCGTCTCCGGAAGTAGTCCAGGATTATCGTCTGCCGCGTGAGAATGCACACGCGGCTGTCCGATACCTCGTTCACGCGCAGTGCGGCCACCAGACGCACCCACAGCTCGCGAAGCTACTTGTGGGACTTCTGCTGCAGTTGGTGAAAATCGTACTCTTCATCGGCAAACTGGAACACAAGCATTGGTGCTGCAATCACAGGAACCTGGAGCTGCTTCTTCTCTGTCGTTGCTGCCGTTGAACTGCTCGTACCCAGGCTGGCATTCACTTTCACGAGCTCACTTTGATACTGATCCAGTGCCTCCGAGAGCGTCAGGACCTCGATCCCCGAGCTTTTCAGGCGCTTAGTCACTGGTGGCGGACGCTTACGAGAGCCATTCAGCAATGCTGCATCACGAGGCGTGCCGTTGCTACTTGAATGAGAAAGTGCGGTAGCAGCAGTCAAAATACCTGGAAGCGCGGTCGCGCTCTCGTGCTGCGGAAACGCGGCGCTGCTGCTGGGCTTCAATATCGGCAATTGAATAGACATGTTGAGCGCAAAACCTCCTCGTTTGCTCCCATCCCTGCTATTGCTCTTGCTCTCGTTGGACGTAATGGACGAGGATGAGTCGTGGTGGAGCAGCACGAGTTTCTGGTCGCGTAGCGTGTGCAGTGAGAGTAGCAGCTCTTCGTGACCGTGGCTGTTGCGGCGAAGTAATCCGTTGGCTGTGGTCGAGTGCATGAGCGACGGGCGTCGACTCTCGCGGATCTTGTGCTCGTGATCGAGGAGAAACGCCTCGAGCTGCGCGCCTAGGACCACGAGGTGGCCACCCATGGCACTGCGGATACGTGTCAAAATGGATGTCACGCCTCTTGTCGCTGCAGTCGTGCAAATCGATTCTTCCAGGTTCTTACAGTCCACTGGGTGGTTCAGCATTGCCACAATGGCCATGGCGCTGTCGCTTCGACAAGTTTTGATATCAGGTCCAGCAGCTCTCTGCGTGGCCTGGAAATGATCCAGAACCGCGTGCGAGATATCAGTGACGTCCAGCAGTCGCCTCTTCTCCTCGAGCGCCAGCACAGTCTCAATTACACCCACCCGACGTGCAGGTGGAGGTTGCTGCTTCCCCTGGGGGTTGAGTGGAGCGCTGAACGAACTGTCCTCCGAGATGGACGCTTTCCACAGAGGAGGAGGGACAGTAGCAGCGCTGCTCGTCTGATGGTGGCGCTTGCCGCGGCCGTAAAGCTCGCCCATAGTCTCAAATACGGACGTGCCGCACTCTGGAAACCCGTCAAAGAGAGCACATACTTGTCCTTGAAGCACGACACGAACGACCGGTCCAGCGAGTGCCAGATCTTCATGCCGCGCGGTGCGAAATCCATCGAGCGCACGAACTCGCCATGGAGGTACTTGATCCCAACGTACTTGGTCTTCGAAGGCGGCGACGTTCGTATCTTGTGGTGGCCGTTGCTGCTGACATCTTTCGGATTTCGTTCCAAGACCGTCGGATCGAACAGCTTGGAGTCCAATACGTTCCACCCGTCTTCCCACTCGCGGTGACCGCACTTGGCACCGAGTGCCTCGGCTAAGACGACGTGTCCGAAACCGAGACCTGCTAGTCCTGCTCTCTTGCTGTTGTAGATCAGTCGAAGCACTTTGTGGAGATTCTTGCGCCAGGGACCATGGGATTTACTGAAAGACCGAGCGCGTTGGACACATGACGAAGGTGACAGATCGCCTGGGTTCTCAGCACTAACGGCTGCCTCAGATGCTTGGCTATCCGTGCTCTCGGAAGTGTCTGGACGAGCAGCTCCATTGCCACCATTATGGTGATGGGGTTGAGCTCCGTTGTTGGGTCCACCGGCGACGAGAAAGCCATCGAGTACACGCTGCAACGCAGCCGTCGGGAACTCGGACTTGAGGCAGTTGAAAAACTGCCACTCGATCGCAACATGCTTCTCCTTGGCAGCCTTTTCCAAAAGCCGCTGATAGAGGTCTATGTATTTGACGCCAAAGTGGGCATCACAGAGCAGAATCCCGATGCGCAGGTGCTGCTGTTGAGGGGAAATGTCATCGCGGGCACCACCACGAGCTTCGTGCGCTACTTGCGGCTTCAGAGGCATGATACGAGCATTTGCTGTGGTTGCGTCCATATTCGAAGCGCACAGCACGCGGCTGAGCCCACGCGCGATGACTTTGGCGACAAACTGACGAGTGAAGCTACGGTGCACGGCGCTTTTCATGAGCGTCGGCGCTGACGTTAACAGCGACGACGATGACGCCGAGAGCCCTCGATGCAGACCCGAGTGGCTTCGCTTTTTCTGAAATCGACGAGCGCTCGGCGGCATCCCCATCACGTGCCGTGAGTTTGCTTCTTGAACAATCTGGATGGTAGTTGTGGCGCTTGTAGTGAGGGCAGGAGGATCGTCTGGCGACGCGCTTCGACCCGCGACCAGATCTCGGAATTGCTTTCGTCGCGATGCAAGCGCAGCAGCCGCCCCGTAAAGTACCTCCACCGACGACACGCGTTCTCGTACTGGCGTTTCTTCTGGTAATACTGCTTCTTGTGCCGATCTTCTTGCTCGCGGTGTTCCCGCTCGAGACGCAGCCGCTGCTGCTCAACAGCTCGCTCGCGCGCCTCGACCCGCAGCCGGAGCTCCTCTGCGTACTTGTCGATTTGCAATTGGAGCTCCTCGTGGTTGACTTCAACCTCGGCTGTGGTCAAGTCGCCGCGGGTGGGCGAGCTCCTTTCCTTTGCCATTCGTTCTTGTACTTCGGCGAGCAGTGGGTTGGAGTTTGCAAACTCGAGTGGCTCCAGACGATGGGTCGCAAACCGCTGGCAGCGCCACGTCGCCTGGATGCGCAACGCATGGGCGTGCAGGTTCGCTTTGTCGACAGCACGCTGTGCGCGATGGTCGGTAACTCGCTGTAGCAACGCATCCCGGCTGCCGTGGATGTTCAAGTAGTTGACACCATAGGTCAGCAAGACCAAGATATCGTCAAGCAGCCGGGTACTATGGGGACATCACGTTAAGCAATCCAAGTTATGCGAGTATTTCTATGAAGCGCAGCAGCAATTGCACCTACCTGATGTGCGGCGATTCGGCATTCTCTCGAGCGTCGTGCAGCAAATGTACGGAACCATGGTGCAACGGAGCTGAGAGACCAACGCGAGCATCTGCGTGGGTCCACAACGCGAGCTTGGAGCCTATATGCAGCAAGTGGAGTGCGTTGGCACCGCTAGCTGCCACAGTCACTGCCGTCGGATTGCTCGCAACACCATTGCTGCTGTTGTCACCGCGGTCATTGGCTGTGACACGATTCATTACTGCCGACGGTCCCGAGAGTGTGCAACCGAGGATGGAAGAAAATAGCCAACGCAATTCTGCGACTTGTGGCGGGACCAGCGTAACGGTTTGCGTCACGTGTGATTGCCCTCAGGTTGCTGAAACTCAGTCGAAGGACCTGTCCGTACGAAATGACATAATCTGTGCGAAATGACGCCAGATTGCCGTCACAGGTTGTGCCACTGTTCTGCTTCGTTGCGCTGTCGAAAGCCGATCGTGTCGTGGCCCGAACACCTTGAGGGCTATGGAGGTTGCCGCGGTCTTGCCAGTTCGAGAATCTGTGACGTGTGCGAGACAGGCATTGGTCCTTCTCCTTTTTTCAACGAATCACATTCGCGTAAACTGAATTGCAACCAATTGTAGCTTCAGCTCGAACGCTGTTCCACGAATAGCGTGGGCCACACTATTCCCATAGGCTTGCTCGCTCGCCAATGCTTCTGCGCTCAAAGCCAAACGTCGTCGTGGCAAGCAATCTCAAGAGCTTCATCTTCTCCTCGCACAGAGAGAGAGAGAGAACGCGCGCAGCTATCACATAAGCAGACAGCAGCATGCGCTACCTCCGCGCCAAGGGCATCCGCAAGGCGCTGCGCCAGTTCCACTTTCTCTGCGGCATCAAGCCACCGTACAAGGTGCTGCTCGACGGCAACTTCGTGGCCATGTGCATGCAAATGAAGGTGGACATCCACGAGCGCCTGCCCAAGTTCCTGCAGGTCAAGCCGCACGAGGTGCAGTACTTCATCGCGCGCGCCGCACTCAACGAGCTCGAGCTGCTGGGCGACGCCATGCGGCCGGCGTTCGAGGTCGCGCAGTCGTTCACAGTCGTCGAGGACAATGCTGCCGATGACAAGACCGATGGTGATGCGCCCGTGGACGTCTCGGCTGTGATCCGCGGTATCATCGGCGACCGCAACGACCGCAAGTTTGTCGTCGCGACCCAGGAAGTCGAGCTGCGCAAGGTGCTGCGTGAGGTACCCGGCGTGCCACTCGTGTACCTGAACCGCTCGGTGCTCGTGTTCGAGGACATTTCGCGCGCGACGCTGGCGATCGTGCGCCAGCAGGAGAAGGCCAAGTTGGCCAAGCTCGACGAGAACGAGAAGCGCAAACTCGACCGCGCGACTGAGGGAAGTAGCGACAACGAGGAGGAGAAGCGGCGACTGAAGAAGAAAGCCAAGGGTCCGAACCCACTGTCTGTGAAGAAACCCACCAAGAAGAAAGTGCGCGCACCCAAGAAACCCAAGCGCGCATAAGGTAACACAAGCGCGTCTATTATAATAAAAAAGAGGGGTGATGGTGATGGAAAAGAATGGCTACTACTTATATGAAATACATGACAGTTAGAAATCCTTGTCCCAGTCGCTGCCGTCGTCACTGTACGGCGCGCTTTCATCGTTGCTGTCGGCCACAAAGTCAAACTTGGACGTGTCGAGCGCGCTCGCCAGTCGCGGCTTGTACGGCGCCGGCTCGGTCTTGTTGTACACCTTGTCCCAGTTGTGGCCGCTGAACCACGGATGCGCGCGCGTGACGTTCGCGCCGCCGTGCGTGAGCCCCAGACGCTTGGTCAGATCGTGCTCGAGCAGCTTGGAGATGATGTCGCGGCACGGCTCGCTCACCCAGGGCGGGAACATCACAGGCTCCTTGACGATGTTCCGGCAGATCTGCATCTGGTCCGACTGGTTCGAGCCAGCAAAGGGTGAATGGCACACAACGAGTTCGTAGATCAAGATGCCGAGTGCCCAGCAGTCGACACCCTTATTGTGGCCCTTACCGAGCACGAGCTCCGGCGCCAGGTACTCGGGCGTGCCGCACAGCGTGTACGTTCGGTCCTCGACGATCTTGGCGAAGCCAAAGTCGACGACTTTGAGGTACCCCATGGGGTCAATCAGCAGGTTCTCGGGCTTGAGGTCGCGGTAAACGATGTTGCGGTTGTGGAGGTACTCGATCGCCATGGGCACGTGGCTGGCCAGGAATCGCGTGTGGTCGTTTGAGAGCTTCCCCGGTGAGTTTGGTGAGCAATGCAAGTACGTGAACAGCTCGCCGCCCTGGACGAACTCAATGAGCAGGTACAGGTTCTTGCTATCCTTGTACGTCTGGTGCGACTTCAGGGTGAACAGATGGTTGCACATCCCTATGATCGATTTCTTGTTCATGACGTTCTGCTGCTGCTCGTAGGCAACGATCGTGGCTTTGCTCAGCACTTTCATCGCGTACGGCGTGCCCGTGGTCTTGTGTCGAACCAGTTTCACGCGACCAAAGGTGCCTGAGCCCAGCGTGTGCAGGATCTCGAGGTCGCTCATGGGGATACCAAGATTGTTGACATTTGTGCCGCGCTTAGTGAGTGCGCTCTTGCGCTCGTCGGCTTCGCGGTTCAGGATCGCTTGCAAGGGACCAAGCAGCTCGATGAACTTGGCCTGGTTCAGCGACAGGCACTGCAACAGACCCTGAGCGATGATATCGGCGACCCGCGGTTCGTCGCGCAGCAGCGACATCTCGCCGAAAAAGTCGCCCGTAGACAGAGTCGCAACTTTGTCGGCCGACGGATTCTTCTGCTTGACGACTGCCGTGCCGCTCTGTATGATGTAGGACGTTGTGCCTTTGTCGCCTTCTCTGATGACGTCGGTCGCGGCAGTGACATTGGTGGCGCGAGGCTCGTGGGTCATGAGCGCGCGCTCGCCAAAGTAGTCGTTGTCGCTCAGACGCAGCGACTCGCGATCGCGCACGGTGTCGACCATGTCCGTGCAATCGACCGTGCCTTTCTTGATGATGTAGAGCACCTTGCCGCGCTCGCCCTTCTTGATGATGCGCTCGCCTTTCTTGAACGTCACGATCTGTGCGGCCTCGGCGAGCTGCCCCAATTGCGCATCAGTCAGCGGCTTGAGGAGCTCCACTTTTTGGAGCGCAGACTTGCATTCATCGATCTGGTCCATCTGGTTGCGCGCCACGAGGCGACGGAACGTGACGCGGTCAAGTGCCCAGAGCCGCCCGGCCTTGGCGCATGCGATCGTGGCCTGGCGAGGACAATTGTACACGAGTGCCAGCTCCCCGAAGGCGGCACCGCGCTGCGCAACGCCCACGACGCCATCGTTCGCCGTGCTGCTGCTCACGGTGATGTTGAAGACGCCGGACTCGACGACGTAGAAGAAGTCTCCCGAGTCACCCTCCTTGATCACGACGTCGTCTACTTGGGTCGTTTTCTCAAACATGAGCTGCACGATGAGCTCGATGTCGCTTTTGTCGATCGTCGAGAAGAGGAAGTTGCTTTGCAGCGCCTGCAGGATGATCGCCTTGGACTCATCGGACTTGGGGATCTTGACGATCTCGAGCGGCTCCTCGAACGACACGCTCTCGGCGAAAATGTCGCGGCGGCGCTTGTTTGCGGCTCGCTTTTCGCGCATCACGACGGCCATTTTGGAGTCTGGCATCGACAAAATGACAGAATTTGACAAGGTTCAGCCCTGATTCCGTTCCAAGAGCTACAATCGCTGCATGAAAGCAAGTACCTGCAGACGAATCGGAAGCCGCAGTGGCGGAAGTCGGAGACATCACGACGGGGTCGAACTCACCTGACGCCGTCTGCTTCGTTGGGACCGAGTTGATGCAGCCCATGGTGATACCGAGTGTATTGCCGTTTTAATAAGATGGTGTGCAACGACTCGCGTTGTGGGCAGTGCGGGACGTTCGTCGCAAAGCGAATAATGGACGAACTCGGATTGATTGATTTGCTGCTTGGGGGGCAATGCGAACCATTCTGCCCAGACATCGAAGGCAGCCTGGGTATAATCAATTCGAGTTTCTGATGCAGAGCTTCGGCATAAAAGACCGCACCGAAGTCCTAAGACTAAGCTGTTTTGGCGGCCAAGACCAGAAAAAGAGACTCTCAGGTCGCAGAAACAAGCTCTCAGGATACATTTAGATGCTGACTATTTCAAGACGGCAAGCCACCGCAATCGATTGCGCTGGGGAAGGTGCTGTGACGCCTTTGCACCTCTCTTTTAGCACTCATTTGCATTGCCCGGGAAGATGGATCGATGAGTTTGCAAGGAGCAGTGGGAGAGTAAGCAGATGGAGAGAGATCGGTCGCCTCACAGAGTGTATTGCACGGTAGAGATCGACGCCAGGCATCACTGGCAGGATCAAATCCCTTGTCATACTCGAGTTGACTCGAGTTTTGCATGGACATTTTAACGAGTAGCAGTTTCGAAACGATTCTTTCAGCGTGTCTTTCCTCTTAACGTCGCCTAACAAGAAATACAGTCTGCCTCTGCTTCTTGCTTGTGGTTATCTTCCTCCCTGTGAGCATTGCTGTTCGTTTCTTTCGATTAGAGTACTAGCACAGAGAGAATATGGATGAAGACAAGCGCTCTGCGATCTCGCGCACGACAATCGCAAGCAAGTCAGCGTACCTGAACGAAGACGAAGCAGACTGTCGTGATAAGCTGGACGCTACTGTCGTCGGTGGCCCGCTGTCGCCATCGTCTCATGGAGGTGCGCGGCTCTTGATGGACTGGGACGACGTCGTCGATCGCTCAGGGATGGCCGAAATGTGCCAATACGTGCAGCACCTGGAGGCCGAGAGCCACGATTTGCAGGACCAGCTGCATTTCCACAAGGAACAAGACGCCAAGCAGCTTGCGGCCGCAGCGAGCCGCATCGAAATGCTGCAGAGCTCACTACAGCAGGCGCTTGACGCCAGTGAGCCGCATCGCGAGGAGAAAGATGTAGCAGTGCACCAGCAATCGATGGAGCGCGAGCGCATTGCGTCGCTTGTTGCGCTCATGGAGGAGGCGCAGAAAAAGTACGAGGATGCCGAGCGCGCACGGCAGCACGCAATCTTCAAGCTCAGCGCGCTCCAGGCATCCGTTGCCGAAGCGGATACCCACAAGATCCTTGGAACTCCATCCACAACAGCTAGCACTGGTGGCAGTACACCACTCGCAATCAGTTGCGACAGTGACCTGAGCCTCAGCTTCGGAGAGCGCATGGAAAAGTACAAACGCGGGCTGGAGCTGCTGCGACAGACGCTCGAGTTGAAAGACGAGCAAGCCCACGAGAAGCAGCGCATCGCTGTGGGGCTCGCCCTACGCAGTGCGCACAAAGAGCACACGGCGCTCATGGACAAGCTCCGGTTGGAGTGCGACCTGCGGTTGAGCGAGTGGCGTCATGCTGAGACTGTGCGCGCCAAGGAGACCCAGGCTGCGATGGATGAGGACCGATACAGCATCCGCCTCAAGATGAGGCACGCACTGCAGCGTGCACAGATCGAGCAGTGTGTGTCGCACCTGCAAGCCCAGGCCGCTCTCTCGTCGTCATCATCGTCATTATCCTTGGCGTCAAACTACAACCGATATCACCATTACGGCGAGAGCGATTTCTCCTTTGGCACACTGGACGAAGTGTTCGTGCGCATGCAACTCAAACAACTGCGCGCGCGGCGCTTGGAAGCACTCAAGAAAGTGCTGTTGATCCGCCAGGCTAAGCTGTTGCAGATGGCGAAAGATCTCGTGTGCCGATGGCGCATCCAGACCACGCACGCGCGGATCCCCAAACTCAACGCTGTACTGCACATGCATCGCGTCGTATCGCACCTCGGACTGCGCACAAAGCGTTCGTTCTTTAACCGCTGGAAGGCGCAGACACGACTGCTGCGTGTACACGAGTATCAGAACCAGGCACTAAGTTGTTGGAACCGCATGCTTGCAGTCGAGCGCATCAGCCACGTCATCCACCAACGCACGGTACCGTTCTTCATTAGATTGCAAGCGAAACGCGATCGTTGTAAGCTGATTTTGACTCCATGCCTTGTTGCTATAGGTGAAGCGCGTTGCGCTGTTCTTCCATCATTGGTGTCTAGTCGTGGCGTCTAGCAAGATGGCTACACTTTCCGGAGATGAGGTGGCGTCGCCAGCTAGTGATGATGAGACCGATGCGTCCTCCTCGTCGTCCGTCTCAGCAACTGGAAGTGAGGTCCCTACGAACGACGTGCAGGCGCTGCAACAGGAGATCAAGAAGCTTCACGACCAGCTCGCGGCGTCGAAATCCGAAGCGTGGCGGTACAAACGGCAACTGCTCAAGCAGTTTTTGTGACTTTTATAAATGGTTGGCTTACCACCAACCATTTATATATACAGTTCCAATAAAGATACTTTTTCTTGATATCTGATGACAGCAACAACAATGGCTACATCCAGTAGGTACGACAAGAAATGGATGAGGTCATAAGTCAATCATTAAATGCGGCTAATAAATAAGTTGTGGTTTCCGTTTTTTTTTCCTCGATGTAGGGTCGTACTTAGAGCCGAAGCACCAGCGACGGCGACAACGACGGTCTGCGATCGACATTCATTACACCATGGGGACTGCTGATGGGCGGCAGTACTGGTGCGTGCGTCTCATTCTCTCTCTGGTGCATGGACAGCGGTGGCCGCAAGAGCGGATCTGACAGGCTCAAGTGACTTTCAAGAGGAGCCGATGGCTCGAGGCTTCTGGGGCTGGCGCGTCCATAGAATCCCGAGATGCCGTGATGGCCATTCTGCTGGTGCGAAGCAGGAGACAGAAGCGCTCGCGGCGGTGGCGACGACACTGTCTCCTCCACTGCATAGTGATCACGTTGTCGCGGCTGAAGCTGAAGTTGCGGTGGCGGGGGTCCAAAGTGACAGAGCGAGTCGATTCGCGGCAGCGGCCAGTCGCAGATCAAATGGCGGATCGAATGCTCCACGCGTGACTGGAATCGCCGGATGAGCGACCGCGAGAGAGCAGTCGACACCGCTGCCACGTACTTGAGCTTCGAGCGCACGAGCAGGTCCACGATCTCCTCGTGGCTCATGAGGATGCCCAGATCGGCGCGCGCATGGATCACGCGCACGATGCCGGCTTCGTCCTCGAACGGGATGTAGTTCTCGAGCGGCAGTGCGGCTTCTTTCTGGCGCGCGCGCTTCTTGATGCGGCGATGCAGCGCTGCAAAGTGCACGCCGTAAGCCTTGGCGGCGTTGCGCAGACTCATGCCGTGGATCTCGACGGCGTCCATGGCCTTTTCCCACGTCTCTGCTGAGACCACGTTGCTCTGGCGGGAGTTGTGCTTGCCATTGCCTGTGGTGCCGTCAATGTCGTCATTCATGATCGAGTCGCGGGTGTTCTCGCTCTCGCTTTCGGACGTGCTGTCGTGCACCATCTGGCTGTCGTCGTCATCGTTGCCATAGTAAACTCCTCCGTTGCTATTGCAGTGCGAGTGGTTTCTCGGTGCCGCCGCATACCCGCGACTCAATTGCTGTTGTTGCTGTTGCTGTGGAGGCGACAAGGACGCATACGTCTGGCCGGGACTGGCAGCCGATAAGCTCTGGCGGCTGTTGGTGATCGAGTGCATTGCATTTGCTGCTACTGGGAGTCTGCTGCTACTGTTGATTGCGCCATCGCCTCCTTGTTCGGCGGCACTGGACGTGGTGCTCGACTGCAGACTCGAGCCGTTGTCGCCATGTTCCCTAGCATTTGACCCCGCTGCCGCTCCTGTTGCCACACTAGTGCTAACGGGCTGTACGAAGCCGTGGACGCGCTTCGACGCGGCGATCCAGCGGTTCGGCGGGAAGTCGGAGGGCAGGTCGCGGTGGCCGCTCTGGCTCGCGATCGTGCGCACCACGCAGCGCACGTCGTCGGACGTGACCTGGTGCTCGTGGAGGAACTGCTCGCGCAGCACGAGCAACGCCTCGTCCTGTTCGGCCCTCGAGAGCGCAAACTCGTCTGCCACAGAGATGTTGTTGTTGTTGTTGTTGTTGCTGCTGCTGCTGGCGGTGGCGCCCAAGTGCCGGCCGCGCACGCGGCGATGCAGCGACATGTGGTGCACGCCGTAGAGCTGCGCGGCGCGGCGCAGACTCATCTTCTGCACGCTCACGGCGTGGATCGCCTGCGCCCACACCTTCTCACTCACGGCGCTGGCACGCGGCATTGCTGGACCAGCTGAAATGGGTACAGACGCAGGGTTACGTTGCGACTTGCGCGTTACAAATGGGGTACGTTTGTTGCTTGTGGGACTTGCTGGTTTGCGGGCGGCAAGTTGAACCAACAAGGAGTCGAGTTGGATTGTGGCTGCCGACGACAACAAAGTCTGCAGGTGGCAAGAGCACACACAGGAGGAGGAATGACGTGGAGAGCACGCCGACCAAGTGCAACACAAAGAACCGTCGCCACGACGGGTTTGCAGCAGTCGCGCGCATGCAAAAGTACAGTAGAGAGATACGATTGCAACCCACCGAACGCGACGGAACAGAAAAAGGAACAATAGTGGGGTGACAGCACGGCGGGGCGACATCTTCACCCGACTCCACTATGCACCTTCTTTGGCAGTCGGACGCCGCTGATTGGCTGATGCGAGGAGTCGGCCCCTCTCGCTCACACGAGCATCGAGTCGGACCAGCGCGCCAGTTGATTGGGATGCAGGACATGAAACTTTCCGCTTTTGCTATCTCTGCTGATCGGTTGCTTCCTTATCTGACGACAGCGACTTGAGAGTTGCGTTTTGGATGCTTGCATGCGATTAAGTAGGACGCTTGATGCACGGGACAAATGATGTCGCTGCTTGCAAATCTTGCTGCACAAGAATGCAAGATTTTGCTGCCTTCCTCGCGATCACGAGGAGTCAAGGTTGGCAGGGAGTTGCCTCTTGCCTCTCGGTTGTGTTTCAATCTGACACTGTTGCGTGTTTACTAGCATTAATTTCCCAAGTGTAACACGCAATGTACAAGACAATACATTTCAATCCATGGAAGCTACATACGCACATCGCATCGGGGTAGGGATGCAAGTCCACGAGTTACAAAAATCTTTCACAGTCGCGGTTGCTGAGAAGTGTGCTGTACCCTGCAAACGCAAACGAGAGACCCGTCAAAGCTTCGACATTTTGTTCTGCGTGCCAGTTTGGAACAAGAGCGTGATGCATTTTCCGACAGACCGCCAGCGAGACAGTCTGGAACGAGTCAAGTGAACCGACCGCACTGTCGAACGGCCCCTCCCAGCACAACGGACTGTACCAGTCGGTCTTTCCACCTGTATCCTCCGCCACAGCGGCCAATCAGCGCGCACAACAACTAAAACTCACTGCAACAACTCATGCACACAACAGATGCGTGCCTTGCAGATGCCATGCGTTTTGTATTTTAATGCTCGCTGGGTGCATATCTACACTCCATTTTATCGCATGCGTCTACAGTAGACTGGATCGATTTTGCTTGTGGCAAGGATCTCACGAAATTTTGTAGCACCTTGTGAGGCACCCGCATTGCGTGCGACTAAAGCGTGTTCTCTTTGTGCTGGTGCAAAGAGGACGTGGATACTTCAACAAAGGACAAGGACGAATACCGGCTGCATGGGAGCGCGCAAGTTTTGCCAAGACTCATCAAGCTGCATGCAAGAAAAAAAAAGCATGTTCGCGTCTCAAAAGGTTTGCTGTGCGTCCCCTCACGCAAAGACTGTTTGTTGCACTGTAACAAAAAAAAAAAGCATGGTAGGTGTTCGTGTATATGCAATCTGCGAGGCTAAATTGAAGTTTATCTGTAACATGAACTCGACTTGTAACAACTGTTAGACCTAGATTGAAGGTACAGAGAAGGACCGAAATGCGCTTGAAGGTTTGCTGTGTCTGATTGATACACGCGAGTGTGCAACATGATGGCGAACACAAGGCTCGAACACAAGACCAGAACAGGCAGCCTTGCGGACGACTCGCTTGAGTAAGTCGGGTAGTGCGGGTGGAGCTGCTGCTGGCCATGACTTGTCTCTACCTGGCTACTGTTCATTTTAGAGAGATCGCCAGACTGAAATGTTATCAAGTCACCGTCACATTGGAGCAAAGAGGCTGCTGATGATAAAGAGGATCTACAATGTTAATTCTCCAGAGATCGCAAGGAGTGACTCGTCTTCCTTCGAGAGTGCGTTCTTCAATGAGACGGGAGGAAGGGTGGAACATGGGCGAGGTTTTCTCCGATCGATCGTCAGTGAGACAGCCTTTGAACAAGTCAAATGAACCGACAGCATGTCGAACGGCCCCTCCAACAAAACTGAAGGAACCAATCATGATGCGAAACAATTAAAACAGAGCCCCACAGCTGCAACAACTTGTATTTCATGCGCACTGCGGATGTGTGGCTTGCGCGCCTCCATCGTCCATTCGTCCCTTTGCGCACAGCAACTGATGCTGGTGATGACGGATCTTGCTGTACCTAGGCTTCCTAATTTCCACAGTTTTATCATCTTTTCGCACCCAACACACCTCACTCAAAAGCACACATGCGTGCGGCCAAAGCGCGTTCGTTCTCGGTGTGTTTCTGCAATGTGTACTTGAAGCGCAACAAACTGGCTTGGGTGCGTGGAGCCGGGTCTCGCTTGAAACGCTTTGTCTCGTGACTCGCTTTCGCTTGCATGCAGACGCCACCGCAAAATATGGACTTGCTGCCGTAGAAGGCGGTTTTCGCTTAACGTGAGCAATTTTGGCGAAGAATAGGGTAACAATGCAATGAACTAATAGGTGTAGGGTTATCAATATTTGAGCCACAGAAACACACAGAGCGGAGCATAACGGGGTATAAAAGAACTGGAGAAACACGGCGCACTAATAGGGAAATCTCGCTCTGGTGCCATCTGCCACTTGCGCAAAACCGATTTTTTAGGTTTTATTATTGAAAACGAAGTTGACAGCTGCACCAGTGCAACTACGGTTGGCCACACGTGCGATCGGGTAAGTTACGACAATTTTGAAAAATTGCCGTAATCATTGTATTACATGAAAATTATCTTTGACTAATGAAAGCAACCCTTTAATTCGCCTTTAGAATGGCTTCGACTCAATACATTTGAATTCAATGCTTGCGAGATTTTGGGCGTTCCGACATCCTGTTGCGGCGCCAGCAGGGAACATGCTGAGGACTCCCCACCGGCCAATCCACACTGTATGACCGCTGCTGGCAGTGTGTCCGGGGAAATTCATTTCATTTGAGTCGCCATCAAGGTAAGAGTCGATAGCAAGACCTGGCCGGGAAAATTGCGCGTCGTGAACAGCTGGCTGAAGTCCGTCGTGGGTGTGACACACAGCTGCGAACGATGGCGGTCAAGACCGTGGCGGATGCCCGGGCATCGCAGAGTGCCAACTATGCTGCTTGCCATTGGACAGCGTGATTTTGGTGTGCAATCATGCAACTCGCCGCCAACCGTATCACAGGAGTGTGTACTGGAAGCCCATGTGTGTAATGCCAACTGCGCCAACTGCCGACGACCAATTGAAATCGACGAAGATGTTCTTGTTGTCGGCTTTACATCAGCCCCTGCGAGGTATGAAGTATGCGACGACGTTATCGAAAGTACATCGTTTGATGGCACCCAAAACAATCGCATTTTCTATCTTCCGTGCTTTCAAGCATGCAATGCCCAGTATTTGGAGATAACGATTCCCAGCAACTTCAAGCAACCCAATGCCGTTATCCTTTTCTGTAATGTGCCAAAACCAGCTATTACACGATGACTGTGATGGGCTAAAACGAGCCATTACATGAAGGCGGATCTGTTCCCAGATCTAGTGTACCACACACCACCTTCAGCGTGCATTGTGGAGACACAAATGACAAAGGGATTACAGTAATACAGTCCCCACATGCACGTGTGACGTCATTCGATGACGTCACGAGTGTTCTCTGTGCTGATCAGTGCAGATGTTGTTCTCATGTACTAATCAGTACTGAGCAATGACATCCATGTACTAATCAAGTACTGAGTGATGGTTCCTGCTTGGGAAACTGCACTGGCGACGAGACCGACGTGTCTCTGCCACCTGGAGTGAGTGGCGCGAGCCAATCACTTTGCAGGGATCTTAAACAAGACTTGAAGTTCAAGCTTCTAGAAGATCCCGTAGGTTCAACCTCAGTGCACCCAAGGTTTTATATATCAGATTCATAGGTTTTATTGTGTATGTTTAGGTTTTAGTTATAAAACGTGTAGGATCCCTTGGGGTTCAATTGTGAGTAGCGACAGGAACCATAACTACATGTTCAATTCAATTGCAGTTATTCTTCCAAACTCTCATGTCATCCTTCCTCCCTCCAAGTCGGGAGATTGCTCCCTCATTCACACAAGCGTGTGTGATGTGTTTGAGGGACTGTTGTGAACAGCGCCATTTTACACAGGACAATCGAAATAACTCCTAATGAAGTGCCTCGACACTGAAATAAAGTGCATTGACACTAAAACTATCCCGTTCCACATCAGTAGTTTTCAAATGTTTCTTTTTGTTTTCGGCCAATCAGAGGTTGCTGCACGAGGGAAAGAAGGTAAACGCGTCTATACCCAGACTGTAACAGGAGCTGAAACACCAACTGCAACAAACATGTTGCAATCTGGTGTTTGAGCTCTGTTACAGAACCAAGTTCAAGTTACCAAAAAGGATGTTTCCAATCGAAAGCCTTGTGATTGCTCGCTCAGTTGGATGGAGTATGTGACTTCGTTGTTCAACGCGAGCACGAGTCCTTATTAACTAACGCAGGTTCATGTCGATTGTAAAATTACCTGGTTATTTCTATTTTGAGCTATGGTTTTAATGTGATTACCGTCGTGCAACCTTGCAATCACAGCCACATCCACGCATCATACATTCAACCAGCAGTGCACTATTTTTGGGCACACACACCCTTAGCATTTGCATGTGGCATGCGACAACCTTGATGCAGCATGCTGATGGCCCACAGGTGCGCGTGCTGGTTCTGGACACAAGCCAGAGCCTATCTGCAGCATACTCGCAATCCGTTTCAAAAGAGAGCATCCAGTTGATCCAAGCAACACCCAAAATGCTACAATCAGGACCAAGCATCGCTGCTTGGCATCGGTGCAAGCAAGTGAACCAGGCAGGAGAGAGAATCAGTCATTGTTCTTTTTTTCAGCTGCACATAGGAAAAGCACCTTCCTATTCCAAGCACTACATCCGTGACATATTCAGTGCGACACGTTCACATAGAACTACGCTCTCGTCCATGCGCACCTTTTATCTGCGATAGCCTGGGTATCCTGGTGCAGCTCCGCCGTGAGGTGGTGGCTGGTGCAGAGGGTAACCCTGCGGGGGGTATCCTGGCTGACCTGGATACCCCCCTTGTGGAGCATAGCCACCTTGGGGTGGGTAGCCCTGATATTGACCTTGCGGAGGATATCCTGGGTAACCGTGCTGGCCATGTGGAGGGTATCCTGGTTGACCTTGAATTGGGTAACCTGGCTGGCCATGCGGTGGGTAGCCAGGTTGACCGTGTGGTTGTCCTTGCGGTGGGTAACCGTGTTGGCCATGCGGTGGGTAGCCTGGTTGACCTTGCGGTGCATTCGGGTCATGAGGCGGCACTTGTTGAGCTGGAGGTGCCGTTGGGTCATGTGGAGGCTGTTGCGTTGGTGGCATTTGGGAAACAGGCGTAGCACTTTGCTGTGGTGGGACCCCAGGAGCAGCTGCTGCAGGTGCATCCACGCCATGGACCAACGCCGCAGTATCCATAGCAGGCTGATCAAACGCCTTGAAGCTCGGTGTGATCGCCGGGTTGGGGTTGATGCCGCGCACGCGCATGTACTGGCAAAGCTGGTTCGGGATCTCAGCCAACGTTTCACGCGTCAACAAGGACGGATCGTGCGCAAATCGGTTGTACGGCACGAATTGGACACTGGACAAAAAGAAAAACATTGCAGCGAGTCACAGAACCAATCAGTTCAGTTGCCAAAGTATCAGGTTTTCACAGGGAGACCAGCAGTACGCACATATCGCGGGTCGAGGGGCGGCCGCGCGAGTCGCGCAGCACTTTTCCATCGCCATCCAGCGCGTTCATGGACGAGAAATCCGCAGGGCCAACACCGATGATCACAATCGACAGCGGCGTCGTGTTCGCTGCCTGAACAAGCGTATCGATCGTCGCTGGCATGTCCATGATCGCACCATCTAACAATACACAATAACAAAACAACAGAATGCGGTCATGCATCCATTCATAACAACAACAGCAACAACGCATGTTCCACGACACGCATACCTGTAACGATCAGCAGAACAAAGTACTTTTGCTTGCGCGGATCCGCCGATGACTGCGCAATCGCCATCGTCTGCCGAATGATCCTGTTAGAAGTTCAAACAAACAAATCAGCGAACATGTCAGCATCAATACGAGCATATACACATATCAAAGCAGCAATCACTTTTGACTTACGGCGCAAAGCACGTGGGGCCATGCAGACGGATGTGGGGGAGCGACGACGTGTACAGCTGGAGCACGCCCTGCGCGCCAAACACTTCGGGGTTGGACGGGTTCAAGTTGAGCGGGAAGCAGTGGTCAACCGAGTGGGCGCCAGGCGGGATCCCGCCAAAGCCGTACACGGGGATCATCTTGTCCGAGTCGTACTCTTGCAGGATCGACGCTGTCGCGGAGATTGCATGTTGGTACTATGTGGATTTGAAACGAATTGAACTCAACGACCACAACAACAAAGATTGGACAATGGCGCCACCAAACAGCATACCTGATTCGGTCCACGCGGGTCAAGAAAGTGGAGACTGCGAGGGTCCGAAATCGCTCCGTTCGACGCCGTGTAATCAATCCCGATAATCAGACTCATCTCCAGCCCACCACGAACTATAATACACCACAAGCAAAACTCCATGTGAGCAATTTACAGCACAGAAAGCATATCACACAGCACAGAACGTGCGAAATACGTACGGAATTCAACAAACGAGGGCAAACGCATGACGTCAACGTCGTGCGCGATGAGGAGCCCCGCATTCGTGTACTTTTTGCCCTTCTTGCGGTGTAATTCTTCGTTATGGAGCACATAATTGGTGCCGCGCTTGGCGATCAGTTCTTCCAGACACGTGTCGACGGATCCGATAAGCTCGTGTTTGCTCCCGCGATCCTGGTCGAAGACTTGCAGTTGCAGCGGACGACGGTAGTCGCCATTGCAGAGCTGCTGCAACGGGAGCTCAAACACGCGCCAGTTTGGGTTCAGGTTGTTGTCGATCACCTCGGTCTTGTGCACGGGCATCCACGACAAGTTGTCTTCGCGGAGCCTCTTGATCACGAGGAACGGGTCACTCTTGCCGAACATGCCGTCCATGTTGGGGAGGTTCGATCCCGCGAACCGCAAGCGCACGACCTCGTTCGTGTTCTTCGCTTCCTCGGCTTTCACGAGCAGCGAGCCGCGGTGGGAGCCATGGTGCTTGCCGCGCGTGAGCAGGAACGAGCCGCTCTGTCCCGGGGCACCCATCACTTGGCCGAGCGTAAACCTCGTGCCGCCAATGTAGTCGTGCTCCGAGAGCTTCTTCGACGACGAGTCCTCGTCATAGATGTCCACTTTGAGCTGCTGCTGCGACTCAAAGTAGTAGTCGACGAGGAAGAGCTTCGTCCACGCGGGGCTCAGATTGTCCTTGAGTGACTCGGTGCGGCCGATCTCGATCCAGCCGCGGCCGTCGAACTGCGACAGCACGGCGAACGGGTCCGACTTGGAGAGGACATCGCGGTCCTTGAGGTTCTTGGCGCTCAGCGAGAGCTCCACGCGGGACGTGGGCGTCGGCACGCGCGGCGACACGCCGTAGGCAGTGGGGGCGGCGGCAGCGTACATGCGAGTGAGGGAGGGAGTGGGGGAATGCGCCTGCCTCTCTTTGTCTTCTTTCCTCTTCTTCGTTCTTCTTCGCTTGGCGGAGGTCGTCGGATTTCAATAAAAAAAAACAGTGGCAGATGTATGATGATGATGAGTCATTGGGTTGCACAAGAATAAACCCTCGGGAGTGATGGTCGTTTTGGATTTTCCTGTGAAGAAGGTTATGTGGCCAGGTGGGAAGATGGGTGCATACCCAAAGTAATGGGAGGTTGTGCGAAGGCACACATGTCGCGGAAGAGACGATGATGTTGCGCGAAAGTGAGCTAAAATAGAAACTCAGCAGCATACCTCTGATCAGCAAGACCTTTATAATCCGATCTATTGACCCTCCAAAAAATAGTCCCATTTTCGACTGGTAGCATTCGGATTGTTAAGAACTCGTGGCAACAAAGACTTGTGTCGAGCATAAAACAGAGCAAGCACCAGTGAGCAATTGCCTGTGGTGTTTTCTTGCTGCTCCAAAATGACGGTGGCCTTGTAGCGTATGCAGGCTGACGATCTGTCTCAATGGAACGAAGAGGTTCGGGAACCGCATGTCGTGGCAGCATCGTGGTCCACCCGCACCTGACCGACTTGCGCAGACGAATGCGGCAGCTTCGTCCGCCAGTCGGTCTGTCCTGGTCTTTTGTTTGCTTTTCCATGTTCGCAGTCATGTTTTGCGTACAACGCGTGCATCAATCAGCCATCATAGACATCTGAGTGGAACGCATTCCAGTCCATTTAGTAACTTCAACCTAATCCAGCCGTTGCAGTTGAACTGCTGCTGCACTGCAAAATTCTCTCAGGGTATTGCACCAACACCAGTCACATCCAGCGCTCTTGCACAAACAAACACAAGGAGACCACGCTTTAGTTGCACGCAGGCAGGACACTTTTTTGCTGGCCATTTTTGCAGTTGGATCTGGTCTTTGAAAGAACTCAAAATGTCGGCATAAAAAGTGCAGCCTGTGTTGATGTCAATGAAAGCCTTGTAATTGGTGGTTGGAAAGACCGACTGGTACAGTCCGTTGTGCTGGGAGGGGCCGTTCGACAGTGCGGTCGGTTCACTTGACTCGTTCCAGACTGTCTCGCTGGCGGTCTGTCGGAAAATGCATCACGCTCTTGTTCCAAACTGGCACGCAGAACAAAATGTCGAAGCTTTGACGGGTCTCTCGTTTGCGTTTGCAGGGTACAGCACACTTCTCAGCAACCGCGACTGTGAAAGATTTTTGTAACTCGTGGACTTGCATCCCTACCCCGATGCGATGTGCGTATGTAGCTTCCATGGATTGAAATGTATTGTCTTGTACATTGTGTGTTACACTTGGGAAATTAATGCTAGTAAACACGCAACAGTGTCAGATTGAAACACAACCGAGAGGCAAGAGGCAACTCCCTGCCAACCTTGACTCCTCGTGATCGCGAGGAAGGCAGCAAAATCTTGCATTCTTGTGCAGCAAGATTTGCAAGCAGCGACATCATTTGTCCCGTGCATCAAGCGTCCTACTTAATCGCATGCAAGCATCCAAAACGCAACTCTCAAGTTGCTGTCGTCAGATAAGGAAGCAACCGATCAGCAGAGATAGCAAAAGCGGAAAGTTTCATGTCCTGCATCCCAATCAACTGGCGCGCTGGTCCGACTCGATGCTCGTGTGAGCGAGAGGGGCCGACTCCTCGCATCAGCCAATCAGCGGCGTCCGACTGCCAAAGAAGGTGCATAGTGGAGTCGGGTGAAGATGTCGCCCCGCCGTGCTGTCACCCCACTATTGTTCCTTTTTCTGTTCCGTCGCGTTCGGTGGGTTGCAATCGTATCTCTCTACTGTACTTTTGCATGCGCGCGACTGCTGCAAACCCGTCGTGGCGACGGTTCTTTGTGTTGCACTTGGTCGGCGTGCTCTCCACGTCATTCCTCCTCCTGTGTGTGCTCTTGCCACCTGCAGACTTTGTTGTCGTCGGCAGCCACAATCCAACTCGACTCCTTGTTGGTTCAACTTGCCGCCCGCAAACCAGCAAGTCCCACAAGCAACAAACGTACCCCATTTGTAACGCGCAAGTCGCAACGTAACCCTGCGTCTGTACCCATTTCAGCTGGTCCAGCAATGCCGCGTGCCAGCGCCGTGAGTGAGAAGGTGTGGGCGCAGGCGATCCACGCCGTGAGCGTGCAGAAGATGAGTCTGCGCCGCGCCGCGCAGCTCTACGGCGTGCACCACATGTCGCTGCATCGCCGCGTGCGCGGCCGGCACTTGGGCGCCACCGCCAGCAGCAGCAGCAACAACAACAACAACAACATCTCTGTGGCAGACGAGTTTGCGCTCTCGAGGGCCGAACAGGATGAGGCGTTGCTCGTGCTGCACGAGCAGTTCCTCCACGAGCACCAGGTCACGTCCGACGACGTGCGCTGCGTGGTGCGCACGATCGCGAGCCAGAGCGGCCACCGCGACCTGCCCTCCGACTTCCCGCCGAACCGCTGGATCGCCGCGTCGAAGCGCGTCCACGGCTTCGTACAGCCCGTTAGCACTAGTGTGGCAACAGGAGCGGCAGCGGGGTCAAATGCTAGGGAACATGGCGACAACGGCTCGAGTCTGCAGTCGAGCACCACGTCCAGTACCGCCGAACAAGGAGGCGATGGCGCAATCAACAGTAGCAGCAGACTCCCAGTAGCAGCAAATGCAATGCACTCGATCACCAACAGCCGCCAGAGCTTATCGGCTGCCAGTCCCGGCCAGACGTATGCGTCCTTGTCGCCTCCACAGCAACAGCAACAACAGCAATTGAGTCGCGGGTATGCGGCGGCACCGAGAAACCACTCGCACTGCAATAGCAACGGAGGAGTTTACTATGGCAACGATGACGACGACAGCCAGATGGTGCACGACAGCACGTCCGAAAGCGAGAGCGAGAACACCCGCGACTCGATCATGAATGACGACATTGACGACACCACAGGCAATGGCAAGCGCAACTCCCGCCAGAGCAACGTGGTCTCAGCAGAGACGTGGGAAAAGGCCATGGACGCCGTCGAGATCCACGGCATGAGTCTGCGCAACGCCGCCAAGGCTTACGGCGTGCACTTTGCAGCGCTGCATCGCCGCATCAAGAAGCGCGCGCGCCAGAAAGAAGCCGCACTGCCGCTCGAGAACTACATCCCGTTCGAGGACGAAGCCGGCATCGTGCGCGTGATCCATGCGCGCGCCGATCTGGGCATCCTCATGAGCCACGAGGAGATCGTGGACCTGCTCGTGCGCTCGAAGCTCAAGTACGTGGCAGCGGTGTCGACTGCTCTCTCGCGGTCGCTCATCCGGCGATTCCAGTCACGCGTGGAGCATTCGATCCGCCATTTGATCTGCGACTGGCCGCTGCCGCGAATCGACTCGCTCTGTCACTTTGGACCCCCGCCACCGCAACTTCAGCTTCAGCCGCGACAACGTGATCACTATGCAGTGGAGGAGACAGTGTCGTCGCCACCGCCGCGAGCGCTTCTGTCTCCTGCTTCGCACCAGCAGAATGGCCATCACGGCATCTCGGGATTCTATGGACGCGCCAGCCCCAGAAGCCTCGAGCCATCGGCTCCTCTTGAAAGTCGCTTGAGCCTGTCAGATCCGCTCTTGCGGCCACCGCTGTCCATGCACCAGAGAGAGAATGAGACGCACACACCAGTACTGCCGCCCATCAGCAGTCCCCATGGTGTAATGAATGTCGATCGCAGACCGTCGTTGTCGCCGTCGCTGGTGCTTCGGCTCTAAGTACGACCCTACATCGAGGAAAAAAAAACGGAAACCACAACTTATTTATTAGCCGCATTTAATGATTGACTTATGACCTCACCTCATCCATTTAGCAGTTGGCGTTCATGAATTGCCGTGTGGCTGCGTATCCTTTCGAAGAAGCGCACGAAGCTGCTCGTCCGAGACGCTCGTCTCAATCAGCACAACATCCTCGTCGCGCAGCACTGCGTGCGGGTATCTCCCCAGCGGCGTCACGAGGCGCGTCGCGCCAAACAGACTCTGCTTGGCGTTTGGCACCAGCGCATTCGCGTGGACCATCGTCCTGAATCAATCACACAGACAGCGTCAGCTCAGTCGCATGCAATAGAGAGAGATGGGGGTGCGTGCACGCGCATGTAGAAACACACCGCTGGGTCGTGAGGATGGACGTCGTTGATGCGTCGCTCTCACTCGCATTCGCGCTCAGTGCCAGCCACAGACGCAGCATCCGCGCGCGGGCTTCGTGCGCATCCATCTGCCTTTGCGCTCTGCATAATGAGCAACATGCAAGAATGTCCAGCGTTGATTGGTTATATCTTTAACCGATTCATCGTTTGATTGGATGGAAAACATGCAGCTCTATAACTACGAAATTCGAAATTCGAAAGGCTATTATGCTGATGTGCCATCATGGTCAACCTCGACATGACGCAGCACTTGCTCGGCGTCGTTGGACAACTCGCGGCGCCGCGCCTGCTTCATCGTGTCGCCCTGCGGTCCGAGGAATCGGAGCGTGTCGAGCTCACGCTCGGCGATCGCGACGATGTCGACCAGGTCGCGTTTCGTGATGAGCTGCTTCTGGTGCGCGGCCAGCGCTGCGCCAGCGTACGTCGAGAAAAAGTCCACGCCCTCGCTGGAATCACAACAGACAAACAAGCAACGAATGTTAACCAGCACAAAAGGAAACGCGCAAAGGATAGTTGCGTACTTACGCTTGGTAGATGGCTTTTTGCTGGCCATCGCCCGTGGTTGACGAGCCTGGGGTCACGTCGTGGATGAATGTGCCCAGCACGCGGTCAGGAAACGCGTGCAGCAACTTGGACGCCAGCAGCGCGTCACCCTGGCCCGAGTCGCCAAAGAACACAAACTGGAACTCCGGGTACAACGCTGCAAAGCGCGTAAAGTTTTCCAGCTTCAAGCTGCTCAAGTACAGCAAAACATGAGCACAGTCCCAGTAAATCGGCAAATTTGTCGACCCACAAGCACACAAAATGAAAGCTGGTGGTTCTTTACCTGGCGATCTTCTTGCTGCTCACCAGTCCTTTGACGGAGCCGTTGAGCACCGTGGCATTCGGGATCCCGAGGCTCTTGAGGTGCTGCACCGTCATGTAGCGTCCGACGCTGAGCCATCCGCGTGGACGTGCCGTGAGAAACGTGATCGACGGTGGAAGCTTCTCGATTCTGGCTTCGTGATACGCCAACCCGCGCGAGATGCGTGCAAACAAGTCCGAGACGCCAGGATACGGGATGTGGAGCGGATAGCGCCGATCAAGCCATCTAACGTCAAGGCGAAAAAAAGAAAGAAAAAGTTCGTTAATGCTCGCAACGCATCAAGCAACTAATTACATGCATGTGGACATCAGAACAACAAGCGTACCCTGGGAACAGTGTGTCATCAATATCGCTGACCACTTTGACGAGGTTCGGTGCGTCTTGCTTGACTTTCAGGGCTTCGACTGCGATATGCTGCATGACCTGCACGACTTCAGTCAGATTCTTGTTTTCAAAGATCAAGTGGCTCAGATCCCCCGAATGCGGCGGTTCTTCTGCTGGTGCCGTGTCGTCGCGGAGTGGTTCATCGATGGTGATATCACTGGAAGAGTTTTGGCGCTGCTGCAGCTCGCGAACTTGTTGGCTTTCATCCACAGAAGAAGACTGCGGATCAATGGACTGTTCACACGCCAAGAGCTCGTCGCTGGTGTGAACCTGGTCCTTTAACAGCGTCAAGTCCTTCCCGTACGTCCCGCGCAGCACATTGCACGCTGCGGTGTGTAAAACCGCCTTCTCCGTGTGCAATGGCGACAGCAGGCAGTGCTGAATCGCACGAATAATCACCGCGCGGTTCGTGATACTAATGCCAAACAAACAAGAGTTGGTCTCGATTAATACACGTATTACCTCACTTCAATGACGCACTCGCAAACAAGAAACGCACCTGATCTCCTCGAGCCGCTGGCGCGTGATCACGTCGAGGATCTGCGCGCGCATGGCCGGTGAACACGCGTGCAGCATGAAGCCCGTCATGGTCTTGACAAACTGGCTCGAGTCCTCGGGTGATGTCGCGCCTAATATCCCATTCAGACTCGCAGCAGATACCCGCGCGAGCACGTTGTGGCACGCCAGCGGGTCGTCTATCTGCTGGTTGCGCGGCTTGATATGCACCTCCTTCTCCTTCTGGTGGTCGGCCGAGAACACGATGAGCGTGTTCTTGTCCTTGAGCGTCTTGAAGCGCCACGCCGTGCGCTGCTTGATGCCCTGCCACTTGCGCTGCAGCCCGCCCTTGGCGAGCTTCCACGTCGACACACTCCGCCATTGCTGCAGAAAGAGTTGCCATACACATCCACACATTCAGCACATTATTGGCGAGAAACATCAGTATGCTGCCTTTTGTTGAAGGGACATTTCCGCTTCGTACCTGCTGCTGTGGCACGCATGGCTTGGTGGGACGCATGCACAGCTGCGTGCTTTGCCCAAACCTACTCATACCAACCGCCTGGACGCCTCGCGGCGGCGTCGTCCGCGCCGTCGATGCGCATCGAAGGTGGCGCCGCATTCCTTCTTGCCAAATACTGACATGTCAGGAACAAAAACAGTGACGTCACTATTTAAATGTACATTTTAGTGACATGCGAAACGTTGAGCAAGTGTCCAACCTGAGCAGACACTAATGCTGTCACCGCCAAAAACGGCTGCATGCCGCAGTTGTTGCTGCTTTATGAGCACGGAATGCGCGCCAACCCCACGATCAACGGCATCTTTGTGAGCTGCAAGATCTCTTCGCTGCAGTTGGCACCCCTCAATGACACGACAGGTAGAATTTGTGGAGACGACGGAGCAAAACGAGTACATTCACACCTCGTTCTCTCAGTTTTCGGATTTTGAACCAAGCGAGCAGGTTGAAAATGGTTTGCAAGCTCGCAAGTGTGGACATATTCGTGTCGATGGAGAGTAAACTGGTTGAGCCTCCTGTTCGTAGTGCCTCATTGACTTAGGCAAACAGACGCCAACAACAGAAGGCTAACCAGATCGGACTCGACAAGTCGTTTATTCGTTGGTATGATGTGCGTTCTCGACTCGGACATTTCAACTGACGGCTACTTGACAAACATAATCACCAATCCTTGTTTGCTTTTCCTGCTTGTTGCTTATATTTAGTGAATGAGTCCCAGTTTACAAAAATGTAGTCTGTTATTTTGCTTCCTCGCTTCTCGCTCTGGTGTGTGTGAGAGTGCGTTTCCTCTCCTTTCTGTGCTTGCTTATTCACTTGTTTGTCGTCTGTATTTGTGTGTGTTCATGCGGATGTGTGGTCTGCCGTCGTCGCCTCGGTGTTTGTGCGCAAAAATTCAAATTCCGCCATGATCGGCACATGGTCACTGCCAAACTTGGAGTTTGGAATTCCATTGTGGTTGCCGTGGAGGCCGCTAGGCAAGCGTCCCGACTTGTTGTAGCTGTCCGAGAGCGCGAGTCGATTGAGCCAATTCGGCGGACCTTCTTCGCTGCGCAGGACGCTTTCGTCGGGGATGTCGAGGATCTTGGCCGGTGCGAGACTGCTCTGCGAGTACCAAATGTAGTCGATCGTCCAGCAGCGACGGTAGTTCACCGTCGTGTGCGGAGGCTCGTCTTTTTTGCCTGCTTTAATATGAAGCGATGTTTCGTCGTGAACACCACTAGCGATCGCGTTCTGTTTGTACTTTGCGTATGCGCTCTTGAACGTCTCAGTTACGCCCTCCAGGTTGGGCTTCTGCATGAACGCCGTCTCCATGTACTCGTAAATGGCCGATTCCGGCGAGTTGTTGAAATCACCACACAGAACGATCTGCATCAACGACAGATAGTAGAGAAAGAGAGAATGAATACAAGCACAGTCATAACCACAAGCACTACATAACAGCGATGGACTGCTGACAAACCACGTACCGGGAGATGATTCTTGCCCGTGACCGTGTCCGCCATGTCGCGCTCGTACTTGTCCATGACGTCACTAGTCATCCGTATCACTTCCTCTTCTAGCTCAAACAACTCAGACATCTGGTGATCGACTTTCCTATAGACAAAAAGGCAAAACGACGATTAGAAAGTGTCATTGAGCAAAATTACTCATACTATCACAGAGTCCAACGCAAGGACAACGTACTTTGCATTCCACCACAAGTGCGTGCATCCAACGAGCACAAATTGCGCAAAGTGGCGCATCTTCAAGAGCGCGAGGATCGCCACGCGGTCGTGCGGGTCGTGAAAGTTGACGGATTCACATTCCTTCAACTCAAACTTGTCTTTCCTTTTGGCATAACAACAAACAGAAAAGGCAAGCATAATGTTAGCCAGAGCGTACAGAGTCCCCAATAAGCAATGAAGTATAAGCCAGCCGCACATACTTGAAGAAGATACCGCAGCCGTCGTGTTTCTTCT
This sequence comes from Globisporangium splendens, assembly GCA_006386115.1. Lineage (NCBI taxonomy): Eukaryota > Oomycota > Peronosporomycetes > Pythiales > Pythiaceae > Globisporangium > Globisporangium splendens. The sequence continues at coordinate 164,821 of VFIW01000105.1, forward strand.
CGCCCGACCAATTCGAGACGTGGATAGATGGACGCTTCACAAACACGCTGTCATAACCTCGGTCACTCAACTCGGGCTTGAAAAACCTGTGCACAAGCCACAAACGCAACAGACAACACAATAACGTGCAAATCAGAATACACACGCCACACGCACAGCAAGCACCATAATGCCAGCATACGTCCAGTAGTCGCTCAACTCCTCCAGGCACACGACATCGGCGTCGAGCTCCTCCAGCTGCCGCAGCAACACCATCTTTCGATTCTCCCAGTTCAGACTCGAGTCGACAACGTACGGAAAGTGATTGCGCGTCGCTAAATTGCTCGCGAGGATATTCAACTGTATACACACAGGACAAATACATCCATCGCCAGGTCAACACAACAAATTGCTTCGCATCCAAAACGCCATTGCCCACAAAGAGCAAGTAATCATAACGCACCTGCACGACGGTGATAGTCTCCCTCGACAGCTTGTCCTCACCGACTTGCTGCAGCTGCTGTGCGCATTTCAGGAACCGCTGCGTGCTGCTGCCCGTTCCATCTTCCGCCGCGCCACTTGAAGAGAGCGATGTGACGCCGCGCCGTCCTCTGCCGGCCGCGCTGCTGCTGCTCAGCCGCTGGAGCGACTTCCACACGCGCTGGTTGTGGCGGCCGATGGACACGGACGCCAGCAGCGCGACGCCCATGCCCACGCACACCGCGAGGGGTTTCGCGGAGCCCGCCATGCCGTTTCTTCCGTGCTCACTCCTGTTTCCAGCACGATGTGCGCAGTAAATTAGGCAAAAACGCAACATCAAAGTGCCGAAAATAAGGGATCGATTGAGGACACCGATCCTGATTTCAGAACCTTAAACTAGAGTATATGGTGCTTTAAAAACCTCGGGTGTGCAGTGGAGGCGAGGTTATTTAGGAGTGACACTCGTGAGGTTATTTGTGTAGTGGCGCGGGTCCAACCAAACGGCTCGAAGCGCAAATGGTGGCGCTCATTTTTGGATTCAGGTTACCGACAGTCCGAAAGCCAATTTTCTCTCTGGTGCGTTCCCCTTGGACTCTGCGTGTGTGTGTGTCTGTGTGTGTGTCTGTGTGTGTGTGTGGCTCTGTGGACGTGCACAGCGTGCTGTAGAAGCGACCGACCTGCAAGTAGAATGCGGCAATGGATGTGATTGACTGGTTTTGTGTCTCAATGCAATAATGGCAGCCCTTTATCCAAGATGTCCCTCGTCAACAAGCCAAAGACCGTCGAAGCGGAGGAGACCCGTATCCACCGCATTCGTATTACGTTGTCCAGCCGCAACGTCAAGAACCTTGAGAAGGGTGCGTACGATATGGAGTATATGACGACTGTGCTTGTAGTGCGTGTGTGTTCTGACATGTGTGTGTGTGTGTGTGTCATAATGCTGAATGGCAACAGTGTGCGCTGACTTGAAGCGTGGTGCCGTCGACAAGAACTTGAAGGTGTCGGGTCCAGTGCGTCTCCCAACCAAGATCCTGCGTTTGACCACGCGCAAGTCGCCATGTGGTGAAGGTACCAACACCTGGGACCGCTTCGAGATGCGCATCCACAAGCGCATCATCGACTTGCACGCGCCTTCCGACATCGTCAAGCAGATCACGTCGATCTCCATCGAGCCTGGTGTCGAGGTCGAAGTGACCATCGCCGACTCGGCGTAAGCGTCTCGCACCATTCGTCTTTCGGTAGAGACACGTAATAGGGAGCAGCACGAAAGTTGTATTGCCTTGTGATGTTAACATGTCATAACAAAATAGAATTTCGTGTGTCCCCAGTCTTTGCGGGCACTACAAAGTAAATCACTTTCGTCTTGGATAATTACTTTTGCTTTTTGTGTCTTTAGGAATCGGAGACACTGGTGGTCGAGTGACAAAGCGAGCGTGCGGTCCTGGAGGCGTCCAGCAGCCCGAAGGGTCTCGACTTGATACGAATTTCTGTTCTGTGCCCCACTTTTGAGTGGCGCCGCCTCTCGCGGCGTCTTCCTGGTGAGCATTCCTCCCGAGTTGATTTCATCACACGGTTGGCGTAGAAGGCGTCAGTGTTGCACCCGATCGTGCATGCGTCGCGCAGCTCCTCTTCCTCAGAGAGGGAAAAGTTGCAGGAGCGCACTGCCGGCATCGGCATTCAAACCACGACGACCGCAGCGGTCTGCGCACAATCGGCGAGCGCAAAAGTATGCCGATGCAATGCAATAAAATACGAAAAAGATCGTGATAAATGCCGAGTACGATGACGTGCCCCATCTTCCAGCGTCCCGATCGCTTCGAGCGCCGAGATCGCCAATGCGATACTCAGCAGATCATCGCCACCCCTCGACCTCGGCGGATGCAGTCACGACTCGGCTCGTCAAGAAGGACACAGGACTTCAACTCGCGAAATGGAGCATGCCGCGGACGGGTACAGGAGTGATGGTTTCCCTTTTGCAAGGCACCGGTCAAAAATAAGGCCAATTGCCCAAGCGCTCGAGGTACGGCGAGGATGCATGGCGGATATTCGCATGTGTATTGCTGGCGTATCGTGTGTCTGCTGTTTATCACGTGTGTGGGTGTGCTGTGTCCCAGGACCAACCGCTGGACTTGATGCCTGGAGGTGGCAGCAGCCATGGCGGAAAATGTGCAAGTCGCGGTCCGCGTGCGGCCGTTTAACGAGCGCGAGAAGCACTTGCAGAGCACGTCGTGCATTCGTACGTTGTCGTATAATGTGGGAACAAAGGTGACGGGGATGCTAACACACTCTGATTAACGGTAGGGATGACAAAGGAGACCCAGCAGACTGTCATTACCGACCCGGAGACAAACGCGGAAAAAGCGTTTACATTCGACTACAGGTGTGCATCGAGAGAGGCATACTGGGCTGAGATGATAGGGGTGCTGATGCGAGTGTTTACGTGTGTGTTTTGATCCTTGCAGTTATAACAGCTTTGTCGATCCAGATGACCCCGATCGCGCTTCTCAGGACACCGTGTGGGATGGCATCGGCGTCAAGGTGCCTTCATGGCATGTTTTCAAATGATGATGCTCATTTAATCAGCTAATATGTATGCAAACGGGCTGGCAACGATGCTGCCATAGGTGCTCGAGCATGCCTGGAATGGATTCAACGTGAGCTTGTTCGCGTACGGCCAAACAGGTTCAGGAAAGTCATTTTCCATGGTGGTGTATGGAAGCGAGAGAGGCATCATCTCACGTGCCTCTGAAGTCATCTTCGACGCATTGAAGCAAACACGATAGATATCTCGTTCAAAGTGGAGGCGAGCATGATGGAGATATACAACGAGCGCGTGAAAGGTGGGATCAAAACATGAGCTTGTTGTTGACAAAATCAAATGCTAACCTTGCGGACTTTGGTCGTCCATGACCTCAGATCTCTTCAATCCGGCGCTCGATAATCTGAAAATTCGCGATCACCCAAGACAGGGACCTTATGCCGAAGGACTAATTCGAAGTGCAGTGTCAACACACAAGGAGATCAGCCGAGCGAGTATTCCTAACTGAAAGCCTTCTTGTTTGATGTCCTTGTTGGATACCACTTACCTCATTTGTGTGCATTTTCTCTAAGCTTATGGATGCTGGGATTTTGGCAAGAACAACGGCTTCTACCAATATGAATGCAACAAGCTCTCGGGCACACACAATTTTTCAAATCATAGTCACCCAGTCTGAGCTCAATCAAGCGAGTGGTAAGGTGCTGGAGAAAGTTAGCCGAATCAACCTGATTGATCTCGCCGGAAGCGAGCGCGCTGCAAGCACAGGAGCGACTGGGTCACGCTTGAAAGAGGGTGCAGCGATCAATCAAGTGAGTCTACTGGAGCTAGTACAAGCGAAAATGTTGTGGAGTTCTAAACTGCTTGCGTTTTCCATTAGTCCCTGTCTGCACTCGAAAATTGCATTTCTGCGTTGGCTGATCTCGCGAATGGCAAGAAAAAGGTCCTGGTTCCCTACTGAAACTCTAAATTGGTACGTAGAGTATCAGCTCTTCATTATTTTGTGAGTACGGATATCGACGCATTGACCACATGTAGACGCATCTACTCAAAGACTCACTTGGGGGACATTCAAAAACGATCATGATCGCAGCATTGAGTCCCGCGAGTGTGAACTACTCAGTGAGTTCATCCTGTTGCTACCTGCCAAAAAACAACTTTGCTCACCTAACCAATATTGTATTGAATGGAACAGGAAACCTTAAGTACGTTGAGATATGCTGATCGTGCGAAGCAGATAAAAAAATCAGGCTGTCGTGAACGAAGACCCAAATCAACTACTCATCCGGCAGCTAAAAGAAGAACTAGAGGCATTGCGAAAAGCGATGATGGAGAACGCAGGCAGTCGACCAAATTCTCGAGAGTATGGAGACAGCGCAGTTGGCGAAGAAGGATTTCATCCTGCAATTCTCGACCCAGCACGAGAAAAAGAAGTCGCCAGCATAAAAGAGCAGCTTGAGGAACATCAACGTCTACTTCGAGAGAGCGAGGTTGGGCAGGGAGCAAGCATTGTGACGTAACTATGCGATGCAAAGAGTGCTTACGATGATATTGCTTTGGGGATGTAGAAAACGTGGACTGAACGCCTGAAAGAAACTGAAGAGCTTGCGAGAAATCGAGAAGAGCAACTGAAGATGCTCGGGCTTGTCAGTAATACAAACGATCTGAAATCCAAGTCGATGATGGTATGTTTTGTTGACCTTGCTGCCCTGCCGTATGGTCACTTGACTCTCTCCACATATCTCTTTAGGAGCCACACTTACTGAATCTCAACGAAGATCAGCTCACGGCAGAGAAATTGCTATATTTTCTCAGCGTTGGTGACAATAAAGTGGGCCGAATTGATGCCGAAGAAGAGCAAAGCATTGTGATTGGGGGGCTCGGTATTTTGAAAGAGCACTGCGTGATTCTTCGGAAAAGAAGAGCGTCAGCTCACTTTCCGAGCACGAGGAAGAAAGTCAACTAGACGAAGCGATCGCGGAGCAAGATGTGCTCGTGCTCTGTGCTAGCCAGGGAGCGAAAGTATATATCAACGCAACCACGACCAATGAGGACAGCGAGGTTGAGCTCCATCATTGTGATCGCCTGGTTCTTGGCAATGCAAATGCTTTTTCGGGTAAAAAGAACGTTTTGGTCACCACTTACCAAGATTGTATTGGACCTAACACTTGAGGTGATGATAACCTTAGGTTGCGATTCCGTCGGCTCGCTCCAACAATGCTGACCCCGATGAGTTAGCGAATGAATCACTGTTCGACTGGCAACTAGCAATGAAGGAATTAAACAGTTCTCAGATCAAAGCAAACCTCGAGCATGAAGAGATTGCAGAAAAGGAGAAGGCGGAAATGGATGCCCGCGTGAAGAAAATGGAGGAAAAGTAAGTGCACGCGAGTTTATTGTATTCAAGCTGCTTGCTAATCGCGTATGTTATGGAGACAGAATGCAGCAGGAACAGAAGCTAGCAGAAGAAAAGCTTCTAAAGCAGCGGGAGGAATGGGAATTGCAGGTTCGAGAAATGAACGAGAAGATGCGAGAAAAGGAAGACGAGGTCAAAAATCAGATGCAGACGGAAGGAGACCTTGGCAAACGCTGTCTTGCAGAGCAACTCGCACAGCAGGAATCGAAACTAGCAGAGGAGCTGGCCAAAGCAGAGATTCTGTTTGAGAAAAAACAGCGTGAGCTGATAGAGAAGCAACGTGAGCTCGAGTCTTCGTTGCAGAAGCAGATGCGTGAAGCCAAACAGTTGAGCCAACAAAAAGATAGAGAACACGTCGAACGAATTCGATTCGATGATGTATTGCTGCAAACCATTCCTCTGGTCAGCGAGGCCAACTCCATCGGTGAAGAACTGCAACGGCAAACTTTGTTTGCACTAAAGCTTGTCGCTTGCTGGCCGGATGTTTCCGTGTTGTCGAAGCCGAACCTGACTTTAGAGGATGGAGAGTGCGCCATCGCGGAAGTCATTTCGGCTGACCTGAAAGTTCAAGTGAAATTTCAAGAATCTGGTACATTTCGAAGTGTTATGTTGGATACTGAGCAGTTCCATGCCAACATCTACATTATGCGAGAGATGTATCAAGTGTTCATCGAGAACAATCGAACACTTGGCGCTGTTGCTGCATGGAAAGACTCTCAAGACTCGGACTGCGATCCATTCTATGACCTTCCGCAACCCCAGCTGATCGGAAAGAGTTACGTCTTCCTCAGCAGCATCGAGTTTGGCTGTAAGATTTCAGAAACCGTTCCGATTTTTGACCATCGCGGATTGACAAACAGAACGCTGAAATGTGAAATCACGCCAACGGTTCTATCTCACGAGTGGCAAGCGCTTCAGCACAAGCTTGTTGAGAGCCGTCTGGAGGATTATTCGGAGGTGCAGTTGCCTACGTTAGCCGATTTCATCGACTCGAATCTCCGCGTGAATATTTACGTCGATAGACTTCGAGGAATTCCAGGCAAGTTGTGCAAGGATGTCTACGTTGTTGTGAAATGGAGAGATGGTGCAAACAAAGAAGACGAAGAGCACTCTTCCCCACCCACTGCTGCTCCAACTGTGGACCCTCACATCGACTTCAGGATAGAAACTCACCCACTGATTTTGAGGAAAGCGATCAGATGAAGTCAAAGTTGGCTGTCTCCGAAGCAACAGACCACCACCACCAATCAATGACGGACTTAGGAGCGGCCTCCACTCGTCTCAAGCAGAAGGGACTGTTCCATGCGGTGTTCTCACTCCAGCACAGGAACAAGAAGCATGGGTGTCCGGTTTCTTGAAAGTAAGTGAATGACAGGCACGCAGTGGTTGCTGAGCTCACGGTCGTTATATTACAACAATATTCGAGAACTTGTTAAGCTAACTCGTGCGTGAATGCTCTTCCTATGAAGCACCACATCGTCGAGGACATGGAGTCTCGGGTCTTGAATAAATAGGTGAAGCTGCCGAACCTGGCGACATTGACGACTTGGGCACACTTAAGGGTGCGTGGACGGTACCGACGACGACCCATGGATACTAGCATGCAAGCGGCTGCCCAGCGCTATCGACGCTCGAAAGGACCTTGATAATGCCAGAGATTTGATTTTCTCGTGAGTGCTTTGACGGAAGCTTGATCGCTGAGATCGAAAGTCGTGCAACGTTCCGCGATACATGCTGTTTCGCGGCAAGTGCTGGACTTTGACTTCGAGACTTGCGAAGTACGACTGGGTGCGTTCGGCAGCCTGTTCGAGCGCGGTTTCCCATCTGCGGACGACTTCTTTGTCGTTGCGGTCGTACAAGTGAAGCTCCATTTCTTCGCCATTGGGATCGAACACATGGAAAGCGCCGTCCATTGAGCGACCCGATCGTTCCACGGCGATTTGGATGAGCGGGCCGGTATTGCGTCTCATGGATTTGTGGCTGTCGCGGTATAGGAGCAGGAACTCGTTGCGCAGCACAGCGAACACTTTGATCACCGTCTGCTGGGTCTTTGGAGACTGGGGCTCGCCGTCGTCTTCGAGTGTAGGCTGCTGACCTGGAACCGGATCGTATCGCGCCCAGTACATCCAACCTTGCAATCGTAGGTTCAGAGGCCGCGGAGACGCATTCGAAGACATAGAGTTCGAAGACGTTGGAGAGTACACTGTATCATCCTCGCTGCTGCTGGATCTGGTGAACCTGCCGCCTCGAGGAGTGGAAGACTTCGCGCACATGAAGGTCTGGCTGGGGGATTGTGGCACCTCTGGGACCGCGTCTTTGCCGGAACGATTTTTCAAAGACGTGACACTCTTGCATCGCTGCTTGATGCGTCTGGCGCGCGCGACGACGCTCGTGATCACCGCGTACCCGAAGGACATGACCATGCTTTTTTGGGGGTGTTTTTCTTGGTCCGACCCCTGCGCCGAAGCAGCACCGCGCTCCACGCACGCGCTTTCAGGAATGACGTCAACCTGGCTGGGCCGCTCGCAATCGAACCCAGCGACTGGATGAGGCCAGAGAAGGGGGGTGAGTGTCTGGCCCCAACAGTGTCCAATTAGCCCACACCCCCTCGCGATATGTACGGTGTGCGGTTTCAACTGCTTCACCCCGAGGATGACCAGCGGCTACAGGGAACGCATCTGTCCAGGAATTGGCGCACGGGTTGTTAAATTTTGCGAGTAGTTTGATCGCGCATTCTCAGCCTCATTCCTGAAGCAGACCTTGTTCTCTCTCTCTCTCTGGCACTGAAAGGCTCCAAACCATCGTCGATGCGCACTTTCTGAACTCTTCTGAGACGACAAAGTGTGTAGTTTTGCGGCAAGAGTCGGGGCATTGCGTGCATCGACTCGTCTGGACCGAGCAGGGGTTGTGGAGATGGGGGAATGTCGTCAAGGTATCCATAGGTTTTAGCATAAAAAGGCCTGTAAGACTGCTGCAACGATGCATTGCACCCCTCAACCAAAGTGAATGACTTGTGTGTCAAACCTGATTTGCGGTTCTTCTGACAGTCCATTATTCGTGTGCGGAGAGCGAGGAGTTTCGCAGCGACAGCTCAATCGCACCATGAAGAGGTCGCGCAGCAACGGAGCATGACGAGTGCAGGGTGTCCCCGGAGAAACCCTCGAGCGAACTCAGCAAGCATATACAGACCCAGATCGTCCAATCTATTGTCTTCCCCTTGAGGAGGACAAGCACAGCGCTAGCGCTGTGCGCAGCGGGGTGAAGTACAGTCGCGACCGAGCGAGCGAAGCGAGGAGCAGCGTCCTCTGCTGCATTTGTGCAGATCGTGCAAAAGGTTGCTTTAGAGGCAAGGGTGCCGAAATCCCTTTTGTGGGTTTGTGCTTGAGGTTGCTTTACGGAGAGCCGGAGATGGGGAGCTGATTCGTTTCTCCAGTCAAGCGAGTGGCTCTTGGTCTGAGACTCAACACTCTGGAGAACAAGGACACAGCGCTGCCGCACTTCAGGACGATCGAGCTGAAATAGGGGTAGATGCCATATGCCGAGGAAGGTGGCGCCAAAGATGCAGTCGGCATTGGCTGGCTGGAGAGCGCTGTTCGATGCGGAGACATGTCCTGTCAAGTGAATCTTGACTTTTCCATATGGAGACTTGCTTCGTGGTGCTGATCCACCCAAGTCAGCAATCGAAAAGGACGGCTTTGGCGAGACCGACTCTTCTGCGAGGCTCCTCGATTGCATTTTCTGTAGGTCTGCTTCGGGCAATAATGGCGGAAAACATCAGTCAAGTCGTATAAACTCATTCGCTTTATCTCTCTTGCCGTTGTTTACCGAAACAGCGCCAGCTTCTACTGTCTGTCATATGAACGTTGGGGGAAAGGGTCTGAAAAATCGCAGTCAGCAGCAGCAAATTACCTTTGGCGACCCCTGCTCCAGCAACTGCGTCTTCACTGTCTGTCTTCATGCACGTCAAAGCTACCATATCGTTTCGACTAGGTCATGGCAGTCCCATCATCGTCTATCTGCCACTTGAACCACCCGCGAGACTCAGTCGACCGATATGTCCGAGGTATTCCGAGTAAGAGTACGAGCCGCCATTGAAACTGGCTCGGTCTTCGACCAGTTTCCAGAAGAAACGGCCTTCGATCGGGTCTCCTTCGCGCATGACCACCAAGTTCATGTATGGACGACGATCTTGACGAATCGCGGTAAGAATGCTGTCAACGCGACGGCTAGTGTCATCATGCGGCGCCAAGAGCTTAACCTGGAAGCACGTAACGACATATTCGCATCAGTCTTTATCCACTTTTGTGCGCGAAAGCAGAGTGCAACTTACTTGTCGGCAATCAACACCATCCATGGTTGGGAAACCAAACAAACTGGTTAAAAACGCTGCCGGTGCGGAGCGACCCACCCAGAGGTACAACGTCATCGAGTCTTCCAGCAAGAACACACCGTCACATTGCAAGCGTTCGATCGACAGGTTGATCACTGGAGGCAGTACAATTCGGTTCGCGCCAGCGATAGGCTTCTCAGGTTCGCCAAGAGCTTGCTCTTCAGGAAGAGGGAGACCAGCCTCTGGCGGCATGTTGTGCAGCGAGAACATCCGCGGGTAAATGAACACTCGCGAATCAGGAACCGGCATATTGTTGAGCTAGAAAGAACAAACATGAAGCAGGATTAGTGTGTGTGTGTGTGCCTTCTGATTTTTGAATCATCACATATCTTTGTCTTTTCCTCCCCATACCTGGTACTGCAAAAAGACGCGCTCGTCTGGGTTGAGGTCGGTCCCGCCGCGAAGAGCCGAGTTTTTAAGCAGTGACATCTACCATCATGCACGAGTGACCGTAAGTTCCCGTCAAGAAGTGCAACCAGAATAACACAATCCTCATGCAAGTACTTACGACGTATAATGGAAGAAGCTGCAGCGATTCGGGCAACTGCACTTGGTATCCACCTCCTTGCTTGTTGGCACCATACGCTCCCGAGTTTCTGTACGCGCGAACGATGTCGGCACACTGGTTCTGAAGTCGCAAACGGCCGCTATCTAAACCTGTCTTCAGTGCCACTTCTAAAGCGTTCTTTGCCATGATGTTGCAAAGCGCGTCCTGGTCCACCGAGCGGAAAACCTCTGCAAACACTGTACACAAAAACAGAAGTTGTGAGCAAAATGCACCAACACCACAAAGTCCACTCTGAAGCAAAGCATACGTTTGGTGACAGGAATGCATAGTGTGTGGACACGAATACGACGTTCCCCTCCAGAGTTCGTGTAGAGCAACGCTGCCTGAACGGAAATTGTTGTCGAGCTCAGCAACGCATCACTGTGCGTAATCTCAATGGCAAACGTCGAGTCGGCATGACAGGTCGGCAAAGCCAAAAGGTCGGGGCCGCGAAGGAACATGTTGCCGTAAAAGTTCGCAAGACGCATTCCCTTCGTGCAGCGAACACGCATAACGGCTTCCCAACCAGTTTCTCGAACGAGACAGTGAGCAAGTTCGCTCTTGAACTTTTCCCCATCCTTTTCAGCCGTGAAAGCTGGGTAGTAGTACACCTGACCAGCCGAGAATTTCGACAGGGCACCTACACAAAAGATTGTTAGGTTTTAAACAATATTGAAAAAAATGGACCTTGGTTCGCTTCCTACCAATCGTGGCAATATCTTGGTATTGCGAAGAAAAGAGGAAGGTGTCAACACTGACTTGCTGTCTGCAGAAGTCGATTGCGTTCGAACGGTAGAACCTTGAGCAGCACAATGCAAACCATAATGTCAGCTGACAACACACATAAAACTGCAGGCGTCAACCAAAGTAGCTTACGTGTCAGTTGGATTCAACAAGGTTTGCTCCTTGTCCGTTCCAAGCATGCGAGGGTTCTCACGGTTGCGAAGCGCTCCTTGTCCCGTCGATGGAAGCGACGATTGGAAAACAAGCATCTTGCCACCAATCGAAGACTGTGCACGGCAGTAGAAGAGTTCAGAGAAAGAGGTCAGTCGAAGCACATCACAATGCAATAAGCGTGCTGGTACGTACCATCAACTTGAACGCAACGCGGATGGCTGGACCCATAGCGGTTTCAGCAGACCGAGCATCTTGATGGATTGCTGGGAGGGTGTCCAGCAACGTCTCAACAATTTCACGCGAATCGCTCAAGTTGACCAGGAGCTCATCTGGAATAGGAATGAACAATTCATCGAGGTCTGCGATCACCATCATTTGTGGGGCTTTCAACGTCGACTTCAGGTTGTAGAAGTGAATCGAGCTGTCATATGTCACAAAACCAACGCGAGTGCGAGGTGCGCCAGGAAGGTTGTCAAGTTGCTCACGGATCGTTTGGACAGCGATCTGCACTGCTCCAGATTGCACAGCCGTCGCTGAAACATCAATCACAAACATGTAGCATGGAGGTTGAGGTGGACGCATCATGTACTCCGAAGGCGCAACGATTTCCACGCTTCCCGTGTTCAATTCAGGACGCTGTAAAGTATCAATCGACCATCCATAAACGAATTAGCGCATGAATTCTGTGGTGAATCTTGGTAACATTGCAGTAATACGTACCTCTGCACGATCCTGGCGTTGCTGGCTAGCGTTGAGATGGCAAAAGTAGGAGCTCGCAACATCATTCGACACGCCACACAGGTTGCATCGCCAGCGTCGTCCATTGTCCACCCATTGAACAAATGGGTTGACGTACGTTCGACAGTGACGGCAACGAACAACTCCAGTTGGACCGAAGTTCACAACATCTAGTTCTTCGTTATCCTCTGGAGGTGCCAATGGGCGAATGATCACGCCGATCGTGAGACCCGACTTGTTGGCGTGATCTTGCGAGTGTGGGATCGCGTTGACCGTCATACGCATGAAACGAGAGTCAGCTTGCGACGCCATCAGCTCGTCCGAGATTGGTGATTGTTGCAAAGGTTGACCATGTTGACCATATCCGCTATCTGCATATCCCACATTGCCAACAAAACAACAAAGAAGATCAGCATCAGTCGCTCGCCGATAATAACCACATATAAAAGCATCGTGCGTACCCATCATATCCGCTGGCTGCTGGAAATTGCCACTTGGTGGAGCAGCATAGTTCGGACCCTGTGGTGGCTGCTGGTTCATTATTTGACCAGGACCGTTCATTGCGCCTGGACCAGGAGGGCCGCCGCGAGCAGGTCCACCGGCGCCCATTGGCACAGGAGGTCCTCCCATCGGTGGCGCACCCGCAGCTGGAGGAGCGCCGAGCCCCATTTGCGAAAATTGCGCGTTGAGATTGTTCGCATTCGGAGGTCCTGTAGGAGGACCACGCAAACCCATGGCTTGAGGAGGACCACCAAGCTGCGCTCCAGGACCTGGAGGACCGCGAGTCATCGGGGAAGGCGCCGCTCCTGCGGATGGAGGACCACTCATCATCGGAGGTGGTCCACGGTTAAGTCCAGGTGCGCCCGCTGGTTGGAATCCGCTTGTCGGTTGCGACATTGGATGGCTCTGGCGTCCTGGGAAGCCAGGCGCAGCACCTCCTCCGGGCGGCGCATTAAACTGCGGCGGCGCATTAAACTGTGGAGGCGCACCTCCTGGTTGGCTTTGCGGGCCGCTCGGATAGCCTCCCATCGCTGGTGCTCCGAGCTGTGGACCACTTGCTGGTCCGCTCGACGGTGCTCCCCCAAATGCGCGCGGAGGGCCTCCCATCACCATCTGCGGTGGACGGATGTTCATGCCCGGGTTCGCTGGCGGTCCCCCAAAGCCACCTGACGGTGCTCCAGGTGCCGACGGCGGTCCTTGCTGCGGTGGCGGCGCAAACTGCTGCTGCTTCTGAGGCGGTGCAAACTGCTGCTGCTGTGGCTGGTACGGCGTGTTCACCTGCTGCTGTTGCGCAGGGTTAAACGGGCGGAAGGAATTCGAGAGCGGCGCCTGCGGCTGCGCATTCGGCTGCGCCGGCGGACCGCCGTACGGCTGATAAGGCGGGTTGTTCATCGTTCGCACACTGGCTGACGCTCCCCAACGCTGGCCTGCGGGGGGAGGCAGTAGACACAAAGAGATTGGTTAGCTTCCCATACAAACACCCACACATATTCGCACATCCACGCACTCAGCCTCTCGCTTGATGCCACGTTTAAGATACTCACGTCGCCGTGTAATTGCGCCGACGACCTGCCCCACTCCCCCCTTCTCTCTTTTTTCCCTTTACTGCCCACTTCGACGAGGTTTTTTAGAGCGACTGCGAGGTGTAACTTGTGTTAAGACACACTGATCAGCAGATACATGTTCGAATCGAACACGAATCAAAATCGTCTTGGAGAGATGATGCTGCCTTGTTTTGATAATTGAAGTATTGAGAGGAAGAGGAGTGATGGTCGCTCTTTCGTTTTCTGATGGGAAAACCGTGTTTTAGATATGCCGGAAACAGTACACCTTGCTTTGGAAAAGCATATTTTGGAGATTTGCAGGATGTGACAGAGCACTAGCCTCTGCTTGGTGTCCATGCAGGACGCAAAAAGCACGAGAGAACCTGAAAAACGAACTCAACACACTGAAAATTGCATTAACACCGAAAACGCTAAGAATATGAAATATTGCACTAAAATGGAGTGTTTTATGTCTCGGGGAAGGCGCGAACTCTTTATAATGTGAGGTATGTTTGGGTTCATCGTCGTGACCTACAATGTCCATTCTCCTACCTGATCTTCATTACGAATTTCATACAGGAGTGTAAATGTGTCTACAGCGCGGATTGCACTAGATCACTTCTAACTGCTAAATAATCTTTGACCAGGATGGCATGTTCTCTTGGTCCTATGTGAGGCTGCCTTGTGTTGTCCAATGACCTTGGGTCTTCCGAACTTCGCATAAGCCAATGCATGACGTCGTTGTCAAGATCCTGGGTGAGATTGTTGAAAGCAGCTCTTTGAGTTGGGAAGTGAACCTGCGTTGAGGTTCTGGTGTCCATGGCTAGGTTGGCGGCTGAGTCCGCCATCTTGTTGAAGGCACGGTAGTGATGGTACCATCCTCGGATGCCGATGCAATCCGCGAGTCGTCGACTTGTCTGGTATAAACGTGCCAATCGGTGCTGTCGAGGGGACCGATGCATTCGCTGTTGGGAGATAATGAGTGCACTGTCTCCAATCACGTACAACGGTTCGAAGTGACTGCGTTGGGCTTCTCGGAGTCCATGTATGAGACCCCAGTACTCGGCAAAGTTGTTGGTCGTGTCCTTCCTGCTATAGCCATGCTGGCGGCCCAAATTAAACTGGCTGTGTGCGAGTCCTTATGGACACGCACGATAATGGATCCAGTCCCTCCTGGTCCTGGATTGCCGCGTGATCCACCATCGAAAAACAACAGGTAAACGCCGCGAGTATCATTTGGAGTCAAGGGGATGGCGTCGGTTTGGCTGAGAAAGCAGTCGACATATGCCTTGAGAACTGCTGCAACCGTGTGACCGTCCGAGTCTCCAGCTTGCGCTTCAGCGAGTCGTGTGAGGTTTCACATTCCTGCCTCTAATCTGGTCATCATGATCGCCATCTCAGCGGTCGATTCGATTGGATCCGAATCCATGCGTCGCAGATGCGCACACCAAATGGTCTGTATGAGCGACGCGCTCCTATATCGCCACAGCATGTGTGCGACGGGATAGAGATGATCTTGGAGATGTTCATTGGAGCACTTGTGTCCGATAATGTGTCTCTTGATCGTGGTCCATGCATGCCTTGGAGTATCTGGTAGATCCAGACTGAAGATCCAGATTGCGGGGTCGTGACCAGGAGTGATTCCGATCTTCGCCCATAGCGCATAAAAGTAGTTCCACACCAGTTTGGCTTTCGGACACTCCCAGAATAGATGTTGAACAGAAGATTGGACAACTTGGGAGCATTCGGGATTCGAGCAGGACAGATCAGCTTTCTCATAGTTCCACATGGAGAGTCGGTTGGCTTTCAGCCGGAGAAGAGTCTGAGCCGTATAAACCGTAATCCCTGGGATGTTGTGTAATTCGCTCCACTGGATTAATTGCAGTCCTGGCCACAGAGATCCTGCTGTTTGGACAACTTTGTTGACTGCTGCATCTCGAGTATCTTTGCCAATTTGTGTCCTCGTTGCTGCAACTTGTTGCCGATAGAAAGATCTGGTCGTATTGTATCGTCCGTTGCCACCCCATAGTTGCACGATTCTTGTGAAGCGTGGATGTGCATGGAACGACACCTTCTGCCCGTTCAAGTCTCTTGTTGCCATGATGTCACAGTCCATTGCGGAGTGAACTGTATGCGTAGCTTTGACTAGGGTCGTGTCGACGTGGGTCAGAGTTGCTTCGCTGGTGTGCAGATGCCATTCGTGGTTGTAATGACGTTGCCCGTTGTACAGCCAAAGCACATTTGTTTGCTGTGGTCGATACAGAAGCTGTGGGAAGTTGGATACCAACGTAGCACATAACCGCTCGAGCGCTCGAATAGACGGCCGGGAGAATCCGGAGATTCCACATGTTGGGATGAAGTTAAGCACTCCTGGTCTTATCCACTCCCATCGAAGTATGTCACCCAGTTGTGCTGTTCCAACTGATAATGATGAGTGAGCAAGCTTGTAAGGGGAGCCGTTGGAATCAAGAAGCCACCCATCTGCAGTCGAGGTCATGTATGGCAGCCATTCTGCACAGAATGTCCCACGTAGCTTCCGTCCTTCAGCGATGATACCTGGAAGCCTGTCAGACATTTTAGAGCTGAGGTCGATCTGGAACACCTCGCCGTCCCATTGAGTCTGCACAATTGTCGACTTGAAGTGCTCGTAACACCAACGTACATTATCACGTTCTCTGGGTTCATAGGGTCGAGAATGGAGCGACGCACATAATGCTGCGCCAGTTGTCCACATGTTATCACGAAGCTGGGTGGCCGCCTTGGAATTGCATCGAGCGGCGTGATGTACGTCGAAGAAGCCCTTGTGTTGTGCAGCAAGATTTCCCCGATGACCTGATCGATGTGAGAGGTTGTGAGTGACCATTTGGAGACTGCTGTGGCACTCATCGTCATCAGCTCAGTTCTGATGTTGGGTACTGACAAGCCTCCATTCATTTTTTTGAGCTCAGCTTGTTCTTCCTTCATCCACGGTTTCGCAGGCTTACCATTCCTTGAGCCCCAGACAAATTGTTTCACTAGGTCGTGTAGCTGATTGACAATAGCCGTAGAGGGCCAGGAGTGCTGGCCACATAAAGCACTTTGGGTATGATGACGGCACTGGCAATTGCTGCGCGTTGGGCGACAGAGTGAGTTTTGAGACGCACAAGTCGAAGTCTGACACGTAAGGCTTGGATGCACTTGGACCAGTTAATTGCATTCGAAGGCGTTTGTCCGACTTGGATACCGAGGTAGCGGCAATGTTCCTCACGTTGTAGCACATGAATGTCACTGACTGACTCTTCGGTGGGGCTATATTCCTTGTTCAGCGGTAATACTGCAGATTTGTGCCGATTGACTCGAAGCCCAGAAGCTGCTCCATATTTGTCCAGGATTGCAAACACGGCGTTAATATCCTTGGGATCGCTAAGATAAATGGTCGTGTCGTCTGCGTATCCTCCAATTCTGACTTCAGTTGCGCATCCTGCTGCCTGGAGTTCAACGCCGTGTATTTCGTCACTCGCTTCGATTTTCCGATAAAGAACCTCTAACGCCAAGATGAAGAGAAGAGGGGGCAGCGGACATCCTTGACGAATTCCGGATGTTACGTTGTACTTTCTCGACAGGAAGCCGTTGGCAATGAACTTGTACGTGGTTTGAGAGTGTGACACCTTCACTAAGCGTACAAACTTCAATGGGAATCCAAGATGCTGGAGCGCTTGTGCCAGAAAGCTGCGATCGAGTGAATCATACGCTTTAGCAAAATCAAGGAACAACGCGATCGCTCTGGACATGGCGGGGTCGCTCGTGGCCCGCTGTTGCGCAGCCAATAACACATCGATCGTCGTCGGGATTGCTCGCCCTGGAACGAAACCAGCTTGCATGTGGTGGATAAGCCAAGGGAGCACAGCTCGTAATCTGGTTGCAGATATCCGTGTGAATATTTTGTAATCCGAGTTGAGGAGTGCGATTGGCCTGTAGTCCAGCGGCGATGCAGCAGAGACGGACTTTTTTATGCAGTGAATATGTGCTTCACTGAACGAACTTGGTAGAACGCATTCGGGTATCCACAAGTTGAAAAGTCGCTCGAATAGACCGGTAATCTCGTCACAGTGGTCTCTGTACCAGTCGTTGCCGAGTTCGTCAGGACCGTGAGCTTTGCCTCTCTTGCATTTCTTCACAGCCTGTTTAATTTCACTCGAATTGATCGGTTTGAGCAGGAAGCCTAATCTGTCCGACGGAGGAATAGCTGTTCCTGGATCAAGGATTTGATCGATGTCAGTTTGCAGAGTGGGCGCCTGTTGCATGATTGATTTCCATCCTTCTCCCATGTCGTCAGCAAGTTCTCGTGAACGCATGGGTCCGCAAGTAGCTGTGCCACCGAGCGTGAAGATAGTGTTGTCAAGGAACTTGGTCGAAGGCGCGAACTCACCACCCAGACCCAACACCAACCAACCCTGACGACGTGTACAAACCCTAAGAACCCATCTACCTCCTCCAAGGCGGAGCACCTCACTACGCTTGGGAGGAGATGCTCTGCAAGCAGCGTATTTTGGCAGTCTGCAGCAGTGACCTCCTACACCCTGACCTTAAAAGCTAGGTTTTGCTTTTTGTCGCATCTTTCAGGGTTTTATTTTGCACTTTTCAGTTTGTGTCAAAGTGCACATTCGCCGTCCGTGTCAGTTGACAGAGCAGAGATGTGTCAGCGAGCACTCACAACACAGTCTATCCGCCATTTAGAGTCACAATAGTACCGATCAGAGACGACGGGGTATTGTATCTCGCTCATACTCCCATCACCCTTGATTACTGATTTAAGCTAGCACAGCAACCTCATCATCTCACTTCACTGATTTACACAGACGACTGCATTTTCCTCATGACCATCATAATCACCAAGTTCAGAAGTCCCACTTTCGTCACTATCGACCTACTTGTGTCTGATTCAATCGTATTGAACAGGGTACAAAGACACAGTGTTGGTTTTAAATGGAGGATGGACTGAACGCAGTTTGGTTTTCTCTTTGAGCTCACGCATCGCTGCTCCTGCGCTCTCCGTTTAGCATCTAGGCATCCATCTCATCGTCATCTTGCTGGAGTGAAGAAGGCAGCACACTGGCATGAGAATTTGAAACAGAGAGAGCCGACTTACTCGACTTTCTTGGAGGAACTGCCGACCTTCAAGGTCAGCTCTTTCAACGAGTGCATCGAGCAGCTCGAGGTGTTGTGGAAACATTTGGATTTTTAGTTGAATTTTCGACAAACTATCCTTTTCGAAAGTGGCGTTTTTCCTTTTTTCCTAAAACGATTCGACCAAAAGGCTCGACGCAAACATCAAACATCGCAGCGCAATTGACCCCGACGCCGAACCCGCAGATCTGCGTCGCTTTGGGAGACTGGAGCGACCCAAAACGCACTCGGGGAATGCGCATGGTCCAGTGAAGGGTGTATCTAAGGAGCTGGCTAAGCGGGCGACAGTCGTGCTCGCCGACGAGTACTGTACAAGTCAGCGATGTTCGAGTTGCTTGCAGATTCTCTCGAGCAGAAGATTTCTGACGACGAAAGAAGACGGCGCCGTGGCATACAATCCGTCGTACACTGTCCTTCGCAGCCCCAATCTGCAGTGCAGAACGACTTGGGATCGAGACGTCAATGCTGGAATCAACATCTATCAGCTTTGTAGGCACATGACATTCGGGTTGCCTTGGCCAGCAGAATTGAGCTGGAAGACAGTCCGCAAACACTCACTACAACGTACTGTGTGCATCCTATAAAGTGCGATTCCAAACACACATCAAAGAGCAACGAATCTGCTTTCTGCAACAGAAGAACAAAGTGGCTCCCATTCTTCAATCCGCACGCTCGACCACACATCAAGAGGGAAAGAGGGAAGAAGCATGGCTGCGGGAGATCGCACGTCCACGCTGCCGCTGCTCGGCGCCGTCAAGTCAAGCGCCCACGCGCCGTCGAAGCGCATCAAGCAACTGCCGATGCTGTTTGCGCTGGTGGGTGTGATCGTCGCGCCAATTTTGCTCTTTGTCGACATCCAAAGTGTCCGTTTGTCTCCTCAAGCGGCTCCGATTGAACAGGCAGCGCTTACGGAGTTGACGACGTCATCGTACGCTACGAACGCTGATGGCACGCGCGATTTGCTCAAGGAGTGTGAGGAAAAGTATTTCACCCAGACACTCGACCACTTTGGTACCGGCGCGCCAACGTACGAGCAGCGCTACTTTGTCTGCAACAAGCACGGCCGCAAGGACGGCGTGATCTTCTTCTACGTCGGCAACGAAGCTGATGTGGAGCTGTACCTGAACAACACGGGATTGATGTGGGAAAACGCCGAAGAATTTGGCGCGACGCTCGTGTTCGCAGAGCACCGCTACTTTGGCAAGTCGGTGCCATTTGGCAAGAAAGTGACCAAGCACATGCAGTACCTGTCGACCGAGCAAGCGCTCGCAGACTACGCGGTGCTCATCACGCACATCAAGAACACGTATGAGTTGGATGTGCCAGTTGTCGGCTTTGGTGGTTCGTACGGCGGCATGCTCGGCTCGTGGTTCCGCATGAAGTACCCGCACATCATCGACGGCGTCATCGCCGGCTCGGCGCCGATCCTTGCGTTCTTGGGAGATGAAGAGCCTGTGGACATGGAGTCGTTTGCGCGCGTGACCACTTTCGACGCGTCTCCAGAAGCAGGCTCCGCTGCAAACTGCATCCCAAACATTCGCCGCGTCTGGAGCGCGATGACGAAGCTCGGCAAGACCAAGGAAGGCCGAAAAGACCTCTTCAACGCGTTCTCGCTGTGTGAAAGCGAAAAGCTGGAGAAGGAGAAGGACGTCGCGGCGCTGATCGACTGGGCCAAGTCAGCCATTGACTACATGGCCATGGGCAACTACCCGTACCCGTCGCCGTACATCATGAACGGCCAGAGCGTACTGCCTGCGTACCCGGTCCGCGTCGCATGCGAGCACATGAAGGACGAGTACGCACCTGAAGACGACTTGGGTTTGCTGCGCGCGTTCCGCGACGGCATCGGCGTGTACTACAACAGCACGCTTGACCAGGAGTGCTTCAAGACGAGCGCGCCGTCCGAGGAATCAGCGAACGACGACAACTTCTGGCAGTACCTCTTCTGCTCAGAGCTGTACATGCCCGTGAGCATCGATGGCGTGGACGATATGTTCTGGTCCGTGCCGTGGAACCAGACGGCGGACAACGAGAGCTGCATCGAGCAGTGGGGCGTGTCATTGCGTCCGACGTGGGCCATGACCCAGTACGGCGGCCGCAAGGCGCTGTACGCGGCCAGCAACATCGTGCTGAGCAACGGCAACTACGACCCGTGGTCCGGCACAGGCGTGCTCGAGAACATCTCGGACTCGGTCGTGGCCGTGTCCATCGAGGGCGGTGCGCACCACTTGGACCTGTTCTTCAAGAACGAGCTCGACCCGCCGTCCGTGGTGGCTGCGCGCGAAATCGAATTGGCGCACGCGCGCAAGTGGATCCGCCAATTCTATGAGCACCGCGCAAGCGTCGCGGCGTAGGTGGACGTGCGATGATGTCATGAAGCGTAATGTTCGTATCCTCTAACAGGAAGGATGTCTCGTCAAGTGTCTCGTTGAAGTTGAAGTGACGGGGAAAGAAATGCGTTACACTCGAGTCCCTATTGCGTTGTTCTCGTCCACACATCAGTGGAGTGTGTGTGCCTGCTTATGAGAGAAGCTAATGTCACGACTACTTCACGTTATTACGCCGCGTCCTTCTTCCATTGCGTCTGTCGCAAACTTCAATAAACTCGCAATGTTCGATAAAGCAAATGGACACAGGATTGCTCTTCAAGAGTTTCAACACTTAAATAATCTTAATGACAAAGTGTACTCGATGGAGCTAGTGTGGCACATATGCATGCATGCTCGGTCGAGTGAGGGTGTGTGGCTTATAAATATGGGGGTTCTGGCATGCGGGACTGATGCACGTGTCCGCTCCTTGATATCAGCAGATACTTGGCTCTCTTCATTTCTTTTCGAGGCGATCGACGAGTCGATCCACGCGCTTCCGCCACGACTGGCGCAGTCTCGTCGCCGACAGCACGCTCTTCCACGGCGTCTTGGCTCTGTTCTGCTCTTCTTGGTACTCGACGAGCGTGCCTGCGTACACGATAGACGCAGCGCGTCGAATGTTCTTGGGCACCGTTTCCTGCGCGATGGTCTCTTCCAGGTTCTTGGTGAGCGACGACGCCTCGATGAGCGCGTTGTACCATGGGATAGCCTGGTCCTGGTCGTACAGATACAGCTCCATCTTCTCGCCGCTCGTGCCCTGCGCGCAGAAGCCGCCGATGGCCGACATGGAGACCCAGGTGACGGCGATCTGGATCAGCGGCTTGGGTGAGCGCTCGCTGCGCGTGAGGAAGAGCAGCTCGTTGCGCAGCACCACGAACACCTTGAGCCAGCAGTTGGCGTCGCGTTTCCAGTACATCCAGCCCTCGATCGTGGACGTCGACGACAGCTCGGAGCCGAGGAAGGAGCCGCCGCGCGATGACTCGGTCGGCGCCTCCGACACGATGCTCCCGCTTCCCCACGCAGACCGCTTGCTCGCCATGGTCGCTACTATCTAATGGTGCCGTGGCGAATTGCAAAGTAACGATCGAAGGGAGAACTGGACTGGGCAGTTCTGAAGCGTAGAGAGAACGAGACACGCTGGGACGGATTGCCAGTCGGCCTGTCTGACTGGCTCCGCCTGCGCTCTATCTCCGTCGTTCAGGCGTCAACGTGGCCCTAGGCTTATTACGGCAGTTTGTGTCCCCCTTTTCTCTTGCAACGCGGCAAGAGACCAAACGGTTTGGCTTCGCACTGGATGCTGATGGCGTGGCCAGTCAACGCCAAAAGTGAATGAGATCTTGCGCAATACTGCGAAAATGGATACCCGCTTGAAACATTCTCCCTGACAACGCTGGTCAGTGATGCGTTATAGTATTAGCAAGACCTGTTAGAATGCTTATTCTGTGAAGTTGGCGCACAGAAGGGCCAACGCAGATTTTTTGTGTGGATTTTTCTGGCTACATTTTTGCTTCTACAGTTGTCATTCAGTGGCAAAGTCGAAAGAGGGATGGGTGAGAAAACCAAACCAAACCAAAAACTGGCAAAAGATGCGTTTGTGTTGGTTTTTGTATGGAAGGTTAGAAAAATTTGGATATTTGGATAGAAAAAGAGTCCAGCGCGAGGTAGAAAAAAATCGAACTGCATTTCGTGGCGTCGTTGCTTACTAAAAAAACACAGGCACTTGCCATCTTCACAGCCGGAGAGCAAATCATGCCGCTCATGGAACATGTGCACTGCTTGTCCACTTCCGCCAGTTGGCAAACGTGTCCTTTAAAAGCGTGGCCTCGTCAGTGTAATGGATCGCAAAAGATCACTTCTTTTTATCCTGATTTGTTTCCTCGGTGGCTCTATACTGTCTGGAGCGTGCGTGTGCTCCTGTGCTGCATATCTTCTTTCTCCACTTAAAGAGAAGCGCTCAGTGAGAACATGCGCCGCAAGTAAACGCACTTCAATGTGAGTGCTTTTTCTTTATGATAATGGAAGTTGGCTAACGGCGCCATGTCCGCGTGTCTTTGTGGACGCGTCCGCTGCGAGACACTTTTTGTCCATGAGAGGTAGGTTGGAGTTGGATGTGCGCAATGCAAGACAAGGCATTGTGAATGCATCGTTTAGACGGGGGGAATAAATAATACTGCTTATTACTGGGTTAATGAACAGATAGAAAAGCCGTCTCGACTTTCTGCGCGGCAGGCGGGAGCCAACCTGGAAATGTTCGCTGGACCGCCCGCCCGTTGCTTGGATCAGCTGCGTCTACTTCGCTACCTCTTCACGACATATTCGCGTGTCTGGGGGCATGTCGGCGCTGGGATAAATACTTTCTTTCGCTTTAGCAGATGCTCTGGCGGGTGGATACCAATGGTCGGCACTTGAGGCGCCAGCTCGAGACGATCCGCGTCAGCACTGCCTTGCAGCGCGCGCGCTTGCCGATACGGCGGTAGACAACCAGACTGCCGCGGTACGCGCTGCTTCGCGGAAGCTTCTCGACATCGAGCGAGAACGCGCGAAAGTACTCGGTCGTGATGATCGCAGCCTCCTGGAGACGCAGCTTCCAGATCTCAAAGCTCTCTTGGTCGAGCAGCCAGAGCTCCATGTCCTCGCCATTCGGGTCGACAAGGCGGAATTGGCGCTCGCCCGAGATCTCGACGCTCGCCACGGCGATCTGCATGAACAGCGACTTGGACGACTTGGCGCCCTTAAACAGCCACAGGAACTCGTTCTCGAGCACGGCGTACACCTTGGTCCAGCACTTGGCGTTAAGTGCGTCGCGCTGCCAGTACATCCAGTCCTCCACGCCCTCGGAGAACGATGCGTTCGTGAGGAACGTGGACCGCGTCGAAGACGCCGACGACGGAGCGAGCTTCAGGTCGTCGCACACACGGAGCTTCTTGCTGAGTATCCGCATATTGACAAGTGTGGTCTCCACGGCCAATTGCTGACTGAGACTGAGGAACGAACGAGAGCGCGAGTTCCTAGTGGCCGCCATCCATCCTGACTCGTCGCCCCGTTCTCTCACAGATAAACAGCCCTAACGTGTGAGGCAGACAGACAGACACTCACTGCATTTGGAGGCTGCACCCAAAAACCACCGAGTGTGTCCCACCACGAAAGAAAAAGCGGAGCAGACCAACACATTGTAGATTCGGGAAGTCGCGCGATGATGCAGCCAGCGTCTTCTTCGCCATTCACAACTGTTATCAACAATAGCCTCCATCAATAGATGTAGACATTTGCATTGGTATGTAAAGGTTACTGTGCTTGAAGTATATAACTTGAAATTATTGGACCTCTAGGATAGGATAGTGTGGTCAAACGTGGTACTTTTGCATTTGGATGGTGAATGAATCACGAGAATGGGTGCCTTTTCGTTCGTATGACAGCGTTCCTGTTTGCTTGGGTTCAGTTTGTGTGGGGGGAAACCACACCCATCCGATCCTGACGCACAAAGCTCGCTTCCTGTCCTACGTAATTTTGAACTGAGAGCTCATTAGTAAAAGTGTCTAGGCAAGAGGGGCGAAGAGCACGCACGCTATCTATCAGCTGCTGCTTCACGAATCACTCGTGAAATGGTTCAGAGGATGCGCCTCCATTAGGCAAACTGTCCAATCGGTGCAAGCACGTTCACGACCACACACTGAATCTGAACTGAATGACGGACGCCACCGCCAGACCATACAGTGCGTGCTGGTCAGTCGTCGCTCCCCGTCACGTTTTCCAAGCTGTGGTTTTTCAAAAACAAAGTGGCCGGCACCTCGGACGCGTCGACGGCTGCTGGGCTGCTTGGACGAGATGAAGCCAATACGAACAATAGAAGAGACCATTGCGAATAATACCTGAGAGTCTCTGTTGGGGGTGATACCGTATGAGCATGTTGGATGCCATTGAGACAATGCTGCCTTCGTCCGGTGCATTTGTTGATTGATTGCATCGGTGTCCCATACGACACACAGTAGCAATGCAACGGTGCCACCTTTGGTGTACATATCATTGCTATCCTCATCTATCACTCAATAGATATCCTATATATCAATCGCTTGCCTCCTCATTACGATCTACTTCACGCCACAGGCGCATGTGCAACTTCTAACTTGACACACTCCGTTGTCGTGCGAATCTCGACGCTCTCGTTCTTGGAACAAGCTGCTCAACCTGATTGGTTTGACACGCACACCATGCAGGCGTGAGCCACGACTTCGTACTGTTCCATGGAGACATCGCGTCAGTGGACACGCACTCTTCGGAAAAGCCACAAACGAAGCAAAGTCGCAGATCTTTTGGCTTCACCCGCGTCATCATTCGAAACGGCACGGCGAGGACGCATCGCTTCCGACAGACTCGGCAGCAACTGCCCCAAGTCACAGTTGGCACGGAATAGTATTGCAGTGCAGTTCTCTCAGCACACCCAGAGGTATTCGTTCTCCCTTCATACGAGGTGTTGACACTCCAGGTCACTTGCACCTGCGATCTGTGATGGAAAAGAATGCTATATGATCTCGCTAACGATGCATTCTGCGTGCAATGAGGCTCTCAATTAATTGAGGCTGGAATGGAAAGAGAGAACGCAATATATCAACGAAACGCCACAGGCTGTTTACCACGACACGCGTCCCATTTCTTTTATTCGACGCCCTTGAGAACGTATGGACTACGGCCATGTACGTTCGCTGAAAAGGCGCGGAAGTTGTACGTCTAACTAAAAAGTGGCTTCACTCTTTTAAAAAAATAACTCGCGGCTGTCCTGGCGTCAGCAGACTCCTCCAACTCGTTTCTTGTCGTTTGAAGGGGCTGATTCTAGTTTGACTTTTTGGATTTTCGCGTCACACACAATCTGGTCCTGCTTCCTGCAACCAGCGCGCATCCTGCCTCAAACCAGTTTTGGATCGACTTGGATTTGAGGGTTGATCGATGCGCTGTGGCGATTAAACGACGGTCAGAACGTGTCCTTGAAGCCACGAGTAGCGAAAGGCGATTGCAAACACATTTGCGCATGCGCTCTGTGCTGGAGGAATGCGGTCTTCGTGGCACTGAGGGAAGCCACTGAGCATTGACGATAGTGGCGCTCCATCATTCTCATCACCGTCTATGATTGGCTGAAAAATAGAGGCTATCGACTACACAAGCCAATCAAACTTCAGAAACCCACATTCGGTTGCTGTGATTGGGTGCTTTTGATATCTACAATATTGACCCTTATAATAAACCCCATGGGGTACTATTCAAGTGTTCCTCCTGCACTGACAAAATGGGTACAAAAGAGCTCTTCACATCGACATGCGCAAATGCCCCCAGTGCGCTTGACATGCCTGACTCCACAATTGATGGTCATGTCGGTTGTGTTCCGGCATGGGAGGGGGTTGTCGTACCTTCGGTGTTGATTCCCCGGCGCATTAAGGCTCATACCACCAAATCCAATTTGCGCGTCATACTCAAGGATTCCACACTCATTTCACACCCAAGGATCGCACACTGTCAGACACGATTTGCACATTGTGCTCAAGAATCTGAAAGATCAGCTGCCCAAGACGCTTTCCCTCAATGAGCATGCTAGCGAAAGAGAAGAGAATTAAGAGTCAGCCTACAACTTAAAATTTCACTACAACTACGGCTTCCAACGATCTCTACCATGGTGGTGCAAACCAAGCCGTTTGCTTCTAAAGTTCTTTGTGCTGCTCTCATTTAAACTAGCTCTCGTTACAAAGTTTTGTGCCAAATGGCAACACTGCCGGTTTAAGATGAATCGGTATCGCAAGCGGAAGAAAGACGATTCCGATTCTGCCGACGCGGTGCATGTCCAACCTCCCACTTCATGTTCAAGCGTCCCAATGAAGTGGGCGAAAATATGCGCTGATCCTGCTTTACATGAAGAAGTGGAAGAGCGCGTGGGAGCCCTAAAACGAGTTCAAGTCGAAGCATGGCACCTTGCGAGCCTACATGTTCGCAGACGTCTGGAGAACAACTTGGAGGTGCCGAACCTGTCGGCCTGCACCTTTTTTCGCCAGTGTTGCGCTGTTGTTTGGAGAGTGAGAACGGCACCAGGCAAGTCTGCCGTGACCCCGCAGTCGAAGAAACGATCCTACTCTGCCTCAACGAACGAAACACACAGTCGGAGGTTACAAGGCACCGTGAATGTCGTACTTGTCGAACAGCCTGGCCGATCTTGCTGACATAATGCAGATCAATAGTCGGAATCACATCGTCCTCAATGTTGGCAGGCGTTTATTCACGTATGTCAAAGACCGATTTAAGAAGTCCGTTTATGAGGCGAGGCAAGTGATCTCTATGGCCGTGTTTCGTTCTTAATCGAGTGGAGTGTGAACTCTGCAGTGGCTCCCGGCTAAATTCGCCGAGAGAGACATCAAAGCCAACTTGGGACTGTTTCTCAGCAAACTTTTCGACATTTCAACGCACTTGAAGACCACCGAAGCAAAAAATGTGAGACTTTTCTCGCTTTTGGCGTCCGCAAAATCGTTCACCCCAGCGCACATCACAATCAGTTCCTCTGTGCTTTGCGATATCAGCTTACGTATCTGGAGAAAGAAAGGAATTGATGTACTTTCAGCAACTACTGTCGTCGACAACACACGGCGGCACCTGCAACGTCGCGATTTCTACAAGCGCGAGATGCAATATGACGCAATGCTTTTCGAGTTTTCGATTTCGAGACTGCCAACCGCAAGTTTGCTTGGCAAATCACTACAAATGGCTACAGCGCGTCAGTGCTCATGACTCGTCCTGCGACTCCCCACGCACGCAAAAGGTGCTGTCAGAAGTTGAACGAGACTACGATCCGGACCAGTGCGTGGCCATTGATCCAGGGATGCGTTTTTGTGCACCGCAGTGACAAAAGAGTGGCTCGGATTTTAGATTCCGAAAGGAAGCGAGACCGCCTCGCAACATATGCCGCAAGAAAAACAAGAGAGGAAATCGCGAATGAACACGTACTGCTCGACGGCAGCGCGTGACAAACGCACTGCACTGTGTTCACCGAGTCTCGACTAGTCACTATCGCCATCTTGCTGAAGAAGGCAGCACACTGGCATGAGAGTTTGAAACAGAGAGAGCCGACTTACTCGACTTTCTTGGAGGAACTGCCGACCTTCAAGGTCAGCTCTTTCAACGAGTGCATCGAGCAGCTCGAGGTGTTGTGGAAACATTTGGATTTTTAGTTGAATTTTCGACAAACTATCCTTTTCGAAAGTGGCGTTTTTCCTTTTTTCCTAAAACGATTCGACCAAAAGGCTCGACGCAAACATCAAACATCGCAGCGCAATTGACCCCGACGCCGAACCCGCAGATCTGCGTCGCTTTGGGAGACTGGAGCGACCCAAAACGCACTCGGGGAATGCGCATGGTCCAGTGAAGGGTGTATCTAAGGAGCTGGCTAAGCGGGCGACAGTCGTGCTCGCCGACGAGTACTGTACAAGTCAGCGATGTTCGAGTTGCTTGCAGATTCTCTCGAGCAGAAGATTTCCGACGACGAAAGAAGACGGCGCCGTGGCATACAATCCGTCGTATACTGTCCTTCGCAGCCCCAATCTGCAGTGCAGAACGACTTGGGATCGAGACGTCAATGCTGGAATCAACATCTATCAGCTTTGCAGGCACATGACATTCGGGTTGCCTTGGCCAGCAGAATTGAGTCGGGAGCTAACCGTAGATCGTGAGTTTCGGCGTTTCCCTTTTTCGCAGTTTGATTGACAGAAAAAAACACACACACGAAATAAATCAGACCCCTTCGTACGACATGTGCTAATCTCGATCCTGATTCATGATACCTTCGCGCGACATTCTAAACGCTTTATTAGTAGTCCTCTGGATTCACTGCGAAAACCCAGAAATCCGTTGTTTTTGTATGGCGAGCGTTGGGCACATTTCCGAAAAGCGACACACAGGACGAGCAGCATGGCGATGTACTCTCCGTGGACGTCGGCGAGCCGCATGTCGCGCGACGTGGACGCGCCGATAGCGCTGTCGCCGGTGCCCAAGGGCTACGGCTCGGTGTCCCGCGACGACACGCGCTGGGACTACGTCATGGTGTTCCCGAACCCGCCCAAGGAGACCATCGAGGCTGACGACCAGCGCGACGCCATCATCATGCGCCTGCGCACGGCGGGGCTCGAGACCAAGCTCTTCTACTCACTGGGTGGCGAGATGGTGTTCTGCAAGATCCGCGCGCCCGAGGAGCTCCTGAAGGACGAGGCCGAGTCCATCAAGATGCACTTGCAATTGGACCCGGACGAGCTGCGCAAGGCTGCGGCCGAGGGCTTACCCGACCACGGCATCGCGCCGTTCCCGATCCGCGACGTCAAGCACCAGTACTCGTATGACCCGTTCGAGTACATCTTTGCGGCGTATATGCAGCACAAGGACGCGCAGAAGTTCTTCATGAAGAAAGGCAAGTGGGGCTCGCTCTTTGGCAGCACGGAGCGGCTCTCGCTGATCGAGCACATCATCACCAACCACAACAACGGCGCGGGCTGTGACATTGAGCGCCTCATCTACGAAGGCGTCATCATCGAGTGCTTCCCGTTGCACGAGGAGGATCAAAAAGTAGACCTGAAGGGACAGTGGATCAAGTGGAACACGTCGCCCATGAACCAACCTTTCGATCGCATCTGCAACTACTTTGGCGTCAAGGTGTCGCTGTACTTCTTGTACCTCGGCCACTACACCAAGTGGCTGCTGTACCCCGCGCTCGTGGGGCTCATTCCGGGCTTCCTCGATTACCTCGTGCCGCGCACGCAGCACAAGGTCGTGTTCTCGTACCTCTCGCCTGCGTTCGGCGCGTTCATGACGATCTGGATGAGCGTGTACCTGGAAAGCTGGAAGCGTCTCAATGCTCGCGAGACGCTGCGCTGGGGAACTGCCAACTTCACGCAGATCGTGCAGATGCGTCCGCAGTTCCAGGGCGAGAAGATCCCGTCGCCGATCAACGGCAAGCCAACTCGTTACTTCAGCCCGCGCGAGAAGTTCAAACGCAAGGTGTACAGTTGGGTTGTGATCTCGTTCCTGATTCTCGTTGTGTTTGCGTTGGTGTTTGCGACGTTCGTGCTGCGTTACGACCTGACAAAGGGCGATGCGGCCGAGGACCTCGTCGTGTACCACGTGCAACTCGGTCCGATGATCGCGGCGACGATCAACGTCGTGCAGATCACGATTATGACCAAGATCTATGGTGTCGTGTCCATTTTCCTGAACGACCAGGAGAACCACCGGACGGACATCGAGTACGAGAACAGCCTGATCATCAAGACGGTGATCTTCCAGTTCGTGAACAACTACTCGGCGCTCTTCTACGTGGCCTTCGTGAAGGACAACCTCGAGGGATGCACGATCAGCTGCATGTATGAGCTGGAGTACACCGTGGCGATCGTGTACTGCTCGCGGCTGTTCATCGGCAACATGACGGAGGTCGCGATCCCGCGTTTCTGGGTGTACGTGAACCAATACCGTCTCATCGGGAAGCTCACGGGCGCAGCGGATCCGGAAGTCGAGGCTCGCAAGTCGTCCGCCGAGAAGGAGCTGTTCATGGCGCAGTACGACTGGCGTGGCACGTTCGACGATTACACAGAGATGGTGCTGCAGTTCGGATACACGACGATGTTCGTGGTGTCGTTCCCGTTCGCGCCGTTGCTCTCGTACTTGAACAACTACTTTGAGATCCGTCTGGACGCGTACCGGTTGCTCTTTGAGTCACGTCGCCCGCGCCCGTACAACGTTCGTGATATCGGGTACTGGTACCAAGTGCTGCAGGCGATGGCGTCGATCTCGATCTGCACGAACGGCGGCGTCGTGATCTTCACGGGCAACTACTTCAACGAGGTGTCGGTGGCCATGCGCGTCTGGTACTTCACGTTGTTCACGGGCAGCATGTTCTTTTTCAAGTACGTGCTGGAAGTGAGCATCCACGATGTTCCCGAGAGTGTCCAGGCGCAGCGCAAGCGAGGCGAATTCTTGATCAGCAAGTGCCTGTACCACGTGCCGGACGAGGACTCGTTCCGCCCTGTGATCGACGGCGAAGACCTAGAGAACCAGAGCGACGGGCTCCATATCCACGACGAGGACGTCCACGACTTTGAGAATTGAGATCCCATTTCCATTTTGTTTTCAGTGCCTTCTGTTGTGTGTACCTAGTGAGTGCAGTTAAGTCGACAGAACAAGAATCTCCTTCCATTTGAAAAGCAATCCATCTAATTGTTGCAGTTAACCGGTTGAATGATTTGCGGTTACAGTCGGCTTATAAGATCAAAGGGGTGTTCCTGTGTGGCGGTTGGAGCTTCCAACCGACAGTCGGACTTCCAAGGTGGAGTCCGACTATCAGATTAAAGGGTTTGAAGGCGATTGTTTAGTGATGCAGTTGAGTGCAGCTGCCAAAATGACTGCATTCCCGCTCGAAGAGCACTCGGAATGGCTTGTGTTTACCTGCGGTATGTTCTTTACGTGTCATACCACATGTGTCGGTCTAGCTGAACCCCTAGGTCAAGTTCCACGGTCCAAGATGAGCTCCGCGGTCCAAGGTCGCCGAGGAGAGAGCTCTCTCGGCCACAAAGTCAGTTCATCGACAAGGTACTCGAATGAGAAGATTTGCGGCCGTTCCAGGCGGGAGAGAATCCAGTAGAGCTTGAGAACGGCGGTCCGAGGCTGAAGAAGACTGCTGGCGCGGCAGAGGTGACTGACTCATAGCGCAAGACGAACGAATTCATTTCTGTTTGCTGATTTGTGCAAGAGGGCGCTGTTCGCAACAGTCCCTCAAACACGGCACACACGCTTGTGCCAGAGGAAGCGATCTCCCGACTTGGAGGGAGGAAGAAGACTTGAGTACCTGGAGGAAAATTTGCAACTGAATTAAAAATGGTTATGGTTCCTGTCGCTACTTACAAATGAACCCCAAGGGCTCCTACAGCTTTTATAACTAAAACCTAAACATACACAATAAAACCTATGAATCTGATATATAAAACCTTGGGTACACTGAGGTTGAACCTACGGGATCTTCTAGAAGCTTGAACTTCAAGTCTTGTATAAGATCCCTGCAAAGTGATTGGCTCGCGCCACTCACTTCAGGCGGCAGAGACACGTCGGTCTCGTCGCCAGCGCAGTTTCCCAAGCAGGAACCATCACTCAGTACTTGATTAGTACATGGATGTCATTGCTCAGTACTGATTAGTACATGAGAACAACATTCTGCACTGATCAGCACAGAGAACACTCGTGACGTCATCGAATGACGTCCCACGTGCATGTGGGGACTGTATTACCGTAATCCCTTTGTTATTTGTGTCTCCACAATGCACGCTGAAGGTGATGTGTGACACACTAGATCTGGGAACAGATCCACCTTCATGTAATGGCTGGTTATGGCCCATTACAGTTTGCCGGTGAGAGAAACTGAAAATAAGCATCGTTGTCTGATTTATGTCACCTCTGCAGACCTCTCGCAAAGTCGTTGTGAACGCTAAATCATTCAGGAACAGGTTCTCAAGGGTCCAGTTGCTCGAATTGGCATTGTTGTTTTATGCGCTTAAAAGATGTGTGTTGATTAACCAGCGGTTTACAGACCGCTGGAATCCAAGTCCTCCAGACACGGCAAAAGTGCTAATGACCGCAAAAGCGGTATGTGCATGTAGCTCTCCATTTCTACTTTCTAATGAATTTCGTTTGGCTACTGTCCGATTCGAATTGGATTTCCGATGATCGCTTTCTAATCGGTTCCGAAAATTTGGCTCATCAATTATGGCACGGAAAATAACACTTGCACTGTAGGGGAGGGTAAGGTTAGGGAAGTTTTAGAGCAATCATATGTGATGTGTGAAATGGTGAGACAGTAAAGATGGGGAAGAAAACCACAAGAATTTTCCTGACGATTTACTGGCATGCCAGACCAGCTCGCACATGCACAAATCAAACGCCGCTCCACGATTTTCTTTCAGCCAGGTAAGCACAATGTCACCGCCGCAGCAGCGACCTTCCCCGCCGCCTCTCCGGCTACGCTGCACGCTGGGTGCCGACACTCTCTCCACTGCCCTGTTCCCCCATCCGCTGCTGCAGCATCGACCATCCTTCCCCTACTGCTCCGACGATGTTGTGCTTTCTCGTTCGACGCCCTCACAGCCGTCGCTCTAGTCCGCTCGCTGCGCCAACAACGCCTTGCCTTCTTGCCAACCCTCTACGTGCGGATCTCTCCTTCCACACCCGCGAATCGACACTGCGTTTGTGCGTCTCGACGCATTGCTCTCGTTCAAGCTTCATTGTGCCTCAGTCACCAACCCGCCCGACAGCCTGACTCGATATTCTAGCGACAACAAAGATCAGATTTGAAGGGATTCTTTTATTTATCAAAACAAAGAGTTTATTTTAGACGGCGATCTTGGACCATGTGCCAGGGACCTGCGTGTTGCAATACTGCGTAAGGTGTGTCGTTCAGTTGACCGTTGCATTGAAGGCGGCTTAACACTCACGACAGCTACCGAAACCAATGTTCCTCTATTGGTATTTACCAATGCGTGCAATGGCATTGCAACGCGCCGTAACGGCCCACTTCCTCGTCCCGACAAGCATTTGCTGTGCGCTATGAAGACTGGCGACATGCGTACGTTTGTTCAACAGCAAGTTGGAGCTGATTTGGAGCAAGGAATCGCTACCCCTCCAAATCAGGCGACGCGCAGCGTCAAGCGCACCAAGTTTGCGCTGGAATAAAGCGTGGGTCACGTGTATGCAAGCGAGTATTGGTTCCGAAACCGCAATCGCGGGTAACTACATTTCCAACTCACTTGCAATTTTTCCTCGTTTGAAATAAGTGTCTTTGGCTCCAGATTCTCTGTCAATCGCTTCCTCGTTCGCATAAGCGTGTGTGCCGTGTTTAAGGGGCTGTTGTGAAGAGCGCGCTTTTACTTGATTCGGCGAACTGAGAGTCTCTTGCCAGCTCTGCCATCTCATCCACCAAACCGGCGTTAGACAATGTGCTCCTCTTGCAATTGTAGACAAAATTCTGGATTTGTTTCAGCTTAGGAACACTCGTCTCTGTCAGCGAGAAGCTGCCGATGAGATGGTTGCGAATCCGTGCAGGAGTAACACCTCGCTCGACTAAATCTCAAACTGCCTGTTTCATCGTCAACGCAAACGCCGCATGCCTCGGGGATCCAATAGAGGCATTATGATGGCCGTGCTCACAAAACGTGTAAACTTGGGTTTCCTCGCACGCAAGCGTCTTCATCCAGTAGCTGCATTCACGTTCATTCAGCTACCAGGGCTCGGACACACATCGGTACAGCTTGTGGCGCATTTGACGCTCATTCAAAGTGGTCGAGCAAATTGTGTATCGCCTACATTGACTGACGTGGACCCGTAGAGAACACATCGTGTCAATCTTCTTGGTGGCATTGTCTCGTCCGCGCAGACGATCGATTTAGAGCCACTTGTACTCAAACGTCATTGTTTAGAAGCTACAACGACAGGGAAATGTCCGAGGTGGCTTTTAGTCCTGGCGGATCAAACCAATGGCCGTTCGACAGTCATTCAAACGAAGAGTATAAATGTAGGTGGGTCATATGGATCGCGGCGTGAACATGGTTGGTTGTTATATGCTAGGGTGTAGTGTGCATGAGTTGTGACACACTTTTAAGGCATCAGAGATTACTTTAGATCCATTTTCTGTATATTTTAGTCACTTGACACGTGATTCATGTTCTTGTTACAAATGTCAGTGTTCTCTGTGTCCGTTTTTGAGGCTGTCTCTTTAAGCAAGGATTCAGGTTTAGGTTTTGCTAGTGGTACATATCGCAATCACATGGTTTGGTTTTCGTGAAGGATGTCAGTCGCTTTCAGCCAATCACACCAATGTGTTCAATTTTACACCAATCAACTTCATCATTGAGAAAGAATGCTTTCGTTTTGACCAACCAGTGCGCTTTATTCGTGGAATGTTTTGGCGTGTTCAGGAATCCTGGATGGCGTGTTTCGGTTTAGCCAGTAGGTGGGTAGACTTGTCCAATTGTGGGTGGGTCATCCACAAGCTCCCAAATCGAAGTGCCAACTGGGCAAAACCGAAGCCTCCGGTATCTACCAAATGTCCCTTGACTGGGGGATTGCTGCTTCTTCTGTGCTGACATGGAATCAACGTTGTGCCGAAATGGCAACAGACGCGGTACAAACCAGTATGCCCCGTGAAAATTCCCACCTTTCGCGCATGAGAAACAGCACGCGGATGGGAAGGAAGAATGGAGTCATTTGAGCAAACAACGCGACGGTCTCGCGCGCCGCTGCCTGCGCGCTTTCGGCCGTGCAACCTAGTTGGCAGCCGCATCGCTCGCTCGCTTGTTCCCGTTCTCTCCACACGCGCGCGCTCTGTGGTCATTCCCCGTCATCCCGCGACGATTCCTTCTGTGTCCGCACTACAGTGTAGAAAATAGTGACTGCCTTTTGCGATTATGCAACACTGGACGGCGATGGAGAACTCCCCTGCTGCGCACATGGGGACGACGCGCCGCCGCATGAAAGGTCCCGTGGCATCCCCGAGGCAGGCGCTCCTCAGTAGACGAGCAGCGGGTAGTGGAGACGAAGCCCATGGCGTCCACAGTGGTGATCTGACGATGCTGCCAGCAGCAGATTGGGACAACGGGAGCAGCGCGTTCCTCCCGTTCGTGCCCGTGGCCCAGCAACTGCATCTCACACAGCAATCGGCGCATCACCAGGAACCGCAGTACCAGTCGGTGCTGATGTCCAGTAGCAGTGATGACGCACCTGCTCTCTCCTTCCAGCACGCGTCGGGCTTCCATTGTCCGATCTGTCTGCGCTCAGAGCTCGCGCCGATCCGCCAGGACTGCGGCCATGTGCTGTGTCTCCAGTGCACGCAGCAGGCGATCTCAATAATCGGGAGCTGTCCGCTGTGCAGGACGCAGCTTATATTCGGCGGGAAGAACGATGCAGGCGCTCCTGAAATTGGACAACGTGAATCGCATATTCGCAGCGAACGAGTGTCTGAGCAGGTACGCAGCTAGCTTCGTGAGTGCTTGCTTGTTGAAGTCGACTCTAACGCTGTGTTGAATAACACTCATATGATAGGCAATACACGTGAGAGTACCTGTGCAAGTCCAGGCTTTTGAGGAGAATCCATACACGGCGCATCCTGCTCATGAGGTTCCCCACCCACGAGGCACTCCGACCTCGGACGTTCTCCTGGACAGCGCGGCTCGCGATCTGCATTCGGACGCTGCGAGCGAACTCTCGCTGCAGCTCGACAGCCTCAGCGACTTTGGCGACATGATGGATCTGCCAGACCTGGTCGCGTCCGATTCCGAGTTGTCCCGACACGCATCCCTTGGCTCAGCTGTAGGTGTCTAGTTGTAGTGACGGATTACTTGAACATTTCTTCCTGCTCACATGTCACACGTTTTGACAATCACGATCTCCACCAATCCTCATGTGTTTTTGTTATACTGTAGGCTGGACTCGTAGCTGTTCGGAAAGCGCGCGTGCCGCGGAAACTGGTCGCGTCTAATGCGAAACCGGCCGCACTACCGAGACGATACGTTGCGAAGCGGACGCCACCCACCAGCAGCGTCGATGTTGCCACCTCAGCTGGTAAGAAGCGGAAGCGGAAATCGCCTGAGCTCGTGGACCAGAGTCTCGTGTGGAGCCAGGTGCCCACCGAGGGCGAGCGACCCACCGAGGGCGAGCGACCCAGCGAGCGATACGATTCCGGCTTTGCTGTGTTTGAAGACAAACTGATCGTCGTTGGAGGGATCGTGGGCAACCAGCGTCTCAACGATCTGTATCTGCTGAACACGCTCGAGTCGCCATCTCTGTGGGTAAAACCTCCTGTCTCTGGGACGCCACCGCCAACTGGGAGCCTCCTGCAGACGTTTGTGATCGGCGGCATGTTGTACGTGATTGGTGGCACCACAGATGGCAAATTCCTGAACGAGCTGCATGCGATCGACCTGAGTAAGGGTGTTGTCAGTGTTGTCGATCCTGCAATGCTCTGCCTGATGCTAATGGTGTGCTGCTTGCGTTTTTAGAATCGGGAGAATGGAAATGGGAGCGCCTTGCGATCGCAGGTCAACCGCCGTCGATGCGGTATTGGTACTCAGTGACAGTTTTGGATGGGATGGCAATTTTGTACGGCGGCTACGGCCATCCAAAGCGGCTGAGCGACACGTTTGCGCTTCGATTTGGTATGTGATGGTGCTCCATACACTCCTGGTCTCTCCACTGCGCAAACCCATTCCCACGTTCTCTTGTTTGTTATGTAGATACCGAAGTGCCAACGTGGATGGAGATGCATCCGCAGGGCGATCTTCCTGGTCCGTGCTCAACGCACTCCGTGTGCGTGTATGCCAACAAAATGTACATCTTTGGTGGGTACGACGGCAAATCCCGACGCAGCCAGTTGCACGCACTGACAATCGACTCCAAGTCCGTTGAGTCTATTGGCTGCACGTGGGAGCGAGTGATCACGCTGGGGAAAGGGCCGTCGCCGCGGTATACGCATTCCAGTGTGAGCATCGGTTCTAAGATGATTGTGTATGGGGGCAACAGCGGTTGTCTCAAGGGCGACGTCCACATTCTCGAATTTGGTGAGTAGCTCATTGCTGTTTCTCGCGTGTGACGCTTCAAAGCTCACATCTCTAATCTGCGTGTGTATATGTGAATTACAGAGAACGTGGAGCTCCCAACGTGGAAACTCGTGAAATGCGACCACGCGCCATTGCCACGCGAATGGCACCGCGCAGTCGTGCACAATGGCGCCATGTACGTGTTTGGCGGCCACACGTCCGAGGGCAACGAGAACAAGCTCTTTAGACTGATGGCCAGCTAGCAGCATCCGCATAAAGAGCTCAAATCCACATAGAGCTTTGGTAAAGCGATACTTTGGCGTCGTACTTTAAACAATAGCAATTAAGGACTTGTTGACAGGTTTGGGCGTATGCAAGCAGTATGTTGTCTTGTAAATGCGCGAGAGATTCGTTTTCCCCAGACGAGGCAGAGTGTATCCATGTATCCATCTTCAAACACCGTATTTCATTCCTAATTTCTGTTAATATGTGACCTCGTATAATCGCGATCAACAAGTGCCTTGTCATCTGGCAAGGCGAATTGTGCACTGAATAGCTTTATCCAGTCGGCATATGCGCCGCTAATGGCTGCCTCTACAGGCTTCAACTAATGAATAGACAGTGTGTATAGGAGAGCGCAAGAGTACGAAAGAACGCATCCATACAGATGC
Source organism: Globisporangium splendens (assembly GCA_006386115.1). Lineage (NCBI taxonomy): Eukaryota > Oomycota > Peronosporomycetes > Pythiales > Pythiaceae > Globisporangium > Globisporangium splendens. Next base: position 203,143 of record VFIW01000105.1, read on the forward strand.
ACACACAGCAAACAGTGACACACTCTGCTTTTGTATTGAAAACAGAAAGCCGCGGGCAGGATAAATGCGGTATGCCACATTGGGAAGATCGATGCCGGGCTTTTCCGTTTTCTCCATGCGGTGCTGTCTTCATATTGGCGCTGGCGAGGGGCACACGACGCTTCTTGGCTCTCCACACACATAAATTCGCGTCCAAACGCTCACATCTCGTCTACAGGTAGCCTGGGATCAGCCATGATCACGTTCTTCCGTTGCACTGCTGTCGTCGTCATCATGGCGCTGTCGATGATCACGAGCTGCACGCGCACCCACGCGCTGGAGAACCACACGGCGATCGCGTTCACGAATGCAGCGTGCTGCGCGAAACCAGCAGACGACCAGATTTGTTTCTACGAGAAAGCCGAGTTCCAGGGCAAGTGCGCATGTGCGAGACTCGCGCCAGATTATGAAGACCTGATGCTCGGTAATGGCGGTGCCTACGGGAGCATCCACATCCCCGTGACCAAGGCGCTCGTGCTCAACGTGTTCACGGACGATTTTGTGCGTAACACAGCGAGTTTCGAGGTGTCATGCTCGAAAAGCGGCATCGCAAGGCGGTTCACCATCGGCCGCCGTGACTCGGTCTGCTTGTACACCAAGGCGAACTTCCACGGTGAGAAGCTGTGTCTGCTGCCGAGTGCAAAGCGCCACCACTGCGTCGACGGGTTCAAGAGCGTGCTCTTCTTCCCCACAACGAACCCAAAAGTGCAGGCCGACATTGCGAACGATCAGTGCCGTTCCAGCTCAGCAGGACTGCTCGGAAACGAGACTGAGGTCGACCGACGGCGCTTCGATGTCGCCGTCTCGTACGTGAACCAAGGCAGCTCAGCGAAGCAGAGAGCGCCGTGATCGCAACCTTCGCGTGGGTCCTGGTAGGGGCAGCAGAGTGCATAGTCGTGTGTAGTGGTCGTAGCAGAAGTGGAAGTAGAATGAGTGGTACACACTCGGACACGGACTATCTACCGTGCGAACGCGTTTCGAAACCCCGCGATCCACGCTTAGCTACTGGCTCAATTCTGCTGACCAAGGTAACCCGAATATCATGCGCCTACAAAGCTGATAGATGTTGATTGCAGCATTGACGTCTCTATTCCAAGTCGCTCGGCACTGTGCGATTCTGTCGATGTGAACAGCTCGGTGGTAAAGGAGGAACACTTGAATAGTACCCCATGGGGTTTATTGTGTGGGTCAATATTACAGATCTCAAAATTAGCCAATAACAGCAATCGAATTGGATTTATGAAAGTTTGATTGGCTTATGTATTCTAGTTTTACTCCAATCATAAACGAGAAAGAATGGCTGCGATAAGAATAATGGAAGCGCCATCATCGCCAATGCTCAGCGATTTCCCACAGCGCGTCCGCCGTCACGAAGCCTGCATTCCTCCAGCGCGTCGCAGGACTGGAAGCAGCATGCGTCGATCAACGCATCCATCTCGTCTGCGCGCTGCGGCACTCGCTGCTGCGATCGCGTGCTTGGTGAGCACGAATGCAGCGCACGTAGCAGTCACGAGCGTCCAGGAAAACGAGATCACGTCGCTCGGACAGCTCACATTGAACGGTGACGCCGCGCCTGCAGAGAAGCCTGAATTGGTGCAACCGTCTCCAGTACTAGTGCCACCTCCATCGCCTTTCGCTTCGTCGTCGTCGTCGTCTTCTAGTCATGATGCTGATGTTGCCGTAGTGGTCCGTGTGCCAATCGATTTGGAGGACCTGATGGACGATGGAAGCGCATCGTCAACTGAATTCTCATCGTCGTCGTCTTCTTTCAGCCGAGATGCAGAGACTCACGCAGTGGTTCGTGTGCCGATCGATTTGCAGGACCTGATGAGCGACGAAAGTGCTTCGTCTCCATCATCGTGGTCTTCTTCTTCTTCGTCTTCATCGTCCAGTCATGCTGCACCCGCGAACGACGTCGAAGGTTCGAGTTGGTTCTCAAGCAGTGGACAGGATGTGACGTACGACCGCAGCTCGTCGGCGGGTTCGATGGCGTCATTGACCCTCTCTTCATCCTCATCTTCAAGCGACAGTGCTGGATCGACGTCTGGGAATGTGGCTGTGCTGCCGGACGGTGAGAGTTTGTCGAGTAGCGATGGCGGGAGCGGCTACCTTAGTGCGAGTGCGTCTGGCAGTCGAGAGAATAAGAGCGACGCTATCTCGTTCATCTCGCTCTTATCGGCCAGTGCCAGCGGCAGCAGCAGCATCCAAATCGACGATGCAGAAGTCGTCACCAATTCTTCAAATGTCACTTTGTCTTCTAGCAGTGGTGGATCAGACTCCAGCAGCACTGGGTTTACGAGCTTCACCATCCCAACGACAAAACCTGACAGTAACGAACACAACTCGAGTACCATCCACGTGAGCCAGCATCTGACACGTCCAGATGCAGCAGCCAAGAGCGACGATCCCGTAACTCTGCAGGTTTTGGCTTTAAGCGCAGATAGTGCCGACAGAGATAGCGACAACGCCAGCGACGATGTATCAGCAGAAGCTTCGAGTCCAGCGATGACGCCTGCGCTCGTGATGCATGGCGTTCCATCGAATCCGACGATGGTGAACGCCGTTGCGTACGACGGACGTGCTGAAGTGTCGTGGAAGGCGCCAGAGGATGACGGATCGGACCCGATCACAGAGTACGAGGTTGGCTGGTTTGACGAAGAAGAGAACGTGCTCGTTGGGAGCCAATTCGTGACCCAGGTAGCCGCGACATTCAACGCTGCTGCGAATGGTTCGTCCACGACTCCGTCTGACGCTGGCACAGTGCCGACATCGGCGGTTGTGGCGCACTTGCTGAATGGACGATCGTACACGTTCAAAGTACGCGCCAAGAATGTCAATGGCTACTCGGTGTGGTCTGCTAAATCGCTCGCTGTGAGTCCACTGCATCCACCAGATCTTTGCGGACGCATTTCGTGCTCTGGCCGTGGCACGTGCTTCCCGAACTACCATCCTGAGAGAGGAGGACAGTACAAGCACAAGACGCGTTCCCTGAAAAGCGTGGACACCATGGGAACTGACGAGACATCGTCGCTCGATGCGCAGTGCATTTGCCGACCAGGGTTCCATCCGCCAGACTGCAGTGTCAAGGACGAAGCGACGCAGTACGTGTGGAAAGTGAGCGAGTGGAGCGAATGCAACAGCGGATGTGGTGGCGGCAAGCGCACGCGAGAAGCGACGTGTTTCGACATTGCAACGGAGAAGCAAGCGCCTTCGGAGGAATTTTGCTCGGTGATGAAGAAACCCTCGTTGACGGAGATTTGCAATGGCATGGAGTGTGGCTCGAAGCTCGTCTCGGTCAAGTACGAAGTGGAGATGAGCTACGACGAAGTGCTCTTCAGCCCCGAGTCTGTGGAAGCCTTTGAGCTGGCGTTCACGACGGAAGTCTCGGCTGCGCTGCAGATCCCACGCACACGCATTGAAGTCACTGCGCTGAAACGCGGCAGCATCGCCGTGTTTTTCCAGATCTTACCGGCGTCACGCGTGGGCGAGAAGTCGTTGAACGACATCGTCGAGAAGCTGCAGGACGAGCTGAACAATGCGACGAGCACATTGCGCTCGAAAGGCACGTTTGCGCGCCGCGTGGAGCCGAATGGCGTGAAACTGAGCTTTTCGATCGCGGATCAGACTGTCGCCGGCGGTGCCGAAGACATTTCGATCCTTGGTCTGATCGGCACGGTGCTCGTGCTTTGCTTCTTCGTGTTTGTATTTGGATGCTTTTTGCGAAAACGCCACCATCGCATCCTAAAGCACCAGCAGGACCGCGACCGACCAGAGCGTGTCTTGGACGCGTCGCAATCCGACATGAAGCGCATGGGGATCCGAACGATGGCTTAAGGATGGATGGATGGATGGATTATCTTTGTCTTAGGTGGTAGAGTAATATAAGGTTCGTTTGGCAATGACTATCGATTGCCTCTCTCCGGTATGATGATGATGAGATTGCGGACTCATTTCCAGCAAGTCCCTACTTGCGCGATCGCTCCACGAGTCCGACGTCCTCGACGTAGTCGTACTACCCCGAGAGCAGCCGGTTGCGGTACTCTTCGAGGTACTGCAGCAGCGTTGGCACCAACTGACTGCCCTTCCTGTCGTCGCCAAACTCGAACACCGCGTTCCGCGAGCCCACGTCGGTGATGAGCGCGGCACCATCCACGTCCGCGGCAAAGGGAATGCACGAAGACTTCCACCCTTTGATCCCGGAAAGCGTCTCGGCTGTGCGTACGATGGCCTGCAAAATGCATATGGTTCAGAGAAGGTATGGAAAGAAATAAGCTCCGAGTAACACGGATAAAACCTACAGCAGCATCGAGAGACTGGTAGAGAGAAAAGATTGCTAAAGATTAGTGCCAAGAACTTGGGGAAACATGATGGTTGTGGTGGTACCTTGTACTCGTCAAACCAGAGACCGCCGCTTTGCTTCTTCAATAAACTTCGGAGCGCCTACACGCAGAAATTTAGTATGAGCGCCTCAATCTTGTATCATCAATGCACACCAGGCAAAGATGAGGACGTGCACGAACCTCGGGGAGCTCCGCACCGAGCGCTTGCTCGAGCTCCTGGAGGTCCGAGCTCGTCTCGGTCGAGTTCTTGAGCTTCGCCTTGCGCTAGAACCAGTTCACGACGTCTATTCGATACAAAGCACACAACACATACTATGAGTGCAAACGCAATGCATGATGGCATTCATGAGCAGGAAACCAGGAGACCGTGGATGCACTGGTCGCGCTCGTCCTCGTCCATGCCGCCCTGGCGCGGGTTCCCATCCGCAAGCACTTGGACGCCCGACATGTCTGCAATATCAAGAGCAACGTCTGCTGCTACTATGTGAATGCAGTGCAGATCTTCTTCTTCTTTGTGCGGGTGCCGCCACTGCCACCGCTCCACGTCCATGCAAGAAGGCGTTGGGGACCATGAAGCGTCACATTCGTTTCGCAAATGAGTGGTACACACTCAGGCACGGACTATCTACCGTGCGAACGCGTTTCGAAACCCCGCGATCCACATTCAGCTACTAGCTCAATTCTGCTGGCCAAGGTAACCCGAATATCATGCGCCTGCAAAGCTGATAGATGTTGATTGCAGCATTGACGTCTCGATCCCAAGTCGTTCTGCACTGCAGATCGGGGCTGCGAAGGACAGTATACGACGGATTGTATGCCACGGCGCCGTCTTCTTTCGTCGTCGGAAATCTTCTGCTCGAGAGAATCTGCAAGCAACTCGAACATCGCTGACTTGTACAGCACTCGTCGGCGAGCACGACTGTCACCCGCTTAGCCAGCTCCTTACATACACCCTTCACTGGACCATGCGCACTCCCCGAATGCGTTTTGGGTCGCTCCAGTCTCCCAAAGCGACGCAGACCTGCAGGTTCGGTGTCGGGGTCAATCGTGATGCGATGTGGTGCAGTACCATCGATAACCAATTTGCGGATTTAACGCGACACAAGAATATATATATATATATTGCAGACATGGTTCGCACTTTAAATATAAAATACCAGTAGCAAAAAAGCTACATCGAAAGTAGCGTGGCCCACCTGATTTTCGGACTGTTCCGTTTTTTGCGAGGACATGCGAGTGCAGTCTTCCTCTGTTGGGTATACCCTTGTGCGTACTTAGTGTCTTGACGATGACGGACGTGATGGAGGCGACGACGGTGCACGTGGACGGTGAACGCTGCGCTGCGGCGGACGACGGACCGTCGCTGGAAGAGCTGAAACGCGAGCTGCTGGCGCTGGAGCAGCAGCGGTGCGAGTGGCGTGCGAAACAGCAGAGCTCTCTGCTGCAGAAGACGGCGCTCGAACGCATCCTGCAGGACCACAATGCCGTCATTTTGCCGCAAAACAAAGCAGTGGCGGCAGTGAAGCAAAACACAGAGCAGTCGTCCGCGTAAGGCATATGTGCATGTTGTATGCGACGGTCATCGGTTCACTCATAATCGTTCAACACATGCACACAGGGAAAATGAGCGAGAGGATATGGCAGCGATGCGGAAAGAAGAGCTTCGACAGCTACAGGGGCAAACGATCGCTGTGTTGAAGGTACACTCTACTTTCTGGCATGACGGAGAGAAGTGTACTTGTGTGTAGAGCTAACGGACGGATGGTGTATTCGTGACGCTAGAAGCAACAAGAAGCGGCCAGCGCTCTCACCAAACAGTTGGAGCATTTGAACGGGAAAGCGACTGCTGCTGCCGATCCAGCTGCTTCGAGCAGCAATGGTCTCCTATTAAAGCGCAAGCGCGCTGATCAGGAGGACGACGTTAATCCTCCTCGGGTGGGATCGGAACCAGCGCCGCGTCTCCATGGTGCCGAACGAGGCGATTTTCCAGTATCAACCACAACTCTGTCGACGAAAGTGCACGAATGTGGGTAGCAAGACAACTATCCTGGATGTTATGGTGATGAAAGGTTACTTACTTTTCTTGATTATGGTATCGTGGATGTCAGTTGCCCCAGCGTCAGATTTGCTCACGACCTCCGTGAATGGGGAGCGATCCGCTCTCTTTCGAATCGCAACAAGGTATCTCCTGCAAACGAACGAGGTATGCAAATACTACGCATGCTGTGGCGATTGCGTGGAGGACCGTGGTATCTACAATTGACACTAACATTCTACCCATGCATTCATTTTTTCTAGCGAATTTCCAGCACGCTGTTGACGCAAAAGTACGAAGCGTATGCGGGGAAGCATGTAAAGGTCGCAGCTGTGGAGGACTTTGTGTCCTCTTTTCCATTCCGTCCACACAGACTCGAGCATACCGCGAGATGGTGCCCTGGCGCCGCCAATCTGAAGTCTCCAACGTTTCGCTCCAATGACGGTGACGGTAACAACCACAGACATTGCTTGTCGTACTGTGTTTGGTGGCAATATGTGGTTGATATGGGTGCGCTTGCTTTGCTTTGTAGCTCGTGACTTGGAGGAATTCATTCGTTTGGAGAAACAAGTCGTCGAAGACGTGTGTCTTATGGCATCCATGCAGGACGAGTCTTCAAACGAACAGCAAGCAACCATGAAGCGTACACTCAACTCGCTCCGTCAAGCTAACTTTGTGGCAAACCTCTCTGGCGTCCCGTACCACAGCAAGACTCCTTCTCCAGCATCGGTGTATTCCACTCTGTCGAATGCCATTGGAGGCAATCTGCTGCAGTCCTCTCAACAGAGGCGAATACGCTACCACCGATTCCGCCAGTTCTCGGGGTTGTTTATCGAAATGGAGACGTGGTTGCAAACGATGAAAGCAGCGGAAGAAGACGCGAATGGTGCGGTATCGCAAGTTGACGCAAGCAAGACAAGGATGACGCAGTCCAGTGCAACAGCCGCATCGAGTCGACCATTTGATCTTAAGCAGGATTCCGTCTTTCGTCAGCTACGATCGTGTGCATTAGGTGCAGCAGAACAGGACACGAAAGCGAAGAAGAAGAGAAAGCTCAATCCTATGGAGTAAGCGCATCTTTATTATGCTGTTTATGGGAGCAAGAGGATGCTAACCAACGTTTTCTGCTTTTCTGTGTGTGGTCAGCATTCTGTGTTTCTACGAACTGAACGGCGTATGCAACGATGAAAACTGTCCGTATCAGCATCAGAAGGACTTCGGTTCATTCGAAGAAGCAAATGATGAGAACGAAGACACGCCTTTGGCCAAGAAAGATTCTGATGCAGCGTTGTTGTCGCGTGAGCAAATGGATCTCTTGGTGGATTTCGCACAGCTGAGGTCGAAAATACAGAGGAAATGGCCGTTGATTATTGGGCAAATCTCGACCGTGACGGTGTGTAGTGCTCCGTGCGTGTTATATTGTTCATGGCGGTTCGTGATTTTTGAAGTGACAATTGACGCTCTGTTGTAGGAAGCGGAAACTGCGGCTACAGGCACAGCCCACGAATGCAAGCAACCATTGAATGACGAGCCGCTCGATACTAGTGAGAGTGCCAACGCTGAAGAGGATGGTAGCTTTCTGCAGCTGGACAACGGTGACAACGCGATCGAAGAAACCAACAAAACCGAAAACACGATCAGCCGCTACTACGGGGCAAACGAGAACACTGGTCTTTCACAAGAGACATTGCAGAAACGAGTTAAGGCAAACTCACGCGATGTTGATTCGTGGTTGCTTTTGGCGATCAATCAGCTTGGGTTCGATGTGAGCCTCAGGTAGGATCCCAGGACCCTTCTGACGCTTGGTGCATCTTGCTGTTAAGAATGATCTTTACGCCTTCTAACAATGTTTTCTATCGATGCTTAGTGATGATGCCATTCGTGTCTCGGATTCTGCTCGAGTTCTGGAGCAGCTGAGAAATCTGTACCACTGTGTTCACCTGTCTGCTTTTTCGGACTCTGCGCCGATTGATGATTTGAAGTTGAAACTCAGTATCCATACGCTCTCTCGTGCGCTAGAGATCGAGGAAAATGCATCATGCGAAGCGCTGTGGCTGCTGTACCTGCATCTGAGTAGCCTTCTTCCGAACCGAGACTTCGATTCCGAGTTTGAGATGGCCGAGCAAGCGATGAACTGTATTGCAGCGTCACATGAGTTGTGGATCCACTACGTTGCGGTTGGAAAGTTCGACTCTGTTCAGGTCTCTGAAGGACTCCACTGCCGCATCCTGGAGCACCTTTCGAAGCCAGGCTTTGGCGCGCAACATCATGATTCGAAGAAGTCAAGATTATTGGTCGCGACTCTGTTTCATATGTGCGTCAAACTTTGCCATGCTGGGAACCGAGTCCGTGCGGTGGAACTCGTGGCCGCGGTCCTTCAGTTAAAGAGACTGGATGGACCTGAGCCAGAGTGGTGCAAAGGTGTCCGTAGTCAACTGAACTGCAGCGACATCGTGGTATTGTCAATGACTTTTGCGCATCTGATGCTGTTTTTGGAGATGCCGAGGTGTATTGAGATGTGGCTTCGAGTCTCGGGACATCAGCAAGTGCACATCTCAGCATTCGCATACAGCGCAGAACTTTTTGAGGAGTATGAAGTTCATTTGAAGAGCTTCCCGGACGAAGATACCAAGCTCTCAATGGCCGCATACCAGCTGGCGTTCACAAGCATGAATTCACAGAACGTTCGAGAGTCGCACCGATTCATGGATGTCATTCTAAATAATTGGATGCTCCTTGCTGCGTTTCAAGACATCAAGAAGCATGGTGACTCTCAAAGCGGTGTGGAGCTGTTTTTAGAAGAGCATAGAACTGAAATTGTGAAATGCCCAGGTGCATCGTTCACAATGGCCAAGCTGCTCGCGAAACAACAAGAGCAGATTTTGCACGCGCACCAGCTGATGGTGGATGTGATGAACCAGAGCTCGATGGAGCAGTTTCCAGAGGCTCTGCATTACTATTTGTTTGCATGCCAAGGCTTCTCGGGGGCGGATCCACCAGATACCGATTTTCCTGTCCTACTTGATGTGGTTATTCGCCTATCGAGAGGTCTGGATGTGAATCATGAAGAAATCCAGCAATCTATCGCTGCCATCCGAGCAGATACGAGTCCATTTGGAAAGATGAAAGCGTTGAAAAAGTTGCTTTATGGCTTGCTGTCTGTGTGGATGGACCAGCTGGCAGCAATGAGATCTCAGTCGAAGAAGCAGGCAGAATTTTCGGAGCAAGAACATGTGAACGTTTTTATTGCGCTGGACATTTGCCAGCTGATGAGCATGCTACTAGAACCGTCGGTTGCGATCGAAGGTCTGGACTTGGTGTTAAGCTCTTCGAAGTTCAAGATGCTGAGCTCCGAATCTCGCCAGTTTGCGTGGACACTGCGCTTCATTTTCCAGCTCGATCGCTCGGTCCGTGAAAAGGCCAGACCAGAATCGTTTCGACCCGTGCGATCTGCGTTGCTGCAGCTGTTCCGCAGGTACTTGGAATGTATGAACACGGTCACAGAGTGTACGATGCAAGCGTCCCACCGTCTTTCCGAAGCTGTGGAACACCGTGGAGTTCAAGCAGCAATCGTCGAATGTCTGTATCCGCAGCAGAAGCCGTGGAGCGTGTTGGATGGGAATTTGGAGATCCTCCAGCTATGCCTAGCAGCGACCCCACCGTTGGAGCTTTCGCCGCTCTTTGGTTCCACTTACTATGCATTTTCGCCGTCACCGGCATTCTGTCTTGCGTATGCCGGTACGTCTTCATTGCATTTTTTGCGTTGCATGTGGGCAAATCATCTGAGGTTCTTATTGAACTCTGCTTTGTGTGCTGCCAGATATCGCGACTCATCACTGGGAATGGCGAAAAATCCGACAGGGGCTGTCAAAATGCCTTACGAGTACGGCTACCCATGACCAGGCGCTACGAGCGCTTGTGGCGCTAGAGCTGAAGAATCAAAACGTGAAGGGCGTTGCAAGAATACTTGAAAAAGATCTGCACATGGATCCGTTGTCCTTGGAGACTTGGAGACTCGTGATCGGGATGGAGATTCTGTTTGGTGAGCATTCGAAATCAACCAGATTGAGTGAGCTCACCAAAGAAATGAAAACAAAGAGGAAGCTCATCTTCTCTGCCAATTCGTACAACGATTTCGAGCTGTTCGAAGACTCCCCCAAGGATATGCTGGCAAAAATCGAGTTTGCCTCTACTGCGCAAGACACAAAGTTGAGTTTGGTGGCCCAAAACCTTCATTGCATCCCGAGTGCAGTGCTCATGATGCGTCATTTGACTTTCCTGGATCTTAGCGGCAATGATCTCGTGGACCTCCCGGAGTCTATCTGCCAGCTGACAAAGTTGACAATGCTGAAAGTGGCGCAGAACTCGTTGATTGAGTTGCCGTCATCTCTGGCAAAATTGTCCGAGCTGCGAGTCTTGGATGTCTCCCACAACAACTTGAGCGCGATACCTGGTGCCATATGGGTGCATTTGGTCAAGATCCAAGAGCTTCACCTGAGTGTAAATTTGTTGACCCACCTGCCTGCACCGCCACTCGCGCGCTTGCGGGATCTACGCGTATTGAAGATCGAGAACAACATTTTGTCAGGGGAAAATATAAAGCAGATCCGCGAGTTGCTTTCTGCGAAATGCAGCATTACCGACGTCTCGACCGATATTGTGAATGGTGAGGATAAGCACACGGCGACCAAAGACCGTGAGAGTAGTCGTGGTAGCAACGGCGAAAGAGAAAGCGAGAAACTCCAGGATGAGCAAAAGGAATCTCAAAATGCCGAAATGGCGAGTATTGTGAGCCAAGCCAGTCGAGAAACTCTTGAAGCCATTCGAACGGAAAGTCCAGAAGACGGTGAAGTGGTGGAAACAGAGCAATCGCCGGTACACGCTTTGCAGGAGCCTGATGGAGTTGTCGGAGATGGCGCGAAGGATTTGTCTCTTGAGCAGCCGTTGACTTCGAAAACTATGGTACCAGTCGAAATGCCTTCTCAAGCAAATGACGGCTTAACGTCTGGTGAACTGGAAATATTTAGTGCTACAGAACTGAGCGACAAGTTTGAAGCGTTCATCAACGAAAACCATGTCAGTCGTTCCCAAGTGAAACAGCTCAATCCATTGCTTTGGCGCAAATATGTGGAGGCGCAGGTGCAACTTTATTCTGGTTTGGGGCGTTGTGTGATGTGCGATTCACCGAACGCAGGATGGAACCAGCGCTTCAATACGATGGTGCTGTGTCCTTCCTGTTTGAGCTACGCGGTCAATATGCTGCAAGTCCGCGCTTTGGCGTCGTCATCGTCATTGGAGAAGGTGTCTGAATCAAAAGAAGAAGAAAACTAGCGCTGAAAGAAGAGTCAAGAAAAGTTGCTAATCAACGTGGACAAGCGTGTGTGATCACTTGGCACTGCTATCGACCGATTTGGTGCGGTTCTTTCGTGTTTTGCTTTAAGAAAGATCGATGGACATGACGTGAAGAAGCACCTAGCAGTAAGATACGAAGGAATGGCACAACATCGAGCTTGGAACGCAGAGCCAAATTTTCGTGCGCTGTCTGACGGTGTTCTAATCAATTGGAAATGCTCGCCTTTTTGGTACATTTTACCTCCCAAATGATGCACTGACATTTGTCAGTCATTGGGATCACACGCTGCCTCCCTCTCGAAGCACGCCACTCGCCAAACCAGATCGGTAGAATTCCGCGTTCATCATGTTTTGCTCTCGACACGGCACGACACCTTCCAGCAGGCGTGAACGATGCCCAGAGCCATTGTGACTACTACTCGTTTGTACGTCATCTTCGCTTGGCGTTGACAACTCGGAGTCTACTGCAGGATCGCTCGGTACTTGAGAACCTTGTGTGGTTTGGAAGTACCCGCCGTGGCGAATCGGGACACTTTGACTTTCGCTGCTTTCTCCTATGTCTTTGGGGATGATGCTTCGATTCCCGTTCAGCCGAAGAACCACGAGCGCAGGCAATTGTTTGAGCCGATCCAGCGCACTCACGTCCAGATGGTTCCTCTCCAGTCCAAGTCGCTCGAGGTTCTTGAGCGTCTCCATCTCTTCTTGCGGGAGACCCTCAGAGCGGATGCAGTTGTAGTCCAAATCCAGCTCGACGAGGTTGAGCAAGCGTCGAATCTCGTGAGGCACTTCTGCAATCTGGTTGTGGCTCAAGCCAAGATGGTTGAGAAGCCACAATCTGGTGATCGACAATGGGAACGCCGTGAGCAAGTTGCCATCGAGTCGTAGATCGCGCAGCTTCGGCGGGAATCTGAAACTCGCCGAGATGGTCGCAATGCGATTCTTCTCCAGGTACAATGCTTCCAAGTTTGTCAAACTACCGAGTTCGTCGGGAAGAGAGCTGAGCGCATTGCTGCTTAGCCCGAGGACGCGGAGCGATGCGCCGCAGTGCCCAATTTCTGGTGGTAACACGCCAATATGGTGGTTGGTGAGCCAGAGTTCGCGGAGCTGGTGCCCCATTTGCGCATGTAGAAGCACTTGACGAGGAAAACACTGATATGTGATTGGAAATGGAATGTGCGCCGATGAACTGAGGTCTAGTTTGTGTGTCGCTCGCGCCGCAAACAGTCTTTTATCGACAAACAACTGGCCGGCATCGTGGTCATCATGCTTCTTCGCTGCGTTTGGTGCCGACTGCGACGCACCCAACAGGTTCTTCGCAGTCAATGCTGCCGAGGTCGGACGTTGTTGTTCACCGTGTTGCTGCTTGAGAGCAGGATGCTTCTTGGACGAATGCGTTGGAGCCGCGGCCACGGTATTTGCCAACTTTGCAGGCATTTTTCTCTTTCGAAATCTGGCTTTGCGCGTTTTTTCAACGTGTTGAGTGTGTTTGGTGTCGTCGTTCCCAACCAGTCGTCGGTTTTGCTTTTGGATCTGCGTATTGATGATGATGATCGGGAGTTGTAGTTTGGGAAAATTTACATACACATCATATATTGACTCATCCTTCGACAATGGCTCCAGTTACCTGCCTCATTGAATATCTCTTTTGTCATAGTCTGCACATGGTAGACGACTTGCGCTCCTGGTTTTCTTCACCTTGTTCTCGCTTTTGAGGATTCTGTGCACCGACCTGCTTTGTTTATATTCGTGTTCTTCAAAAGACAGCAAATGTCTTTGTGGTGAGGTTCGCATCAAATCCATTCGCGTCCTACTCCCAGCCAGAGTTCAGTTCCACATCATAGTCGCCGTACTCATCCCAGTCCAAGGACTCGAGGAAGCGGAAGAGCGAGCCATAGTTCGCCAAGAGACTCGATAGAGACTCGGAGGACGGCAAACCTCTGTTACCGCCACCACGGTTATTGCGATGCTTGCCGGTGCGTCGTGGGCGATCGAGGTGCTTGATGTCTTCACCCTCCGAATTGCGATGAGCATAGAAGCAGTGTGGACCAAACGGACACGAGCCGATGCACCCGTTGAAGTACTTGCACGCGCGTACCGACAAGTGGCTCTTGTACGCATCGACCACCTTTTGCTTTTCGGCGCCCGTGCAAAACGTGAGCGATGGCACGATGTAGTTGCTGGGGACGCGGCACGCCGGACACGAGCGCGTGACCTCGGTTTCCATGTCTTTCGACCGGCGCCACGAGCGCAGGCAGTCGAGGCAAAAGCAATGGTCACAACCTACAGCAAAGTTTGGAGGGGGAAGAGGTCAATTCATTAAACATGCACTGGAAAAATGGCAAATTGCATGCAAAAAACTCACTCAAAAGCCCGAAATGCTTGCCAGATTCCACAACATCGTCAAAGCAGACGCCGCAAGTGTACTCTCCGGTCCCGCCGCTAGCGCCGTCTGTTTGATTAGAATTGACTGCAGACGCCGATGCTGCGGTTGTGCCTCGTGCGGAAGAAATCGACGGTTGCGGTGGGGCGTGGCGCAGTCGGCAATGCTGACCATACTTGCAATTACCGCGCAAGAAGTAGGGGCAGTCGACAAGCGCCGCCGCCGCACTGAGGCTGTCTTCCTCGTTCATCTCGCACTCTGTAGCTACCACAGGGATGTCGTGGGAGAACGTGCAATGACTTCCATACCTGCACTTGCCGAGCACGAAGAAGCGGCAAAGCACAGGAGGTGGCGGTGGTGTCTTTTTCGGCTCGGGTGCTGCATTACGAGTATTGCTGTGGGAATTCTGGTTGGAGCGCGTAGTAGACGACCTCACCGTGCGCGGCGCAGCGTGACCGTAATTGAACTCGGCGTCGTAGTAGTTCGCGAAATCGGTGTAGTCATAGTCGTCGCTGTCGTAGTCACCGTAATCCTCTGACGCCGATTCGTCCTCGTCGTCTTCACTCGCGTACGGATCCCATTGGTAGTTGTTGCTGCGCGCATTGGAGCGACTGCTCCCATAGTCCCACTCTGTCGCCCACTGCTCTTCCTGCGCGTGATGCTCGTCTTCTGATTCGATCGACGACGCGGCCACATGCTGCCTATAACCAAGCGCATATGCCATTAGTTCTTTAGGCACACACACAGGGAAGAAAGCAGCAGTATCCATGCGTGCATGACCATAAATCCAACATACCTGCGCGACGACGCAGCAGCTACGCTCGCCACTGCCTGTCGCCGACTACCGTCGCCACGACGCGCGCCTCTACACAAAGGTTGCATGCCGCACAGTAGCAGATGGGTCACGTACGACAAGAGCCACCTGGGTCATTAAGAGAGCGAGGAGAGACAAAGCACCTTCGTGGCGCGTTGGAGCGTCGCATTCCTGTTGGTTCTTGCAGCAAAAGAGCTCTTCAACAAAGCAAACCAGTTCCAAAGGAGAGAAGAAACAGAAGTGTGCGAAAATAGTGTTTGCCACACTATTTTGTCTGTGAATACAGCGAGCCTACTGTACTTCTTTTCAAAGTGCCATTTAGCGAAATAGTACTGCTCTGCCCATGTATCAAGGGACACCAACTGTCAGCAACTCCCATGCCAAGCGTTGAGTGTCGACACCGACAGCATCAACAGCTGCCGTGGCCGAGCACCAGCACCCAACTACATAATCACCACTGCTGTATTAACAGCATGTTCGTGAGAAAGCGCCCGACTCAGCTCTGGTCCATACCCGCACTTTGAGCACACTGCTTGCAATGGTGACATCACTCATTCGACTCGTAATAAATGCACGATTCTCACACGAATTTGTATATGCTTCGTCGCGATTAGTCGGCGCAGCAGGATCTTCCACCACGTTGAAGTTCCAGAGCCAAAAAGATAAAAGAGAGGGAGATCTGACGTGAACGGATCACGCGACACTGGTTTTTAATCCGCGAATACAATGTCGTCAAGTGGGTGGGTGTCGCGCATAACGAGTCGCGGCACCTCAACTCGAAGTGTGCAAATGGCTGTGGATCCTCTTCTTTTTTTCTTTTTCGCACCACCGCATCTTGTCTAAAAGCATGGTCGTAAACGCGCTTCCCCTAGAATGTTGACGTTTGTTTGCAAAGCGTCTGTGTTTGTATTATTTGGGCTGTTGAACTCAGAATTTCTGAATCCAACAGACCAAATATACGCGCGTCAGAATACGGCAAAAAAAGATGCAGGGTTTCTGCGTGACAGCAGCCAACACAGCAGTCAGTGTCTTCGGTTCAAGTGGGTTTCAAAATAGTGCCAAAATGCCGAGTGCGACTGTGGATACGAAGTGGTTGCATGTGGACCAGTGAACGGCTCATACAGCAGAGCATGACTATATATGGATTTCGATGTGGCTTCCTTCAGCTACACGCCATGTATCCACGCTTTCACAAATGCTCCTTTGTGCGCGAAAACCTGCGTTTGCTGCGCGTTTTGCCTTGTGCTAGGCGTCTCAAGCTTTCTGCTTTGCAGCCACAGCTGGCGTCTGGATATTTGGCCAATGTCTCGCTATCGATGAACGCTTGGCTTGTCCCAATACCTGCCAAAATGGATAACTTTGTAACACTCCACAATAGAATAAACTCCTATAAGCCTTCCCTTCCAATGGTGCCTTCAATATTTACAGAATAATCTTCATGACCTGTATAAAATGATATTGGAATGAATCAGGCGTTCAGCAATAAAAAAGAACCGCCACTTGAGTCGAAACTCTCCCCTTGTCTTGTTTGCAAGCAGCGCAGCCAGAAAACGAGCACACGCGCGCGCAGCACAACGGACGACAACAACGCATCCGTCGACCGCTCTTCCACTTCCTTCCCTCTCGCTCTTTATCTCTCTCTCTGTGCGCGTCGGCTCTCTGTGAACATCTGCAGCCCATCGTGTACTTTCTTATCGGCGCTGAAGACCCAACGTCAGCCGCAGAGGAAAGCGACGTGGACACCATAGCGAGCGAATACGCACACATGATGGCCTCCCCCCCGCAGCCGTCGTCGTCGGCGAGTGACCGGCGAGGCGGCAGCAACCAGCAGGAGTGGGCGTCGGCGATGTTCAGCGAGGACGACGACCCGCGCATCATCCACGAGAAGAGCGCGTGGAAGCGCTTCGTGCTGCGCTACCGTGTGAGCGAGTTCGCGTGCACTGCTGTCATGTTCGGCTTCTCGCTCTTCTTCTCGCTCATCGACGTGCACGAGCGCCCGATCCCGAACGTCGAAGTGCGGCTCTCGGCCAACTCGACCGTGTACTCGCGCGACCCGTCGATCAACTACAAGAAAATGGACGAGCAGGTGCCGATGCCGTTCCTGGTCGGCGCCGGCTGCGCCGTGCCCGTGATCACGAACCTGTTTGTGAACTACGTGCTCCCGAAATTCAAGCGCGTGCGCGTGATCCCGCACGACACGCGCGACTTCCTGTTGAGTCTCTTCCAGTCTGCAGGGCTCGCGTCGCTGCTCACACAGTTTATGAAGAACATGACCGGCCGCTTCCGCCCGTGCTTCTACGACATGTGCGGCTGGCAGAAGGACATCGTCTGGGACGGCGTCACGAACCTCTGCACGTCGAGCAAGTGGGAGAAAGAAGCGCGAAAGAGCTTCCCGTCGGGCCACTCGTCCTTCGCGTGGTCCACAATGCTCGTGCTCACGGTGCGTTCGCATGCATTTGTGTTAATATGGTGACTGGTGCTGATCGCATCATTGTGTTGTATGTAGCTGTACTTGCTCGGGCGTTCCCGCCTGAATTGTGAGAACCGAAGCGCGTCGATCATGCGTGGCGGTCGCAAGTCGCTGAAGCTCTTCATGTGCTTCATCCCTTCGTTCTTCGCCACGTGGGTCGCTGTGACGCGTTCCATCGACAACTGGCATCATTACACTGACATTGTGGTGCGTTTCCATACGCACCATGCGCACATGCGCTGACCCCAGCTAATGCTAACCTCACTCAATTTGTGTGTGTGTGTCTTCTTGTTGTATGTGATATTGCAGACAGGATCCATCATCGGTGCCGTCGCTGCGGTGATCGGCTACGGCTACAACTACGGCTCGGTGTTCAGCTCGGACTCGGCGGGCGTACCGTACCAGGAGTATCATAACCGCCGCAAGGTGCGCATGCATTTCCTTCAAGAGCAACGGCGGCGGCTTTTGCAAAAGCAAAAGCAAAAGCAAAAGCTGGCGCTGCACTCTGCCGTGTCGTCGGCGTCCTCTACTGCTACGCTTCTCGAGACTGAAAGTGAAATTGTACGCTTCTTTCTGTAAATATGTATGTATTGCTTTGCCGCGTCTTGCGCTCATGTAGAGAAAGGATCGGGACATTCTCGAGGCCAGCAGCAGTCTGGAAGAGAGCCACGTGCCGACCGGCGTGTTGCACTCGCAGCCCAACGGGCTACTGCACAAGCCGGCGGTCGTGGGCTACGGCGAGCACGTGATCAATGTCAACCCGCGCAACAGCAGCAGCAGCTCCAGCGCGGCGCAAAATCCGCAATGAGCGAGGGATGGAGCGACCGCCAAGTCCAAGAGAAGCCCATCATCAGCACCATCCTGCTCACGCCACTTTATATAGGGAGAGCTGCAGTAAGGAAGGAATCAACCAAGGCGGCGCCATGAGGCTCCTTTTTATTTCTCACTCTCTGTTCCCTTCTTCACTGTAAAAAAGAGGCAGTAAATATACCGGCACTGTATATCTGCATTTACTGTGACGCCGTCCGTGGTCAAATTGACATCCCAGCACATAAAGCAGAGGGGACTCTTAATCCCATATTAACTCGTTTTAGTACTATGTGTGAACCCTTTCAAATACCTCTATAGATAAATAACTCGTGACTGTCGCAGCCGCATGTCATCACCAAAGTTGCATTTGATCACAGTGCGAACCCTTTTCTCCATCACGATAAACCTCCATAAATGAATAACCCGTGACTGTGGGGACCGCGCAAAGTTGCACTTGGAATTCCGTCCACAAAATGCGCGCACATGACGACGACGCGCAGTCGTTTGTCGCGACGCGCTGGCTGCCGTACGAGAAGGAGATCGTGGCCGAGCTGCACCGCGACGATGGGCTGCTGGTCATGGGCAAGGGCCTCGGCGCGCACCGCATGCTCGCGTGCTTCGCGCGCATGTACTGCGGCGCGCGCAACCTCGTGCTTTGTCTAAACGCGAACGAGAACGTCGCGATGCTGCACCAGCTGCTGCTCTCGCTCGGACTCGACCGCGGCGCGCTGCCCCGTGCGATCGACGCCAAGAGCTCGGCGCAGGAGCGCACTCAGATGTACAAGAACGGCGGCTGCTTCCTCATCACGTCGCGCATCCTGGTCGTCGACATCCTCAACAACGTCATTGACGTCAAGGTACGCGAAAATGTACCCACGCAAGAGCTGGAAACTCGCAAAGGTGCTGCTGGGCAACAGAGATATATGGCTGACTATCGAGGTTGTCTGCGTGTTTGCATGCATTAGATGATCACGGGGATGCTCGTGAATGACGCGCATCGCGTGTCCGAGACGTCGGTTGAAGCGTTCATCATTCGCCTGTACCGCGAGCAGAACCGCGAGGGCTTCATCAAGGCGTTTTCAGACGAGACTGCATCGCTTTCGTCGGGTTTCAACAAAATGGAGCAAGTGCTTAAGCATTTGTACGTACGCCACGCATTTCTGTACCCTCGGTTCCACGTCGACATCAATGCGTGTCTCGCGGCACGGCAGCCGCGCGTGTATGAGATCGAAGTCGCGTTTTCGCCACGGATGCGGACAATGCAGGAAGCGATCTTGGTCGCGCTCGAAGCCACGATCAAGGAGTTGCAGCGCAGCACCAAGGCGCTCGACGCTTCGGAGCTCACGATGCCGCGCGCGCTCGCGAAATCGTTTGGCGCGACGATCCGCCGCCAATTGGATCCACTGTGGCACAAACTGCCGATCAAGACGAAACAGCTTGTGAACGACCTCACGACATTGCGGCAGTTGCTCTCGTACTTGCCTCGCTATGACTCGATCTCGTACTATTCGTTCCTGCTCAGCCACGAGCAAGTGAGTGGCCAGCAGCGGTTCCCGTCACCATGGTTGTTCACTGAGGCAGCCGACAAGCTTTTAACGGCAGCAAAAGAGCGATTGTACCAAATCGTGGACAAAAAGACCAAGAAACCCGTGAATATGCGTCGAACGTCGGGCACAAGCACAGCAGCAGCGACAGCGACACCAACAGTAGAGACTGCTGAGATCAAGTTTGTACTGGAAGGAAACCCGAAGTGGGCGGCGCTGATGCAGGTGTTGGACGAACTAAATGAAGAAGCAAACAACAGCGACAGCGATACAGCACGACGCACCAGCGGCGGCGCCAATGTGCTCGTGATGGTGAAAGATGAACGCACCTGTGCGCAATTGCGCGAGTTTTTGAGTCTTGGCGTGGCCGAGATGATGAAAAAGCGCTTTGGGCATTACTTGCTGCAGAAAGAGGCTGCATTACGAAAGAAAGGCGGTGCGTTGTCCTCATTGGTCTTGGAACAGCGACTGCTGCTCGATGCGGCTTCAAACCTTCGCGCCACCAATGAGCTGCATGTCGAGCGCGCGTTAGGGACCAGTGGCAAGAAAGGCGACAAGAAATCACAAAAGCAACCTCAGCAGAAGAACAAGAAACGCGGCCATGACGACGCAGCCACCGCGCCACTATTCCAAGGCAGCGACGTGTCGAGTTTCGGCATTTCCATGGAGGAGCTCGAGATGATTACACGCGAACGAGAGGAGCAAACAAGGAATAGGAGGCTTTTCCGAGGTGAAATTACGGAAAGCGATGCGTCTTCCAGGGCATCGGCAGCATCGAAAAAACGCACGTCGCGGTTGTCGCTCGAGGCCGTAGATCCAATGGATCAAGTTGTGCTTTGCACATACGACCAAGCACGATTGCATGGGTATGGAACATCGTCGCTTTTGCAGGACTTGATGCCGTCGTGTGTGATTCTGTACGATCCCGACGTGACATTTATTCGAGAGTTGGAAGTGTTCCAGGCCACGCAGGCAAATTTGCTGCTTGACATTTACTTTATGCTGTATGAGGAAAGCGCTGAGCAACAAACGTATTTGAGTGAGATCCAGAAGGAAAAGCGTGCCTTCGATACGCTGATTCACCAGAAAGCGCACCTTATGATGCCTGCTAATGTCTACGATCTTCCGTTCCACATGAAGATGCAACAGAACCAGCAAATGGAGTACAGCATGGATACACGAACGGGTGGACGCGCGAAAACGACCCAGAAACCAGGTGTGAAGGTCGTCGTCGATGTGCGCGAATTTCGAAGCGCCTTGCCGTCAATGCTGCATAAAGAGGGATTGATGGTGTTGCCGATAACGTTGGAGATTGGCGATTACATTCTCTCGCCGCAGATCTGCGTCGAGCGGAAGTCGATCAGTGATTTGTTTGGGTCGCTGAATTCTGGGCGATTGTTCAATCAGGCTGAGAATATGCGCCGCTTTTATCAGACGCCTGTTCTTCTGATTGAATTTACGCAAGGGAAAGCGTTTTCGCTGCAGGATGCGTCCGAGATCGGGACCGAGATCACGGCGACGAACATCATCTCCAAGCTCACGCTGCTCATCTTGCATTTCCCATCACTGCGCATCGTCTGGTCGCGCTCGCCACATGCGACCGTCGAGCTTTTCAAGGTGATCAAGAAGCACCAAGACGAGCCTGATATGGAGGCTGCGGCAGCGCTCGGGAATGGAACCTTGACAGAGACTACTGGTAGTAGTTCGGCTGGCGCAGATGATAGCCAGAACGGTGGCGACTCTGGCACAACGACAACAATAACGAGAGCAGGACCAAATTCAGAGGAAGGTCGACTCGCGGCGTCGTACTACAACACGAACGCGATGGACGTGCTCAAGAAACTACCAGGCATCAACGAGCACAACTTCCGCAAAGTGCTAGCGAAAGTGACCAACTTGGCCGAACTCAGTCGTCTCTCGTTGGACGAGATGACCGAGATCATCGGCAAAGTGTGCGCAAAGAAACTGTTTGCGTTCTTCAACACGAATCTGTAAAGCAAATGAATAGTATAAAGCAAAAGGCAAAATCACAAGCAACGAACCGAGGTAATTTGTAAAACGGTGGTGCACTTTTACAGTTGGGACTCATCGTCTCGCCGGATTCCAAAAACAAAGCGTTGATCCGATTCTCTCAGCTTTCAGCAGGATGAAGTTTGAGCGAAACCGAGAAGTTCCCGTCGCCCCTCGTTGGAAAAAGTTGCTGCTTCATTTAGAATTTGAACACTTGCTTGGATGTGTAGTTGAGCTCCTTCAACAGTCCCTGGAGCTCACCCTGCGTCTTGTCCTTGGCCTTGTCGCCCGAGATGTGGTACATCATCGGTGGTGGGCCGCACACGCACACGAGGTGGTCGTCCGAAGGTCCAGGAATGAACTCCTCGATCATCTCCTTCGACACGAAGCCCTTGAGACCCGTCCAGGTCTCCGCTGGGTTGCTCAGCACGTGGATCACCTTGAACTGCGGGTACAAGTACTGCAGCGCGTCCAGCTCTTCCCGCAAGATGATGTCTTCCTCGGTCACGTTCGCGAAAATGAGCACGATCTCCGTCTTGTCGGCTGGGTTGCGGCAGATCTCCTTGGCGACCTGGAGCATCGGCGTGAGTCCCGAGCCACCGGCGATCATGCCGATCTTCTTGTACTCGTTCGGCTTGTACGCGAACTTGACAAACGGACCCTTCATCTCCAGCACATCGCCTTCCTTCAGCTCCACAATGTGCTTGCTGAGCAAACCCGTCGGGTACCCCTTGACGACCAACTCGAGGAAGCCCTTCTCCGAGTTGATGTTCGTGGGCGTGTACGGACGCACGACGTTCTTGCCGTCGACATTGGCCTTGGCCAGGAGGCAGCTGGCCGTCGTGATGCCCATTTCGTGGTCCTCGCTCGGCAGATCGAACACGAGGCGCTTCGTGTTGTGGGTCACGCTGTCCACTTTGCGCACCGTGAACGTGCGGAACTCGCGCGGGCTCAGCGCGACCTTGGCGTCGTCCTTGGCGGCGTCGCAGCGCGCCGAGGCCGAGAACGAGGACGCCACAGAGAGGGAGGCGAGGCTGAGCGCGGCCAGCGTAGCGCGCGACGTCAGCTGCGCGCGCGTCATGCGCAGAACCGAGAAGATCATCGTCGTCGTCGACTTGCTTGCTCACAACAGGAAATGAGCGGTTCCAGCAGCACGCAAAAGAGAAACGACTGACGGTGTTGACGTACCGGCAAAATGTGCCGACAATAAAGTGGGCCACACTAATAGCGGAACGGGTTGTTTCTTTAGCTTGTGTGATGTTCCATTGGCCAATTGTCCAGATGAGAACACCTGTCTAATACGGTGATCGAGACACATTGAACTGAACTGTAGTTTGTATGAGGTGTATTTTGTGTGGTGGATACTTTCGTTTAAGTATGAATTCGGCTTTTCGATCACGATGGAAGTGCTTGGCACATGGCTGAACACTCTTAGGTTCATGACTTTGCGAGTGGCTGCAGAAGATGCTGAATCGTTTGTGCAATGCAACAGATCTGCTTTGGAAACCGTCGTGAGCAAGATAGCGGTGTTCTTGTCAGAAGCCCACCGAACGTCTATGAGCACACAGAAGAGTCGCGATTTGGTCGCGAAGCACCAAAGAAAGAACGAAAAGATTGCCATTTTCCTGTTGGATTTCACAGGGCGGTCTTGCAAGTGCTTCGACTCAGGAGAGCATGGCTCGACGTGCTGGGCCGCTGTGGTTGACGATTTCTGGCTCATTGATTTTCGGGTAAAAAAATGGGTGACCCGACAGCACCCAAGTGAAGATGGACGATGCGATGCAAAATATTCCCCCGGCTTTCACTGACAGATAATCGGATCTTCTCCTGCCACAAGCACGATCACATGCGCATTCTAGTCCGGAAAAGACCCTCATGCTGACATTTGCCGTCGCCAACAGTGAATGGAAACGCTTCAATTGCGCCTGCATTTTGACGACCATCGAAGAGCATGTTCACCATTCAATTTTATGCAATTAATTGTTGCTCGCATGTCACTCTTCTGAAGCATCACACATAAGGTTTTTCTCCATTGCAAATCATGTTGACACAGTGTCCCAATAAAAAAAACCTCGGCTGTTTTATGGTGGTCCAACCTGCAACAAGGGGCGAGTCATGGCCAATTGGACGCCAGCCGCACTCCACCGAACGAAAAGAAACGCAGCCAGCAGCAGGTGCGTCTCTCGTTCCCCGTAGCTGCAAGCGCATCAAGGCGACAGGAATATCGAACCCCCTCTCATTCCCTCTATCTGTGTGTGGCTTGAATTCTCTCACTCTGCCTTGGCGTCAACAGCATGCTCACGATCGTGGTGCCGCACGCGCGGTCGTCGGCGCGGCTGATGCGCAGCTCGTTCGCGACGCGGATCCTCTCGACGCAGCGCTCGAATGCCAAGGAAGCCGCCGTGAGTGGCGCGAAGGTCGTCTCCGCGATCGAGTCCTCGAATGATGTCACTGCGATCGCGTCCACGTCGGCTGGTGTCGTGTCGCCAGTGCTTCCGTTGAAGGAGCGCTTGGAGATCTACGGGCAATTGTCCAAGGTGCGACTGAGCTCGCTTGTGGTGATGACGACAGGTGCGGGCTTCCTCATGGCTGGCGGTCCGATCTCGTGGGGCACGTTTGCCGCGGCGACGATCGGTACGTCGCTCGCGGCGGCGTCGGCGAATACGTTCAACCAGGCATGGGAGGTCGAGTTGGACGCGAAGATGAACAGAACGTGTAAGCGTCCGCTGCCGTCGGGGAGAATCACGCGCAACCATGCGATTGGCTTTGGTGCGGTGACTGCTGCGACGAGTACGGCGATCCTGGCGGCGGGATGCAGCCCTTTGGTGGCGTCGCTGGGACTGTTCAACATCGGTCTCTACTCGCTCGTGTACACGCCGATGAAGACGCGCAGTGAGTTCAACACATGGGTCGGCTCCGTGGTCGGTGCCATTCCGCCGATCATGGGCTGGGCCGCTGCCACGGGCACTGTGATGGCGCCGGAGGCCGCACTGCATGCGTATTTGCTCTTTTGCTGGCAGATGCCGCACTTCTTTGCGCTGAGTTGGCGATCGCGCAACGACTACGCCCGTGGTGGGTACAAGATGGTGGCGTGCGCTGACCCGACGGGAGCGCGCAGTGCTGCCTTGGCACTCCGATACTCGCTGTACATGGCGCCGATTCCGATCGTCGCGGCGCTCACCGATGCCACCAGCTACATGTACGCAGTCGAAGGCTCGCTCGTGAACGCGTACGCGATCTACTTGGCGTCCAAGTTTTACCGCAACCCAACGAACGCCACGGCGCAAAAGGTGTTTTTGTGCTCGCTGTGGTACCTGCCGGTGATGATGGGGTGCATGGTGCTCCACAGCCAGAACTGGTTGGACGAAGAAGAGAAGGAGGAGAAGAAGAAGGCGAACGTGTGGCGTGAGTCCTTTTTGGGCGAAGTCGAGAAGTTCCAGGCGATGGAGCCGTCGGTCGTGTCGCGCGACGAGAGCACGCTGTCGGCGTGGGTCGTGAACCAGGTCCGCACCCTGCGTCACTGCCTGAAGGAAGTGTGTCTGCACGAGAACCTGTGGGGCGTCAAGGACGGTAAGCACAACGCGGACGACAGCAGCGTCTTGTGCCCCGTTCACGTCGGCAACAACGCCAAGGAGACGGCCGCGATCGCGACCCAAGCGACCCGAGGGGGAGCGTAAAGAGATACTACTTGGCATGTGAACACTCCGTATCGTAGCACAACGCAGCAAAGAAGAAAATTGTCACAAATAGATCGCCAATGCGCCAAAACAAAAAGCACAATGTTGTATATTGCCAGCAAAAACCAAAATATTCATCTCGTGATCTACATACCGTTTTCTTTACCTATAAAGATGCAATCACCACTTGATGCCAAGTGGATTGGACTGCTCGAGCTTCGGGACTGCGTGATAGCGCGTGTGGAACGCCTGCCGTGCTGCCTCCGAGAACGGTTGCTCTGCGAAATACTTCTCATACACGTACTTGCACGCCGGGTTGTCCGTCGGCGCGC
Source organism: Globisporangium splendens (assembly GCA_006386115.1). Taxonomy (NCBI): domain Eukaryota; phylum Oomycota; class Peronosporomycetes; order Pythiales; family Pythiaceae; genus Globisporangium; species Globisporangium splendens. The sequence goes on from VFIW01000105.1 coordinate 228,946, forward strand.
GCACCTGGAGCTCCTGGAAACGGCTCGTGACGTTCGCGAGCAGCTCCGACGCCAGCAGCGTGCTCTTTGGCTTGATCTGGCCGCCACCATTCAGACATCCGCTCGGACACGCCATGATCTCCACGTAGTGGTACGGACACTTGTTGCGACGGATCTTCGTCATGATCGATTGGATGTTGCGGAACCCGTACGCGAGCGCGAATTTCAGCACTTCCTGACCTTCGATCACCAATGTGACTTCACGGAAATCGGGATTGCGACCCACGACGTACTCCAGAGGACCGTTCACGTCCACATTGAAGAGCTCCTTTGCAGCGTATCGGAAAATGTGCTCCAATGGACCACCCGAGCTTGCATTCACACTGCTTCCCAACACGGCAGATCCATCCTCGGAGATACCGCTCAGCATAATTTCTTGAGGCGACAGCACTGCGGGTTCTAAGCTCATAAAGTCAATGTTCAGCGACGCGATGAGCTCAATGATCTCGGTCGTCGCGAGCACACAGTCGACGTCTTTCACGTTGAACTCTTCGCTCAAAAAGTCCTTGCGCGAGGCTTCGAGCTTCTTGTCGAAGCACGGCATCACAGCGACGTGGTACACTTCATTTGGTGCAATGTTCTGTTCTCTGCTCACCATGTGCTTGACAAGCGAGCCTGCGATCTGCTGTGGCGATTTCGTAGTGTCAATGAACGGAATCGCATTCGGCTGCGTCTTCTCGGCATAACAGATCCAACCTGGACAGGACGACGCCAGCATCGGCAACGCCTTTAATGGGTCTTGCAGTGGATTGGCGCTCGTAATTGGCTCGACAAACTCGGTTCTCGTAGACGACACAGCGACGGAGGATGGTGGACGAGCCCAGACGGTCTTCTCTTGGTTTCTGAAGCGGTGAACGAATTCTGCACGAGATTCAAGCAGCGCAAAGTCGCCACTGCATGTCGAATCGATGACCATGTTGACTCCGAGTGTCCGGAACATCGTCACCAACTTCCGGTGCACTGTGATCACTGGGAGATTGAAATGCGCCGCAAGCGACGCGCGCGATTGCGGAGACAGCGTCACGACCACATGACGAAACTTCTTCGCACTCAGCACATCCAATAGCTCTTGACAGCTCTGCTGAGAGATCAGAACGGTTTCTGCTGAGGTGACGCAGCCGCTGCACGCCAGACAGTCGTCCAGCGAGATCGTTGCCTTCTCCTTCTCGGTGGTGCGGATGATGTTGGGCTTCACGGTCTGCGGCTGCACGCCCCAGTCGTCCGACGAGACCTCGAGCGAGATCTTCGCGACGCCCGCTGGACGAGACGCGTCATTCTGTGCACCATTGCCAGTTGATGCGTCCGACGTGAACAGCGGATTGATGCACGCCTGCGACGGCTGGATGTAGTCGTCGAGGTCGCCGAGGAACACAGACGCCTACATGCAACAGCTAAGTCGTTAGACAATAGGGAGATGCATACACATAGACACACATGCACTGCGAATAGCTACAAGACGCCATTTAGCGCAGCGCATTGGCGCAAGGACGCACCATTTTTCCCGATCCAATCGAATGTGCGCGAACGATTGTGTGCAGCTTGTTTTGATTCCACAATCACCTTTTCGTTACGGGCCGGGTTCCTTGTGGTTGCACCGCCAGAACCCATTGACCCGTCCAACGAACCCAGATGGGTGGGTTTTGGACCGGCCCGTTTTGTTGAGCAGTTTGCCCATTTTCGGCTTGGCTCGTGACTATGACAAATGTGGGTGGAACAGGCAGCCAGTGGATGGATTCACTTGACAATCGGATGCGTCCTGACAGGAAAGGAGAAAGAGATTTCCAATCCGAGCATGAGCGATGGTGCCAGTCATTTTGCACCCACGCATTGATGCTTTCGCTCATATTGGGCATGATATCTGTTTACATAACGCAGTGCATTATTGAAATGGAGATGGTTCATGGATCGCTGGGTGGCTGATGCTTCAAATGAAAATTTTGTGAGACGACGCTTCCGTTTTTCCAGGCAACTTTCTTTCACTTTGGCTCGAAAACAAGCCCTTGCATAATAGGCATTGCGCTTTAAAAGATCATTCCCTATTTTAAACAGCATTTTGTAAGAGAAACAATGTTCAGAGCTTACTTTAAAGAGTATATTCGAGCATTTGTGCTGCAATAACTGGAGGTGGGAAGTTTGGTGGGGCGGAAAGTGGAGGGGAAGGGATCTCTCTAACTTTATATTATGTTTCGCGACCCCACTTGTCCCTTGTCGTAATGCACTGGCTCTCGTCCTCTAGGAGGTCTTCTATTAGGGTCGGCTTCTTCAGGTTCCGCGCAGATGCCTCGCCCACCTAAAGAAAAGACAGGGCAGGCATACATTCTCCCATATAAACGAAAGGAAAGCGCTCTCTCTCAAAGGCAAGAAAGCAGTCACCTGGCTTTACGAGTGCGCTGGGAAGACGCGCGATTGGGACGAGACAAAGCAGCAGCACAGGCGCGCCGACACTTTCTCCATAGACGACCGCGCGCTCTCTCTCTACACACACACGCAGTAGTCACGCTGGCGACCGCAACGACAGCGAACGCGCGCGCCGCAGCGGAGAATGACAAGATGCGCCGCTTAGCCCCCGACTCGGATCCCACGCTCCAAGCACAGGCAAATGAGGCATTAGCGCCGCGTATTGGCGGAAGAAGATGCCGCGGCGGACGATCTATAGCGCTATTTAGGTCGGTACTGGGCGTGAGTATCGCGGTATGGAGCTGTCTTGCTGCTGTCACGACAGGTGAGTATTTTGCGTTGTGTGCACCCTGATTTTTTCTGTATGGTGGAGGCGTGTTGCTGATGCTGGGATACTCGTATCGCTTTTTTTTTGTTTTTCTTTCTGTATAGCTGCGGATACGTTTCCGTCGAATATTGGGTACACGTGCAAGTCAGCCAAGTGCGTGTACAATACTGGGGATTATGCGTCGAGCGAGTACAAAGACGGTCTCTCGTGTATGAAAGAGTGCGGGCAGTCCGAGATCCAGAGCATCGACAGCACGCTGAACGACACGCCGGCAATGACGATCAGCTCTTCGCTGAAAGGGACGTGCATGAACTGCTCGTTGGTGATCCAGACGTCGTGGAATTTCCCGGAAATGTTTGACACGTACGACCTTACGGAGGAGTCTCTGAGCAGCAGTTCCTGTAATTTTACAAGCACGATGGAGATCAACTCGCCGCCGTTGTGGGTCTTGGAAGACAGCGTCTCGAATTGTTATATCAATGATGATAAAGTGGACTGCAGCCGCGATGGGAACAAAACTCTCGTGGACCTGAACGCGAGTATGTTGGCGGCGTTGATCGAGCCGGAAAAGCAGTACGTCTTCTCAGTCGACCACTTTTCCACCCGACTCGGGCCAGGAACGAAGACGGAAGTCACAGTTATGAACGTAAAGTTCGATGGCACGGGCTGCCGCGCGACGACCGAAGACACAAGTTCCCCGCGACAGGTGTTCAATTTGGAGCTCACGTCGACGTCCTACAAGCTGGTTGGAATGTTTACTGACACCGAGATGGAAGCAGCCGATCCACGCGTGATGAGCACAACATCCGTGAGCATGAGTTTTCGAAGCGGGGCAGTTCTTAGGGCCGGCGCTTTTATCCTGCTCAGAGTTGCTAAAGGTCTGGAAGACTATTTCTCAACGCTGATTGCAGACGTCAGCGATGCGAGTATGGAGTACGCTGGGAAACGAGTGGCGTTGGACCTGTACGTGGGGATATCCAATATCTCATTCACAATTCCAGATTCATTTACTGGAGATATCAGCAACGGTGACAGACTGAACATTACATTCAACAATTTCAAGACGCCATCAAACGACTCAATGACCATTGAGAAATGCTACCTGTCAGCCTACCAAGGATTAGCACTAGCTGTCGACAACTCGCCGATCCCGTTCTACCATATCAGAAGAGGTACGAAGTGCTCGTGTTGGCATTGGGCTTGATCTATCAGCTCTGACATTTGTGTTGTGTTCTATGTTGTTCGTGGAACTCAGCAACGCGTGAGCTAAATGCTTCGAACCTTGATATCGCAACTGTGGTGATTTTTGGGCTGTGTTTTCTGTTTTCACTGGTGATCATTCGATGGGTGAGTCATACGTAATTGATGCGGAAGGTGTATGAATAGCCGGTACACTGACTCTGCCTCTTTTTTTTTTCTCATTTGATAGCATGGCTTGCCGCTCACGATGACAACACTTTGGACGGATATGGTGGCGATCTCGGCCTTGTTTTCGTTCGCTTCAGGCTGCGGTGGTTTCCTGGTTTGGGTGATTCAGCCGTCCAAAGCATACGTCCACTGGTACACGGCGCAGTACTTCTTCAACACCATGATGATTTTGTCGCTTTGTTTCCATTGGGCGAGCGTGCTGGCGTTCAAAAGCTTCAAAAAGCTGTCGATCAAATCCCCCGCCGTGATTGGCTACATCATTGCGAATGCAGCAGTGTTGGCACTCATTGTCGCGCTATCGATCGCAGCAGACTCGGACCTAAAGTGCGTGTTCGATATTGAATCCACGCAATGCTCGACTCAAGAACAATGCTCGGAAAGCTTGGCAGCAGAAGGCAAGGTTGTTCGCAACGCGGTCCGTTTATGCGATATCCAGTCGTTCTACTTGGCGTTCGGAGCAGGATTTATCATGTGCACTTTGATGCTGATGATTTTGGGGTGTATGGTGATGAGTCGAGGGCGGTCGCTGATGCTGAATGAAGATCCGTCGGAGCCTCGAATCCGGTCTTCGTTGACGATCTTTTACGCGATTATTGCAACTACGTGCGTGCTGTACATATCAGCTCAAGTGATCTACATTGCGCAATACGCATCTAGTTCGGGTGACAGTGGCGAGCTTTCGGATTTGGTCTGGTATATTTTCATCATCTGGCTTCCGCACGGTCTCCCGCCTTTGTTGCTACTCTTTTTGCAGTGGAATCCAAGTACAGAGAACTTTCACCACGAAGAACCGGAGTCAATCATTGATCAGTCGTCCAAGGAGGATGTGTTCAATATCACCCCTCGCTCTTCCGGATCGTCCCCGCATATGCCATACTCGAAGCTTCTCCGCGACCGTATTAGCATGGGTGAATCGATGATTAATGGTGACGAGCCTGGGAACAAGCTTCGTTTGATTGTGCGTCTAAAGCTTCCAGCGAACTTCGACCGAGCGTGTTTTGTGTCGCTCGATTACTTCTCGTCCAAGGAACCTGTGTCCGGCAGCAGCTCCCTCGCCAGCATTACCCGAAAAGCACAATGGAAATGTGTCGGAACAACTGAACCAGTGGGCGTGATTGGAGAGACAGAGTCGGCGCTGAGCAGCGGTGTATCCAATGCAATCTTCCCCTTTGTCGCAGTGCTAGAAGTCCCGGTTGTTGGTCATGCGTCGAACACTCTTCTTCGCTTCTTGGTTCACGCCAGCACAATCGGAAAGCGAGATACGGGGCACAATTTTGCAGCAAACTATTTGGATGGACACACTGGCAGCTTCGAGAACAGCGGATCTGGTTCGAAGAATGAGACACCAGCGACGCAGCTTTCCTATCAAATGACGATGTTCCATCCTCTTCTCGAGTTTGTGACATCTTCGCAAGCTGTGCTTGATGCTGCCGCCAGTGGTCAACCATTAAATGTGCACCCGACAGATGAGCACACCTGTACAATCTTGGAAGATCACCCTTCACTCCAACGCGAGGTTGATGTGTTGTTGCAAGGAAACATGAACAACGCTGAACTGAGTGTCCAGACTGTGATGATGCCTGGTGAAGCGCCAACAAAGGAAGACGTGTCGTCTCACAAGAATATCGGCAACATTATTCGCTTCTTTCAGTACGATACGGAAGATGGAGGCGGCGGTCTGGTGGTGGAAGATTTGCAAGAAAGCGTGTACGCGAATGCCATTCCTCGTCAGCTGATTGAGTTACTTGCAGTGGAGCGTCAAGAGCAGGTGGAGAGAGCGCGAGAAGATTTGCACAATTTCCTGAATCAGAAGAAAGACAAGCAAACTCGTGGATTCTATGGTACACTTATTGGCCAAATTCAAGACGAAGGTGATACGACGATCGCCCGCGAGTGGCTCGAGCAGCGATTGAAGAAACGAAAGGAGTACGTGTCGCTGATTCGAAAGAACATTCAGTATTTGGTAAACCGGGACAAGCACAAGCAGTACTTCAAAGCAAGCGTGGAGAAGAAATCTGAGGATTTGCGTTTTGTGCCAATCAACTTGCATATTCAAGACCTTCTGATCGGACCAACAAGCGCATTTATCAACGATGAGAAGCGACGGTCATCGAAGGAAGTTGCGGTCTATGACTTTACTACCGTGGGAGCCCCTTCAGCACACGTGTGCAAATTCAACAAGGGTGGCATTCTATCCTACCAAGCGAAGCTGAAAAAGATGCAAGCAAAAATAAGCGAAGCGGATCTGGATTTGTCGAAATGGCCAGAAGAAGCGCGGGAGTACGATGATCTTCAATGGGATTTGCAACTTCGAATGGATTGTTCGTTTGCACAGGCTCTGGCTGCACTGACATGCAGCTTTGTTCGGAAGGTCGAAGTTGCTATTCAGAACCCAGACATCGTGAAGGGCGAAGACATGCTGTGTCAGCTGTCGACTTTGGGTTTCCTGTTCCAGGTGGAGTCGCTTCTGTCCACGCACGGCAAGGAGATCGGCATGATCGAAGACATGGCAGGCGCCGTAGCGAATCTGTCGTGTGTCGCATTTGTTGTTCAGGATGTTCGTGACAAACCTTCGAGCCGTTTTTCGTTTCGCATGTCACGAAAGAAAGACATGTCTGACGAAGCTGGTATCGTGAAAGTGACCGTGTCCCACAAGAACAGCAGGGATGCAAAGCGTTCGCCGGTCAAGTACGTCGTGACTGTGCAAGTGACAACAGGTGAAGTTGAGTTACCAGACCGTCTTGCCAGCGGCGGCGAAATCACTGTAACCCCTTTGTTGTTCACGCATGGCATCAATGAGATGCAGACGATTGCAAACAACACAGAGCGCGCGAAGACAGAGCTGCAGGACATGATCAACATCAACAACCTTCGTCCATTGAAGGCATTCTGTGAGAAGTATTGTCGTCTCGCTGTCACATTGCCGACTGATGCAGGCAGCTTTGTACGTGGGTCGCACCGGTACAAAAATATGAATCAAGCTCCAATGAAGATGCCCGAGGAACAGGTGCTGCAAGAGTTTCGAGCACTTGAGAATGCGATTCTGGATGCTGCCCAGAGTTTGGTGAAGACGAAGCGTCCTGAGATTTTGAAGCGATCGTCGGATTTGTGCCGTGAACTCGGAGGAGGTCGTGTGACGGTTTGTAAAAGTGCCAAGGATCGTACTGCGATGTCAGTCACACTGGAGCAAGTCCGTATCCTGCATCGCCATCACGACCTTCCTGATAACCGCATCCCTGCGACGGTGTCTGTCATGCGAAGCCATGGTGTGCGTATTGAGAATGCCTTGAAGAACACTGGCAAGCGTCAATTTGCATTCAACAAGTTGCAACGCTCGCTGCTTCCTGAAGAATACCGTTGTCCCGACCAAGTCGGTGGGACCGGTAACGTCAGTTAGAGATGCTCAAGAGCGATCGATGTGCAATAAGGCGAAAGGTGGTGGAGGTAGCTTACTTATTATGTTAGGTTTGTTTAGAGACCATGTATTTGGCGGTTTGGGAAGTGTGTCGTGGGTTGCTTTTCTAAATCCAATTTATACTTTATCGTTGTGGAAGATCGACCAACGTGCCTACTTTCTTGCACCATGCTCGTCACACGTTGCAACGACTGGGAACAGTCAACCTGAGCCAAGTCGAACCATTTGGCAGCTGCATATTTAGACGACGCAATATGCCCAACTTTTCTCGCACCGTGGCTGTCGAAGTTCGTCATCTTAAATTTCAGAAGGAAGTGCTGGTTTGCACAAACGAGAAGCATCCCAAGTAGTTCTGAAACGTTTGTGGAATTGACTTTGCACTCTAATTGAGGATATCAGACAGACAGAATCAAATCTACGCCATCAGATAGATACTTTTGCACTCCACTGTCGTCGTAAGGAGAAAGACGCACACGATCACGCAAGACTGGGGCGCTGAAGTTGTCATAGTCGAAATGACCACAATTTCATTCAATTGCCAATGCAATACGATTACGAACACCGGCATCGTACTATTTTCCAACCTCTCGTATCAGTTTGCATTCACTGGAGGCTCCAGTTGATGGCCGGGCATACAGTGCACACTACCTACAGCACTATGAAGTCAAGTTGGAAGTCTTCGGAGATAGCCAAATGATAATCGCAGCCCAGAACGGGTTCGCCTCATTACGCCAGATCAAGTTGCAGCCACTAGCAGTTCGGGTAAATCAAATCATCGCCAACTTTGCGTGGACCTCCTGGAATCACACAAAACGAGAACAAAACAAGATGGCCGATCTTCTCGCCAACATGGCAGTGAGCTCCAAGAATGCGAAGATACTCACCGACGAATCGCGGGGAAACGATCACGCTCTTCTGTCCCAAGTCGCAGCTCTACTCGACAATGGTATCGGTGCCACCCCGTCAAAAATGAGAAACACGTCACTCTCAGCAGTGTCAATGAGACTCCGGAATTCTTAAACTGTATGCAGATCATAGGTTAACTAGAATTACCTTCTCTCTCTCTCGAATGATGATCTCTACTATTGCCGGTTCTTTGAATGAGGCGATATGCGACTAACGCTAGAAAAGTTTCACAACACCAAAGACTCACGGTTGAACCAGCTACACAAAAGCCCTGAAAAGCCAATAGCTCAGACATGTTGGCAATAATAAGCTGCGGCGAGTATATCGGGAGTCGCTGTGATTTCTGGATGTTTCTGTATGTTGATGCTTACAAAAAACTAACCTGCTAATGCTGGGTAAAGAGTAAGCTGACCTATGTATTTATCGGGATAAATTTGCATCCGATATCAGATGAGGGAGGACAAATCGATGCTATGGGAAGTCGCTACTTGAAAGCAGATTTGATGACATCGTATCAGTTCGGACAAAATATCAGGACACAAGGTCGAGGTTTTTGTATTACTGCCAATCACTTGCTCTTTTGTGTCGAATTTCAGCGAGTTAAAAATCCGAATTTGCTTGACGTTACGAACACCAAACTTGACCACCTCAAAGTACTGTTGCTGATCGCTTAAGTAAATGGTTCTTTTTTCGTCATTTTCGCGTTTATTACAACCAACAGATTAACTGCAAGCGTTAACTTTCCAGAGTTTAGCCAATGAAAGTGCGGAGAAGTGCACCGCGGTTGTGAGGAGGCTTGAGTGTTTGATGGAAAATTGAGAAGTGAGATTGAGAAAACTGTTTAAGAAAAAAACTCAACTACTTCGTTGCTAGTCCTTGCTCCCCTTGGGGCTCTTCCTACTCGTGTTCTTTCACTTGCGTGCTACTTGATTTTTTACTGGATTTTCTGGATTTTCTCATATCTGATTTTTCTTCATTTTGTGTGGACAGGAGGGCTTCTGAGATAACAGATGGATTCTCGTCCTATCTTTACCTATGCATAAACATACAATCATTCCTAAAGATGTCGTAATCATCTACCAACATTCCGATGTACCGAAATATTGGCACATTGTACCATCATGGTACCGTCGACCCTTACATCCTCCCGCGATTGACTTCTCGTTGGAGCTGTTGATATTCTCCGACGAGAACATTCCAATGGGAGACGTTTTTGACGTTGTCTTCATTTTCCCAAGTGGCTTCGTGCTCAGGATAGCCGTGCCACTTTATCAACCATTGCGTCTTGCGGTTTACTCGGCGTTGGCGAAGTAACTTCTCGACGATATACATCTCGTCGCCGGTATCTTCATCAATGTAGACGCGTGATGCTTTCGGGAGCGGTCGTGTTTTGAAGCGGTCATGATTCGGCACATAGTGAGATAAGATGTCAACGTTAAACGACGGATTCATCCTCTTCATGCGACTTGGCAGTTTTAACTTGGCGACGTTGTCGTTGATCATCTTCTCAATCGGAAACGGTCCAATCTTCCTTGCCGCAAGTTTGGCTCTTTTCACTTCCATGTCTTGTGCCGCGTGTTGAAGCGATATGCGACGTGTGTCGAGCATCACTAAGTCTCCAGTCTTGAATGTGACGTTGCTTCGCTTTTGGTCGTAGTAGCGTTTCTGAGACTCTTGTGCTTGCTTAAGTTGCTTCTTCGCTTTGTCAATTATCTTTTCTCTCTCATCGTGGAAGGTTTTTGCAATCTCAGCAAGATCGGTTGTTTCTTTGCGTTTGCTTATATTACTTGCTGCGGGTAGACCCACCGGATGACGCTCCTTACGTCCAGTGTCGATTTCAAACGGCGAAAGTCCAGTTGAAGCGCTGGTTAATGTTGCGTGAGCGTACTCTGTCGTTGCCAGTTTTTCTGACCAGTCACGACCGTGGTACGATGTCATGCACCGAAGAGCGTCTTCCAATATCAGGTTTTGTCGTTCAGTTTGACCATCAGCTTGGGCACGATGTGACGTGGTCATGTTCAACTTGATTCCCATAATCTTCGCTAACGAGCGCCAAAAGTGCGACGTGAACTTCGGATCTCTGTCACTTATGATCACAGCTGGCATGCCGTGGTGGCGAACGACGTTATCGAAGAAGACGTGGGCAATTTTTTCTGCGTCGTCGGTAGTCTTGACTGCGACGTACTTGGCTCGCTTGGAGAGTTTGTCGACGACTGTGAAAATCGCATCGAATCCATTCGATTCTGGGAGTCCGGTGATGAAGTCCATTGAAACAACTTCCCAGCATTCCTCTGGGACAGCGATCGGAATCAGCTTGCCATTCTTCTTTGCATTGCTGTGTTTCCATCTTGCACATGTCTCACATCCGCTGACGTAGTCAAGGATGTTTTTTTATATACTCTTCCAATAGTACCATTGCACATTTCGGAGGCATGTTCGACGGATACCTGGATGCGCTGCGATGGCTGAATCATGGAAAGCGCGATGATCTTCGTGCGAAGCTGATAGTCCTCAGGTACACACAAACGAAGAGTGTTATTATGCGTGCGGAGATAGAGCAGCTCATCCATCTTTACGAACTTATCCGACGTGTCTTGGTTTTCCCATGCGTCGCGAAACTTCTTATCCTTTTTATAAGCGCTGATGAAAGCATTGCGCTCGGCAGGTGCGAGAGATACTGAACTGTATGACGCGGCCATGGCGGAATGAATTTGAGGCACAGACTCTCCCCCAGCAAATTCTTTCGGCATGGTCGTGGCTCGAAAGGTACTACGATACTTGAGCGCGTGTGGGCGGCAGTCGGCAGTGCAGCGATGAAATTGAATCGAACCGACGTCTTGTGGCTGGCGTGAGAGTGCGTCTGCAACGGCGTTTAAGCTCCCACTGACGTGATGGATCTGGAAATTGAACTGCGCAATGAACGTCAAATAACGCGCGAGTTTGGCGGATACTTTGGGATGATGCAACAGCCATGGACATGCACTGTTGTCAGTAAATAGGATAAAGGGTTTACCGTAAAGATAGTGACGCCATTTCTCCAATCCCATCTTGATGGCAAAAAGTTCTTTCTCGTGCGTTGGCCAATTGAGTTCGTGCGTGCCCAGCTTCTTGGAGTAAAACGCGATTGGATGATCCGCGGAGCCATATTTTTGCGAGAGTACACCACCAACACAGTGCCCGGAAGCATCGGTCGTGACAATAAATTCACGATCAAAGTCAGGCAGTTTAAGCACAGGTGCTCGCTGAAGCGCATCCTTCAGTGCATTAAAAGCCATTCGCTGCGGTTCATTCCATTCCCACTTGGTGTCTTTCTTCACCAACGAGCTCAATGGCAATGCGAGCGTTGCAAAGTTGCAGATAAAACGTCGATAATATCCTGCAAGTCCGAGAAAACTCAGCAATTCTTTTTGATTTGTCGGAGTTGGCCATTTCGCGATAGCGTCAGTCTTCTTCGTGTCGACCGCAAGTCCTTGAGCAGAGATGGTGTGTCCGAGGAAGTTGACAGAAGTTGCAGCAAAGTGACATTTCGCTTCATGCGCATATAATTTCTCACGACGCAGTACTTCAAACAGGATACCCAAATGCTTGATGTGCTCTTCCATGGTGGTGGAAAAGACACAAATGTCGTCGAGATACACGACGATGAACGGGTATTTTCCGAACAGAATGCGCATAAGACGTGACCATACGCCTGGCATTCCCGCTAAGCCCATTGGCGCAACACACCATTGATAGGTCTCTGAGTGTGTGCGAAATGCAGTGTACTTGCGCGATTCCGGTGAGACTCGCATTTGATGGTAACCCTGAGCGAGATCTAAAACCGAAAATACTGATGCGCCTTGCATCTCATCAAAGAGCTCTTCGATTCGTGGCAACGGGATCTTCGGGACTACCGTTTGCGAGTTGACGTACCGGTAATCAATTACCCAACGAATCGGTAGAGTAGAATTGCCTGAGCGGATCCACTCCGATCTTGACGTTTGTTTGCCGGAACTTGGGTCTTTCTTTGGGATGCCGAACACATTTGACACCCATGGCGAGTCGGACAATTCAATCCAGCCTTTCTTGAGCTTTTCTTCGACGAAGACGTCTAAAGCATCCTGCTCCGTCTTGGAGAGTCGAAACGGTGGACGGTTACTTGGCGTGGCGTCTGGTCTCATACACAGTTCAAACTCGACACGTCGTCGAGGAGGCAACCCATCCGGTAGCGCTTCCGGAAAGGCATCTTGGTATTTATTGATCAGTTTCTGCACATCCGGTGGAGTCTTGGTAATCTCGGTTGCAACTTGACAAATCTTAACGCGATATACTTCTTCGTATTCTTGTTTCTTGAGCTTTTGCTTGAACTCGGTGCTGGATACTTGGATAGCCAGAGTGGCGTCTACTTCTGGTTTGAAAAATACTTCATGAGTGCGATAGTTGATTTGTGGATCGTACCAATGGTAGAACGGTTTGCCTAGGATTAGGTCCTGAGTGTCACCCATTTTCCACTCAATCACAGGGATTTTGAATTTGCGACCACAAACTTCAACAACAACTTCTCCTTTTCGTGTGGATTGAGTAGTCGTGCTAGTTCCATCGAATCTCTTGACCTTGATTCGCAGTTCCTCGGTGAGCGTATTGATTGTCCCTGGCTTGATGATGTTGTCGGTGGCACCGTTGTCAAACATCACTACGATATCTTTGCCGTTACATTTCGCTGTCATTCGAACCAGTTCGTTTTCACCATGCTCCTTTACTTCCTGCTGAATGATTTCTTCTTCACTTGTTTCTGGTGTTGGATCTCCTTGACTTCTCGGTTGGACATAGAAATTGTTGGCCTCATACTCATGCTCTTCTTTATTCTCGTCGTATTCAAAGTAGTTCACATTTGTTCTTCTTGGCGGTCGATGGCTTGGACGTTGTTGATTTTCTCGACGGGCGTCGTTATTCTGTTTCTTGAAGCATTCATTGATTAAGTGACCGGACTTCTTGCAGTAGGAACAACGTTTATGTGGACGATTTGGCACTTGATGACTTCGACGAACTTGGGCATTGTCGATCTCCATTGGTTCGGGACCATCGTAACTTGGGAAAGTTCGGGTTGGACGTTCGAATCTTTGAAATGGCTGAGAGTGCGGATGGAATCTTGATTGCGGGGATGGTCTTGGACTGAAGCGCTGTCGATTGTCACTTTGCTGCCGGAACGACCCACCAAAATAAGTACGACCTTATTCCAAAGCAACAGAAAAACACTCGGAAATACCATCGCAGTGGCGGCGCTCGACTTCCCGACCCAGCTGCGGCAGAAGACCACGAGTAGAGTACGTGATTTTATCCAGTTCGCTGATATCGTGGATCCGCATCAACAGCACCCGATACTTGCCGATGTAGCCTTCTAGGGATTGACATCGACTTTGGCGTAGGTTGTACAACTTGTCTCGCAACTGTCGCTGATTGTCCCGCGGCACAAACTCTTTCGTGAGATTATGCATGAGTTCTTGGATGTCGTGGACCTTGTCGCGGTTCAACATGCACCATGCTGCGGCATTCCCACGAAAGTTGGCGGTCATCACCGCGACAATACGCGGTCCATTCGTTTCATTATCCCAGTTAATGTTTTTGGCGGCCAGGAACCTCTTCACATGGTCGGAGTAGAGATCAACAGATTCATCAATTGCTCCTGAGAAATGAGGCAAAGAGATGCCTTCCACTCTTGTCTGTAATGGGCCATGCTGCCATTACATCAAGGTGGCTCTTTGTGTGTGTCACACGCCACCTGATGCGCGCGTTGTGGGTGCAAAGATATCGGGTGAAACACATAAAAGTGATCCTCTCATGCACAGTGACGTCATCGTCTGAAGTCAGAGTTATCTGTGTCTGTGTTGAGTGTTGGTTGCCCGCAATCATTGAGATTCGGCGTGATTACGCACAATAGCACTCTAGACGTAAAGATAATGGTTCCTGATTGGAATCCAGTTGGTGGCGACGGCGACGTGTCACTAGCACTTGATGTGAGTGGCTGAAGCCAATCATATCACGGAGAATCTTCCAGAACGTTCTCTTCAAGATTCTCGAGCGTCGTCTGGTTTAACCTCACCAAGTGTACCCAGGTTAAATGTGCATATGGTAGGTTTATTTTTCATGTGTAGGTTTTATGCATAAAACCTCTAGGAGCCCTAGTGGTGTTTGACATGCTATGTCAGTAACCACAAGCTCATTTCAGTTCATTTGTAATTTTGCCAAGTTCCTCTCAAGTCTTCCTCTTCAAGCGCAAGTGTGCGTGCTGTGTTTGAGGCTGTCTCGGACAGCCTCTCACATCGTCTCCTTGCGCGCCAATACCTCCATGAGGTGTTGCTGCCTCTCGGTGATTCCTGCAAATTGTTTGAGTAGCTCCCAGGACGTCATGATTTACTAATTGTCGATATTCATTTTTATTTTTATCCACGCTTGTTCGGATTTTCTTCCGAGGACTTGAACTTGAAGCTTGAATCTGGATTTGATATTGGTCACTCGCAACTTGATGGCCTCTGATGATATAACTTGAAATGGAGCGATCGCTTCTATACTGTTGTGCTCTCTTTGGAACCGCGCTCCTCTTGATCGCTCTTGACTTCTTTGATTTTACGGTCCGCGAATGTCGTGATTAGAGTTTCGACTTGGTTGAGACGACTGAGCAGACGATCTGTGAGTTCTTGAAGCGCGTTTCTTTCGACGTGGCTGTGGCAGTTGGGGATCTCGTTGCGCATATGCTTGATGAGACCGAATTGACGCTCCAATGCTTGGGAGAACTTAGTGCGCAGACGATCAAGATTTTCAGCGTTGGTGGAGAGCGGCGCAAAAGAGGATCCGACGATTTCTGGTTCTCGAGTCTTTCGCTTTCCCATCTGCTCGGACGCACACGTCCAACACCAGCAAGCACACAAACCACACAATAAGCCAACTAAGGAACAGTGATTCTCGTTAATCTCTAGGTCAGCGCAAGCACAATGGCATTAAAGCTAACCTTTCGAGCGAGCGTTCCTTGTGTTGTCAGCAGACGGTGGCTATTGGTGAGCGTCGGCCGGAACAGGCAGTCACCGAGACGGGAAGGATAACACCGAGGCGGAGCGAAGGGAGGCGAGGCGAGGCGAGTCTTGACTTGACCAACAAGTGCTACCACTTGTGAGGAGGCTTGAGTGTTTGATGGTAAATTGAGAAGTGAGATTGAGAAAACTGTTCAAGAAAAAAAAAACTCAACTACTTCGTTGCTAGTCCTTGCTCCCCTTGGGGCTCTTCCTACTCGTGTTCTTTCACTTGCGTGCTACTTGATTTTTTACTGGATTTTCTCATATCTGATTTTTCTTCATTTTGTGTGGACAGGAGGGCTTCTGAGATAACAGATGGATTCTCGTCCTATCTTTACCTATGCATAAACATACAATCATTCCTAAAGATGTCGTAATCATCTACCAACATTCCGATGTACCGAAATATTGGTACATTGTACCGTCATGGTACCGTCGACCCTTACAGTTTGACGTTCTGAGGCACAGGCCAATCGCCAATAGCTTTGACCTTCTCCGGATCGACTCGAACGCCATGCTTTCCCACAAAACAACCGAGAACAGGGATCTCGGGGCGAAGAACATGCACTTCTTCAGGTTAGTGTAGAGTTTGTTCTTACGCATGACCTGGAAGACTTGACGGAGGTGGTCAAGACGAACATCAACGTCAGACTTTTCACCCGTGGTTTTACTATGAACGAATATATCGTCAAAGTAACTCGGTGCAAACCCTCTCAATGGACGAAGTAAATTCGTGACCATCCTATTGAAAGTCGCAGGAGCATTCTTCAAACCCTGTGGCATCACTAACCATTCCCACAGCATACCACTCGGGGTACTCACTGCAGTTAGTGGTACATCGTCTTCGCGCATTCGAATCTGATAGAACCCATCTTTCAGATCGATAGCACTGAAGACAGTGCTGCCAACCATTCCATCAAGGATCATGTCCTTGCGTGGAACCGGAGTCTGGGCTGGAATGGTAGCGTCGTTCAGCTTGTTGAAAGCGTGGACGATGCGCCAACCACCAGTTGCCTTCTTCACACAGAAAGTGGGGCTACAATGTGGAGACTTGCTTTCTCGCACATGCCCAGCCTTAGCACGTTGCGCAAAGAACTCGTCGATCGCAACGACTTGTTCTCTTGGCAACGGCCACTGCCGTGTGATACAATACTTCGTGCCAGGAAGTATGTCAATCTCATGACGAATGCCTCTATCGAATGGCAGTTCGTCCGGCACCTTGTCTGGGAATATGTCCTCATATTCCTTGACAAGTTCATACACGGGGTTCGTCTTGAGAGCATCCCATGACTGCTCCTCGAACCTTTCCTTCCGTGTCTTCTCATCGAACACTTCAGCCTCCGTTGCTGATACCGTGTTGATGTCTTCTGCGTCGTCAACATCGACGATCATGCAGACCTGCGAAATTTCGCCTTTCGCTAGGCTACGCTTCAGCGTCTTCTTGCTCATCCACGGCAAGGAAATCAACTCTTCGACTGAGCTTGGAGGATTTTCAATCTTCACGTGACGGATTACATCCACGTCACCATCTTCATTGTAGACCGCGATATTCGCAAACTCGCTTGAAATGTCTTGTGCTTGGACACTTCCTTCGTCACCTTGACATGTACCTTGATCAGGGGCACACGGGACACTCTTCTCGCTGGTCTTCTCCTTCTTCTCTCGGGATGGCTCTTCGGCTCTTTTCCCATTCGTTTCTTCCACGCACATCGCCTCACTCTTAGGGTCGATGGCAAAGGAGACAGTCTTTTGTTGGCGCCTGACTGCTCCACCTCCAGTAGTCTTCTTCAAGATGGGTACCGCTCGTGAACATGGGGGCCATCGCACACCGCAATATCACGAGGGTCATCTGGGATCTCTTCCACAGATGTATACACCCACACCACTTCATCCGTTGTCACACAGCTCAAGTCAGCATCGTGTGACTTGTCAACGGAGATCTTCATCTTCACCCAGTCAATGCTGGGTTGATAACGCTTCAACCATGGCATTCCCAGAATCAGATCAAACTTGTCATCGAGGTCGAGTAAAATGAACTCGTCTTCACCTCGGAAATCTTCACACTTGATTGCCAAGCGCACCACGCGCTTTGGCATCTTCACAGTTGACCCGTTGGCCAACCGAATAACCATCGTCTTGTCTTCATTCGCATCAGGCACGAAGACACCATGCCTGACGATCACTTCATTTCGAACAAAATTGTTCGACGCACCAGTGTCAACCAAAGCGCGTAGAGGCGTTGCAATACCGTCTACATGAACTTTGAGAACGATCAAACTTGACGTTTGACTGACACTGTTCTCCCTCATAGTGGAAACTGCATGTGCATCATGCACATTGGGGCCAGAGTCCTGTGTATCC